>CM031235.1:868082092-868492092 GCA_018340775.1 Taxus wallichiana var. yunnanensis
CCTCTGAATCCTCTGTCATTGCAGCCCCAGGTCTAATAGCTTCTGCTATGGTTGCTTGCACCCTTTCCCTCTCTAGTTTCTTCTGCTCTAGCTCTGCCAACTTTGCTTTCATCTCTCGCTTTGCCTCTTCCGTATCATTGTGGCAAACCACAACATCCCAACAAAGCATAGGTGCAAGGTGATACTTCAGACGATTGACGCCTCCAAACATTTTTCTGCCATAGAAATTGCAAATAACGTCTTCTACATCTATTCCATGTACACCATACTTCCAAGCTTTGGTATGGGCATTCGTTGAAACGGTTTCGTTAGTGATGCCGACCCGGATGCCGAACTCCGATGTCGAGCTCTGATGCCATTGTTAACCTCTAATCTACAACACAATGCACATTTAAAAAATTAGAAAAACTTAAGCTTAATTAAAAAATAATTAAAAAATGTGCCTGAATAACTATATTTCACCGTAATTTAATAAAAATGATATACCTACGGTTGTAAATGAGTATTAAATATTTAAAATAATTCCTAATCACATCGAACACATTTAAAATAATTCCTAATCACATCGAACACATTTAAAATTACAAAACATAATCAATGAATCGATTACAATATGTATACATAAAATTTAAATAGTTTAGAACGCAATTTGCGTAATTTTTTTTTAAAAATGCATACCTCCGGCTACAAATGACTATAAAAAATTTACAAGCATTCAATTTTACATTACATGTATTTAGAATTATAATATGAATCGATTACAATACACATACATAAAATTTAAATAGTTTAGAATGAATTTGAATGAAAAAAAAATCATACCTATGGCTGCAAATGACTATAAAAATTATAAGCATTCAATTTTACATTACATGTATTTAGAGTTACAATATGAATCTATAAAACATAAATAATATACACTAAATTTGAAAATACTTGAAAATTTTAAAAAAAAAACTTAAGTCCAAAGTCTCTCTTCGATTTCGTTCCAAAATCCGCTCAACATGATCAATGCAAGCTCAAATGGTTGTGAGTGAAAATGATGTAGTGTAGGGCCTTAAAAAGAGAAACAAACGTGTATTTTCAGTGTTTTTGAGTGTCAAAACTGTGTTTCTGCGTATGAGCAGCGTTTGACGAGTTAAATACACGGACTCGGTGAGTACTCGCCACAACTCGGTAAGTCAAAATGGCGAGTACTCACTGAGTTTTCCTACTATGCATGTATGTATATATAATATATGTATATACACACACACACACTCACAAACACTGTAGTTTTAGTCCATAAGAAATAAAAACTTTAAAAATATCGTAGGATCAAGGTTCAAAACATTCAATATGCTTAAGATTTAACATTTTCTTTAATCATGTTTCATAATACATATGATCTAAAAAAATATCATGTCAATATGAATACAAATAATTTAGAATATATCATCTAGATTTTCCTGAAAACCAAATTCTCGCATGCCACTCCCACTAGCTCCACTTTCAAGATAGCTATAATGTCCTCTTGATCAAGGACATTATTAATATCTATTTTCATTTGCATTATAACTCCTTTGCATGCCTAGCTACAAGTGGGAGTCTCTTTAGTTAGTTTAATGTGCACATAGGTTAGTTAATTTTATTTATTTAATTAAAAAATCAATAAAGTGCACATAGTCTTAGTATTAAATATTTTAATGAGAGTTTATGTTTTCCCTCCAAAAGGGAAAAGGTCGGTCATTGGACATTGCACCCCTTAGTTCTATAAAAGGAGGTCGCATTTCCTTTAGAGGGTTATGTTGATTGATCATTTGATTTCACTCCATGCTTGGAGTATTGGGATGTATGCCCTAGTTCTTGTATTGTGCTCTCTCTCATTTGGATATATTATTGAAGAATATTGAAGACTCCATTGAGCTCTCTTGTGTTGAATGTGTTTATGCATGATATATTCATTCTTGCATTGGCGACTTGGTCTTGGGTATTGGCGTGTTTATTTGGAGAAAAATCTGCATTTTTGTGAAGGGTTTGTGGTGTTTTGTGACTATTATTATTGCTGCAATTTATTAGAGGCAAATCGACTTGGTTTGGGGTTTGATCTATCATGTTTTGAGGTTGTTTATGCTAGATCTATTTGTTGTTGTGTCTAATTAATTATTTCAGATGCAAGGGCTGATTATTTGAGTATTTTGGAAGGGTTTTGTGAGCTGAAAATTATTTAATTAATTTTTCCTAACCCTAGTGATTGGTTTTCAGATTTTGGGGCTGATTTGAAGTATGACCAAAAAAATTCATAATCAGAGTTTATTGGAAAGGCCTTGAATTATAGAATAATCTGCATTTTATTTGGTGGAAAAATATTGAGTATTGAGTAAGATATGAATTTTTAAAGTTTTAGTTGTTCTGGGTGATTTATTAATTAATTAACTGCTGCTAAAAATCAGATCTGGATGATTTTAGAATTCTAATTAGTTCTCCCATCTAACCCACCACCTTGGCATACTCAATCCCATTTTGGGTTGTATTATCGCCGACATTGGGTTATTTGATGTCGGACTATGAAGATCTAATCTTCCTAGGATCGATTTGGTTAATTAATTAGGAGAAATAAGGAGGAAATAATTTTATAATTTTTGGGAATTGATTTGATGCCCTAAAAGTTTTGGACGACCTAATTTTTAGGGAAAAATTAGGGTTTCATGTTTGGTTGTAAAAATCTGATTTTTGCATATTGTTCTTCATATTTTCGAGGCCCAATATCCAAAATTTCAACTCATTTGGACTTCTTTAGCCAAAGATATGAATTTTGGAAAATAAGGGAGCAATTGGGGTTTGAATATTAATTATTTTTCATAACTAGTGTTTGATCAAATTTATATTATTTCCTAACTTGTCCTAGAAAGGGACATTATAGGTATCGAGCATGTTCTTTTGCACCTGTGACGTTTGAAATTTTCCTATGAACCATGGATTTATCTAGTGCAGGTAACATGAAGGCAAAATTCCGTAAACTAGGTAGAGCACTCAAGCGCCTACCTCCATTAAAGGATGAGTTGCTCAAAATTTTGGAAGAAGCAGAAGTTGTTTGGCAACAATGGAGCAAGATGATTATGGATCCATGTTTCTTGCAAGGGATTCCTTAGTAATGCAGTTGGCTCGGCATGGGTTGTTGGATCATGAAGATGGGGAAGTAAGAATTATGGTCATCTTTTGCATTAGTGAGGTTATGCGGATTACAGCCCCAAAATTGCCATATAGTGATGCCATCATGGAGGACATTTTCGAGGTCATGGTGGGAAGTTTCCAAGGCCTTTGGGACCTCACAAGCCCTTGTTTTGGTAAGAGGGTTAGCATTTTGAACACTATGGCAAAAGTAAGATCTTGTGTGGTAATGATGGATCTAGAATGTAATGATCTTATTTCTCACATGTTTGAAGTGTTCTTTGATGTTATACATAATGATCATGCTCAAGAGATAATGGTTTCCATGCAAGCCATTATGTCTTTGGTATTAAATGAATATGAGAGTCCCCCACCACAATTGCTATCTATGTTGGAGGAAGGATTGAGTCAAGAGGCATCATGTGTTGCTCATACACTAGCCCAAGGTGTTCTAGAGCAATGTTCAAGCAAAGTGAAGACTATGATTCTCTAAGGTATGAGTTCTTTGGTGTTTAATGATAAAAATTTGGTATCTAATACTTGCATGAGAATGCCTTTAAAAGCTTACGAGTTGAAATACACTCCCATGGAAAAACATGCATATTCAGTGGTAAAAGCATGTAAGGCATTCAGATACTATATTCTTGCCTCACATATTGTGGTCCTAGAAGGATATTGAAGGTAAAATCTATCATCGCCCAAAAGAGCTAGGGCTATTAAGAGGCACGTGGGTGACAAAGGTGCAGGAATATGACTTGGATATAAAGCCCACAAAGTTAGTTTGAGGGAGGGTTTGTGTGAATTAATGATTGAGATGAAGACAACGGATTCAGAAGAGGGTGAAAGTTTGCCCATGGTTCTTTTCATAGATCTAGTGAATGAATGGTACAGTAACATTGCCTTTTTCTTAACAATAGGGAACAAGGATCACCTGGTTTCGTAGTGAGAATAGTTTACTATTAAACTGAAGTCCAGGGACTTTGTTCTTTGGGATAATGGTTTATATAAAAGAGGAATTGACGGGGTATTTCTCAGATGTGTGGATAAAGCTCAACAAGATCAGCTTTTAAAACAGTTTCATAATTTGGCTTGCGGTGGTCATTTCTCAGCCCGAGTCACAGCTCACAAGATCCTTCGAGCAAGGTATTACTAGCCCACACTTTTCAAGATACTACAGAGTGGGTGTCAGATGTCAAGCGTGCCAACACTTTGTCGGACGCATAAAATTGCTGCATTAACATTAAAACCAGTTGTAAATGAGGAGCCCTTCCTACATGGGGCATGAATTTTATTAGTATGCTCAACCCGACTTCCAGTGTCGGTCATCATTATATCCTAACAGCACTACGATTATTTCAGTAAGTGGGTAGAAGCCATTCCTATTAAGAATGCCACTTCCGCGGAGGTGTGTAGTTTTATAAAGGAAAATATTGTCATTAGGTTTGGCGTGCCCAGTAAAATAGTAGCAGATAACGCTCCTAATTTGTCTTCTGAGGAGCTGGTCGAGTTTTGCTACACTCATGGAATCTATTGGTGCATTCCTCCAATTATTACCCACAAGGGAATGGCCAAGCTGAATCAAGCAATAAGAATTTGGTGACTATCATGCGGAAATTAGTGACTGAAAATCAAAGGACTTGGCACAAAAAGTTGTTTGATGCACTATGGGCTAGATAGGATCACACCAAAGAAAGCTATAGGCATGTCCCCTTTCCAGTTGTTATATGGGAGAGGCAGTGCCTCTTACCTTGGAATTTAACGATAATAAATACCTAAAGCTACGGAGGATGCCACATTCACCGATGCCATTGACAAAAGAATAATGTACACGGAATTAACGAGAAGTAGGTTCAAGTAGTTGTATATTTATAAAGAACATAAAGAAAGGTAATCTTCGATAAAAAGGCCAAAGGAAGAAAGTTTGAGATCGTCTTGTCACTGCTCTTTTATGGGACAAAAGACGAGAAACAAAATTCACGCACAAGAAATTTGATTCACTTTGGAAAGGGCCTTTTGTAATCCTAATTAGAGGATTAAGGTCAACGAGATAAGCTTCATCTTGCTCATCACAATGATGAATGCGCCATTGCCTTTCAAGGCAACACTTGAAGTTTTTCCAGGACAAATGTAAAAAGGAGGTAAAACTTGTATGTATATAAATAAAACTTTTATGTTTTTCGGTGTTGTGTTGTTTTGTTTTCTTACCCCTAGCCCAATGGACAAGATACGAAACTAGAGATCTTTGGCTGATCTCATCTTTACTCCAAGTCATTTGATAGAGGCAAAGATGTCGAGCCGACTTGGTGTCCCAGATTTCACAGATTGAAATCGGGACTACCCATTTGAAAAAAATTCTTCTTTTGAAAATAACGAGTCTTTTCGTGTTTTATTGCTAGAAGATGTCTGTATTACGTTAAGTTATTCGTTAGTGAATCATATGAGCCAATTTCGACAAATACCTAGATGTCGAAACTCATTTTATCCCTCTGCCAAGTTTTATGTGGGAAATTTTTATTTAATTATTTATTAAATAAATAATGCCCTATTTGAAGTAAATTGTGCTCCGGTTGAATCCTGTTGAAGTTTTGCATGTCAATATTCACACATCTCAATAGGGTTTTCACTAGGAATGAATCCAGAGCTTTGTCTGTGACTTTAGCAACGTTTTCGTTTTTCTTCGGTTTTCCCCGTGGTCTTTCTGTTTAATTCCCCTGAGTCCGTTCTTTGTCTTGTATAATTTGTTTAATTGCTTGGAACATTTGGAGATCATTTATCACCATGCTCTAGAAGGAATCAACCTCAGAAAGCATACTTCTGATAAAAAAAGATAAAGTCATGCACAAAAAGCCTCTCCTAGGCAAGTCACACTTTTTGGAATAAAAGGATTTTTTGTAATGGGATTTTGGTAGTGGCGTAAGCGTGGAATTTCTTGACAATCACTTGCAGGTACTTTTTCCCATGAAATCAAAGTCACTTAAGTTGTGGTGGGATTTTTAGAGGTGGAAACATGCGAGAATTTTATACCGCTTGTAGGGTAAAATTCGCATTAGGAAAAAATAAGAAAAATCACTTAAAGCACCGATGAGAATTTTCTACCTGCCTGAGCTAACTTTTCCCACCAAAGAGATTTATTCACCCATGCAAGTCACACTTTATCAAAGGAGGCTAATTTTAATGCAAGTTGCACTTTTTGGGAGATGTTTTAATTTGATAATGAGAATTTTGGCAGTGGTAGAGCAGGTGGAAAGTTCTTACCGCCTTGCAAAGTAAAAATTCTCATTATGGAAGTCAAATAACTTAAGTGGAAGAAGGGATTTTTGGAGCTGCGGAAGGTGAAAATTCCCATCAAAGTTGACTTCTTATTTTTAGCATTCACCCTTGCCAAAAAGTGCGACCCATCTAGGCATTAAATAATGCTTTTAATGATATTTATTAATAGCTTCTCTGCCTAATTTTGGCGCCAAGAATGGGATGAAAGTCAATGCAAGAGGGTGAGCTGAAAATAGATCATGTATGCATGCTAAAAATAAATAAAATAAATTTATTTAAAGGCAGCCAACAACATGCATAATTGGGTGCCCAATTTGGGTGAATAAACATGATTGTTTATTAATTAAATTGCCAGGAATAGGAAGGGTAATTATTAAAAATAGTATGCTGAGGGTTATATAAGCATGGGCTGCCATAATAAAGAAGCAATTAATTCTTTTTGCTAAGGATTGTAGCCCAGACAGTTTTGGCGCCAAGGAAGGAGGTTTTATGCATCAGAAGGTGTTTTTCATTGCCAGGAAGCTTCAAGGTTTGGCGCCTAGGGTTGAAATAGCTTGATTTGTGCCATGATAATTATCTGCATGTTGGTATAAGTGCCCAGGTGAATTTAAAAATATTTATGCTTGTTTTGCATGCAAGTAAAGCCTCAAATTTTAGGGCAGCAGGATTTATATGCAGATTTTTGGTGACATAAATCAAATATTCATGCTCTGGACTCCATCTTTCTCTGAAATAATTGCAGGTATTCATTGCAAGTGTTCATACAGGTGCAAAGGAGTACAAATCAATTTCAGGTACATTGAATATATCTTATGAGTCTGAAAAAATTGCTAGATCTGCACGAATTGATCCAAGCTAGAAAAGAATTACCAGCGAGATTAAAAGAAAAGAAAAAAATGTTCAGAGATTGCTCAGACAAAGATTGCTCCAGCTATGATGAAGCGTGATGAAAGAGAAGGATCAACAGAATCATGCATAGATTCCAAATTTGCTGATATCAATGACACAGACATAGGCCCTGAACCCATCTCTGAAATAATTGACAGATCCAGGGCCGGAAAGATATCTCTCATGTACAAAAAGTAGTGGAATTATTCAAGCATCGACATTTCCAGGCACAGCTCAGTTACCCGAATTTTTTATGGAGTGTGCAAGGTCATATCATCCTCTTTCCAGAACAATCCGGGATGCTGCGGGAAAGACAATAATTAAGGCTGGATGCATAGTTTATTAATTATTGTCTGAAGATTCCGACACGAACGGTGGTGATTGCAATTAGCATGTTGGATGCTGGCAATAGATGGGAGAAACACAAAGCAGATTGCATGGGCATAATGAACAACAGATATATGAAGAAGCCCAAGTCCCCATCAAAGTTCCCGAGGACTCTTCCGCGATCCAACTTTGGTGCAGGAGGTGGATGATATTACTAAATTGCTTTGCAAGTTAAGTGGAGAAGCCAATACTCACAACTTCCGCTCATGGATGTATGCTTTCGTGAGGACTATTGAGATCAACAGAGTTGATTCAATAATCAAAACGGTGAGATCATTAAATTGACAAAATCGGTGAGCAACTCCGGAGTGTGAGGCGGACGTACAACTTCAAAATGACTTCATACCTAGTATATGCAGTAGCCTCGCAGGGTATATTTTCCAGGAGTTGGGATAGATGGGGCGATTAATGAAAAGATCCTATTTTTGAGTGCTTCCCACAATTGACAGTTCCTGAATGGCACAAAGATTACAAAGCGGTCAACAATGGGTTCTTCTATGAATTCATCTGCAAATTAAATAGTGATATGAAGACCAACAGGGTAAGCAAAGAAGCTTGGGAAGTTGTATCCCAACATGGAAAAGTATTTTCATCCGTTTTCCTAGACTTCACCTATCTGTGGTAACGGCATTTTTTGGAGAACCAATAAAGTTGCCGAGGTATCCGACGACAAGTGGGTCATCATGGAGTTGTGTAAGGGACGGCTTGTGGAGATGCATGACTTACAATCAAAGCGGCACAAGTCTTGTTTCTTTCCACTCATAATGGGTTATTAAATATTAGGAGCATCCAAAAGCTAGAAGTCGAGTGCCTTTTATAGGTTTTATAGGAGTTTAGGGTTTGATTTTTAATTAATTTATGAATTTTTAGGGTTTGGATTGATCAAGTCTATGGAAAAGATCTACGTTGTCATGGATATGCCCAGCCTCCGACGAACCCCCCGATATGTATTAGATACGGATACGATACATATAGTGATACGTCACGGATAATTCGTACATATCCGTGACGCATCCTGATGTAGTACCTTGTACGTATCCAGTATGTATCCCTCATTAAAAATGTCTTTTTAAAGCTTTAATTCATTTTTTTCTGACTTTTCTATTCCCATATCATATGTATGGCAGCCACATGAACAATGAAATGTAAAATCTGAAGTATATTACTATATTGTATGTTTTGAAAATTTGAACATGGATCCTAGTATATTTTTTAAATTTCAAGTTTTGTTCGTATTCATCTTGACATGATATTCGTAAATTATATGTATTGCAGCCACATGATCAATAAAAATGCTAAGTCTTAAGTATATTAAATGTTTTGAACATTGATTCAAGTATTGTATTACTATTTCAGTTTTGTATGGACTAAAAAATGAGTAAAATGAGTAGATGTACCTAAAAATATATATATTTTTAATTTTTTAATATATATGTACGGACGTTTCCAAGGCGTATCGTAGCCAAGGGTTTTTAAAATTGACATATCCGCGTACAGCACCCGTATCCACGGCAACGTAGGAAAAAATTAATTATTTTGCAACTGCAATGTTGAAATGTGGCAGGTATGCCTGGCTATGTATCCGTACTATACCCGAGATGTATATGTACCCGACACAATTGTATGGGTTCAGTGAGGTGGGGGGTGTACCGGTGCAACATAGCATATACTGTAGAAAGGTATTTCACAGTTCAAACACATGGAGTTGTAACAAGAATGATCAACGAATCAATGCCATTCAGCCAAACATTGTAGATTATTTAATATTTGATGTTTGGTGTAATAGAAAGGGTGGTGTAGGGTGCAAGTAGTGGCACTATCTTCAAGGCTTGTAGCCTGGACCAAGCCATAGCTTGGGTATACTTGTCAACGTTATAAATTATATTTTCAATAAGTATTACTTAATGTTTGGTTATTGGGGTAGAAGCATCTCAAATACCCATCACACATTCAAAAGATGCCTTAATTGACATCTTGTATTACTAGTGCTAGCATGGCACCGTACTATCGAATTGGAGCCCAAGGGCCAAAAGAAAATGCAACTTGGTAAGGTGACAAGGCACTTTTGAATAAAATTTGATGCTATAACGTAGCACGTACATGGCACTACAGATCCCTCAATATAGGGTGCCTGACTAGTGAACTCTCTCTCCTACCCAATAATTACAAGGTTAACTATTGCATCCTCCCTTATTGCTGACTTCTATAAAGCACAATGTTATATTTTTTTATCTTGCATATATTTTCTGTCAATATACCTTTAAAAAAATAATTATTTGACATATTTATGACCATTATGCTAAATATTTTAATATGGTTATCAATACATTCGAAAGATTCTTTGAGATGCTTATATTGTTCAATGTTGATGCGAGGAGCAAGCATATCTATATGGATGCTTCCTTTTTGATTGATAATTTGCCTCATATTTTGCATTCCTCTTAATTTACATTCCACATGAAAAGTAACAGTGATGAAGGGTACTGCAATGTAATAAGTAGATTTCTGTGCATGCATTAATTTCCATTGTCATTTCTTAGATTGTGAATAAATATGTTAATTCTTCATTGCATTGATGTGCATTTCTTGAGTTTGCAGATTCATGAATTTGGGCAAGTGCCACAACAGCTTTTTCTGGAACCTCATCCTGCACGATTTCAATCTGAAACAGAAGTTGGAGCCACTTCATCCTTATTGACACGGATTGATTTGAGAGCACTAATATATCAATTAATAAGAGTAGTTTCATCCATAGAAACTGATAGCGCTTTTGAAGGTGACAAGACGAGAGTGGCAACAAGCTTGGCTGCTAAACCCAAAAATAAATTAGGTAAGAAGGATTTTCCATCTGCATACCCTTTTGCTTATAACTACAAAGAGAATTTCAGAATTAATAGTCTCAACGAGGCTATATATAAAAATATTAGTGCACAAAACAGACTGACCACAGCTGTTAATGATGATTGTGGTAGTATGTTGGTAAGAAAGTCATTTCTGCAGCATGGCAATGAAACACAAATTAAGGGTGTAGAGAGTGGGAAGATGGAGAATGAAGAAAGCATAAAGCCTGATGAAACTACAGAGATAACCTCTCTCAGTGGAAACCAAGGAGGAGCCCATATTGATTCCAAAATGAACAGCACCAATGAGTCAAAGGATACTGGACAATTTGATTGTGCTTGGTATTATATGTTAAGGAAGAATTTTTCAGAGCCACAATCTCTAAAGATGCACAGAGGAGCAATCTGTGCTATTACACTTTCCGAGGAGAATGCGTCAGAGTGCCTTTCTATGTTTTCTGTTGGGAGAGATGGCTTTATCAAGGTATTCATATGTGGTTGAACTTATTACATGCTAAAACCTGTTGCTATAACCAGATATATGTATATGACAGGGTTATATAACAGAACTTTGTTTGGTGGTAAACGAATCTTTTTTCTTTATGCCACATGATTTATTTGTTTAAATTGCATAGAGTTTAGAACATTAGAAGGAATGTAACAGGAAAGAATAAACAGCATGACTGCATTTCTTTAATCTTGTATGCTTTTTTTTTTAATAATCTTTTATTGAGTACTTTATTATCCACTGACTGCATTTCCAAGTCATAGGTAGGATGCAATATTCCACAAGGATAATATAGTGTATTCAGTGGCATGCATTTTGGTTTGCATTCTTTATAGAGTTTACTTTGGCAGAATTTTACCAATGTTCCAGAAAATTTATTATTGTTTGTATATATGTTGAAGTTTCTGATCATTGGTCATATGTGCGTGTCTTTTATTTTTATTAAGTCTGTACACTTTCCTCCCCTAGTTTCCCCATTTGTAAGTGTTCTCGACATTCTCTTTATTTCATCATGGTGATGCCAAACATTGATGTGTTAGTTTGCAGGATCCACATGTCATAGCCTAGATGGAAATTTAACCTGTGATAAACATTTTAGTTTTCTTTTCTTGGGATTACTACATATTGTCTCTCTTGATCAAGCCCTCCCTTTTCCTTGTGGAAAGAACCTCTATCCCAAGCCACAAGGATAATATAATGCATTCAGTGGCATATAATGTGGTTTGCATTCTTTATAGAATTTACTTTGGCAGAAGTTTACAAATGTTCCAGAAAATTTAATATTGTTTGTATACATATGTTGAAGTTTCTGATCATTGGTCATATGTGTATGTCCTTTTTATTTATTTATTGAGTCTGTACCATTTCCTCTCCTAGTTTCACATTTGTAAGCATTCTGGACATTTAATTTATTTCAGCATGTTGATGCCAAACATTGATGTGTTAGTTTGCAGTATCCACATGTCAATAGCCTAGATGGAAATTCAACCGGCAACAAACATTTTAGTTTTATTTTGGTATTACTACATATTGTCTCTCTCAATCAAGCCCTTCTTTTCCCTTTTGGAAAGAACCTCTAACCGTAGCCATAAGGTTCAATGCCTTCCCCTTGTTTTCTTTATAAAAACTTCTGAGAAGTGTTACAAGATTTTTTTTTTTGTGGAAAGAAGGAAAGGGGGATAATATATGTTTATGGTCAAGAATTAACTACTCTTAACTTTCTTATATGTAGGAAGATCATTATCAATCCATATTTGTAGCTTACCATTTCAACAAGGAATATAATGAGACCAAAGAGGATGTCCTGCATACTGAATAATCTGAGTTCTAACTTGTCATAACAATCTTTAATCCCTGCTTGATCCACTCTATAAATGTATCCGTGGTGTTGAGAATGGATTTAGTTCCTGTCTTAGTAATAACTGTTCCAAAAGTAAGCCAAGTGGTTGTGATGTTATGGAAAATGAGAAAATTGGCAACAGAATTTACAAGTTCGGTTCCCCTTGGGTAGCATGTCCTGTAGCACACCCAAGGTCTGGGCCCCTATTTGTGCCCTAGATGGTTGTGGATACTTCCAAAAATCTAGATATCTGGTACATGGTACGGATCTAGTACAGGTACAGGGATCCGGTACATTGGTATGATAATTGTTTGGGGGCTTGAGTACAGCACTTGGGTACAGCCATACAAAAAGTATATAAACATTAAAAAAATTTAAAAACAAACAACATTAGCCATATAATATGCATAGAGTAAACAAAATAAGCTACATAACAACAAAATATACTGATAATTCAATGCCAAATGTCATGATATTCATTAATCAAACATAGAACAAATTGAATTTAAACAAAAAAACATTTTTTTTGTCAAGGACAAACCCTGCTGTACCAAGTACGAACCCCGGTGAACCCAAGCAATGTAGTTGTACGGTTGTACCCGGGTCCTGTACAGGTGCACCCCGCTACCTAGCAAAAATTCATGTTGACTAACCAAAAACAAACTGCTCCAGGCTTTTAAATAGAGCCTCTTCCATATATAGTAAATACTTTGTAGGCTTAATTGCTAATATAAAATCATTTGCAAAGCAAGCATCGAGGAGCATGATGTAGGTATGCAATGCCCAACAAAACAGAATATCCAACAATATGTCTAGTAACAATAAAACTACTCTACAATAATTTGCCTGCAATCTAAGTCACAATGTTCAGGTTTGTGTTCGTGTTTGGCGACGATAAAATTTGAAACAAGTTCACTAGGCAATAAAAATCGCGGAAAATTTGTAATTATGTGTGAAGCATATAAATCTGCTTTTTTATTGTATTTGAGTTTCAAAATAAAAAATAAATGCACAAGAATGTCAAAATAGATAAAAATTACTAAATAGCTTTGAAAACTATACGATAAATTCTCAAAACATATAAACCACGATAAATTGAAGATGAGGCTTCCACAGTTCATAACAGAAAAATACAAGAGACTTCTTGAGCTACTTGTGTAATGTGAATCGAAAAAAACTAAATGTTTTGGAAGGACATAACCCTTACATAATTTTCCGTTGGTGGCCCAAAATCCTAAAAATAGCAAATCACAAGCACCCTTCCCTATGTAATGAAATAAAAAATGCAATTGAAGTGATAAATTAGCTCAAGAGTCAAAAACAATTTCCCTTCCCTATACAAAATTATTCCACGTGAATATATGGGGAAAATATTGGTAGGGTTATCTCTATAGAAACTTAAAAGCCTGTTGGCTAGATTTTCTGCATAGCACAAAACCTAGGCAGTCATGAGATAAATCTCCCTCATTTACCGGTGAGGCTCCCGTGTCAGATTTGTCAATTAAAGTATGCTAATATCTATATGGGGTTTTACTTTAACTACTCAGTTCATGAACCATAACTGAACAGTTCTGCAACAAGTAAGCAGTTGTTTTAAAGAAAGGAAATATTTATAGAAGAGAGGAAAGGGAATTATATCAACACAGAGAAGAAATGGGGAAGATGTGCATCCCAATCAATAGATAGCAGAGTTGATTGCATGCACATAGAAGAAACCAATAGATATAAACACAGAATTCTAAGCAAAGGTAGCTCTAGATCTAGATCTGAAATAACACAAAGTCTATTAAAAGATCTAAGATAAAAACAAGAAACACAATACACCATGACACAAAGTTCTCCGGAAATCTGCTCCTGTATATTCCTTTGCTTCAAGTGGCTCTCAAGGGTTTCAGCACAAAGTCTGGAACACAAGGTTGTTGCTTACAAATTTTGATCATTAACCCGAAGGTTCTTCCTCTACTTATAGAATGTAGAGGGGCAATTACAAGTTGGAAGCTTTTAGTTGAACTGGCACATGTGGAAGTCGGAGGAAAGAAACAACTAAAAATCTCCATCCTGGAATTCCTCTTTGCATGACATGTATGATTTGCAACTGAAAATAGAACCTTCTATTTTGCACGTCGCCACCTATCTCCAAGTAGTTGACTTCTTCAAGTAATGGCTTTTAAGCCAATCACTTAAGTTTTATAATTTAATTGATCACTCAATTACTTTGTCGGAGGAAAGAAGGAAGAGGAAAGTTGCAGTCTTGTCCTTTTTCATGTCTGCATGCAGCTGATTCTTTTGCCTTTGATTCTCACCAAACTAGATCTGGGAGCAGCTAGATCTGAAAGCAAGCTAGAATTAGAAATGACTGGATCTCTGGAAACAAGCTGGAATTGGAAACGAATGGATCTGGAAACAACAAGCTGGATCTGGAAGTGAGTTGGATCTGGAAACAACAAGCTGGATCTGGAAACAGCTGGATTTTTCCTTCGCCTTGTCTTCTCTTTTATCCTTGAAGTTTTTGCAGTTCTTCTCCAGTATATGCATCAATGCAATGTTTCGTAGATAACTCATCATCCTTATTTTTAATTGCATATGAGCAATTAAAAATTCTGGAAAGCACTCCGGATGAATGAAAATTCAATGAAGGCTTCAACTAGAAGATGGGAGCATTTGCACAAGATCTTGGAAGGAATTTTCCACGCATTGACTTCTTCACGGGCTGCATTCGAAACAAGAGGATGAAGCCTTTGTGCCGGAAGCTTTTGCAACTATGAGATCTGGATTTGGATCTGCATATGGATTTGCATCTGCATCTGGATATGGATCTGCACCTGCATAACAAACTCTGGCAACTGGGTTGTGGATGGAAAAGCTGCAGCTTGAATAATTCCATTGCTTTTAATCTACACGCATGAGTGAAGTTTTTCCTGCATGCATGAGTGAAGTCTTTCCTGCTCTGGATTTGTCTATCAATTCAGCAAGAGGTTCCGAGCCTAGATCCGTGTCTCCAATATCTGCAAATTTAGAAGTGATGCATGACTCTGTTGTGCTTTTTTTTTATCTTTCTTCGCCATAGCTTTGTCTGTCATCTTTATCGAACAATTCTTTTTCTTCTTATTTGACTGGAATTCTTCAAAACTAGTGCAGATCTGGATAATCCTTCAGATTCGGAGGAAATATTCAATGTATTGGACATTGATATAAGTTCCTTTTCTTTATAAAAGCACCTGTATCTAACTCCTGCAATTAATTCAGACAAAGATGGCAACCGGAGCATGCACAGTGAATTTTAATCACAAAAATCTGCATAATTCAAGCCTGCTGCCCCAAAATTTGACGTTTTATTTGCATGCAAAGCAAGCATGAATTTTACCAACATCACCTGAGCACCTGTATCACCTATGCAAACAATTATGCAAACACAAATCAACCTCCTTCAATGTATGCGCCAAAATTGGAAGCTTTTAGCCTTGATTTGATCTTCTTTTAAGCAAAATCCTCTTCAATATGGGGCGCACTTTTCCTCTGGGCTGCACTTCTTCACCTGTGAATTAATTAATTCACCCTTATGGCAGCCCATGCTTATATAACCCTCATAATTCTATAATTAATAATTGCCCTTCCTATTCCTGACAATTAATTAATTAAAAATCATGTTTTTCTCTTTAACTGATGTGCTAAAATTGCATGATTAAGGATAGTCATCCATTAAATTAAATTTAATCAATTTAATCATCCACTCTTCACTTCACTTAAGCTTCACAGTGTGCTTTGACCATAGCCATTGAAAATAGAATTTAATTTAATCAATTAATACTTTAAAAAGTATTATTTCCTTCTCAAAAGGGGCTGCATTAAATAAATTAAATTTATTTAATTTTGGAATTCTATTTTTAAATTCCTTTTGTCCACTTCCCTTTGTTGACTTTTCCACAAGCTTGGGTGCCAAAATTAGGTGAATAAATATTAACAAATATTTATTTAATGCATTATTATTCACCCAAGGTGGGTCGTAATTTTAGCATAATAGAATTCTATTTTTAAAAACACATGGCAATGGGAATTTTTACCCTGCAAGGCAGCCCCGAAATCCCATGATCCACTTAAGTGATTTGACTTTGACAATGGGATTATTTACCCTGCATGGCAGACAATAAAATCCCATGATTTCACTTAAGTCACTTTTCTTTTATTTCACCATGGGAATTTTTACCCTGCAAGGCAAGCAATAAATTCCCACTTACCTGCTGCCTCTAATTTTCCCACTGCAACTTAAGTGACTTTTCCATCATGGGAAAAGGTACCCTGCAAGGCAAACAATAAAATCCCACCTGCCTGCTGCTTCTATTTTTCCCACTGCAACTTAAATCCTTTGTTTTCCAAAAATGCGCCCAACTCCGCAGTGGCTTTTTAGTGCACGACTTTGCCTTTTCCCAGTGAACTGGACCTCCGATGGCGACTTCCTTCTAGCACAATGTGCGTATGTGATCTCTGAATACTCCAGGCCAAGAATTTGGCTAACCCGGCAAAGGAATTGATCTAGAGAAATTTCACAGAAAACGAAACGGGAAAACACAAAAACACAAAAAATTGCCAAAAGTCACAAATAAAGCCCAAAACTTATTTTTAGTTAAAACCTTTCTGGTATATAGGAATAATGATATGTTCGATCACAACAGGGTTAAAACGGAGCGCAAATTACCTCAAACGGGGCTCAAAATAATTAAATACAAATTTCCCGCAGACAAATCTCGATGACAGAATATAACAATTTTGAGCATCTGGGTATTTGGCGAAAATGGCTAATATGGCTCTTTGGGAATATCTTGACGCAATACAAGAACTTTCAGACAATAAAAACACAAAACAACCCATTATTTTAAAAGTACGAAATTTTTTCGGATAGGATAGTCACAGATTTCAGGATGAAATCTGGGTACACCAAAGCCATAGATTGTAATACTTACATCATGCTTTTTCCCATCCTCCCGATGATGAGCCGGTGAGAGGCCCGACATGTCGACTTTTCTTATGATTCTCAATAATCAGGCAGCTCCATAAGTCTCTTGGATTCCCGTGATAAGTTGATTGAAATTAGAATGTAAAAGACGTGAAATCACAATTTTAATGATTGTTTATTTTTACAAAAAGTGATAGCCGACACTCCAAAGCTTTTAAGATTGTTCTCAAACATACTATTGATTGCTCCCTAGTTCTTACATCAAAAGAGTTATAAATCATCAAGAGCACTCGGCTGAGTTGGCTCAATATTGAAATTCACCACTGAATTCATCAGAGAGTAAAGCAAGATCATCTGCATCTGCCATGTATTCAGGAATGAGTTGGAGTTGTAAAGAAGATGAGCTAGATGAGGCTCTCGTTGCTTTGTTCATAAACAATTGGAAATTGCTACAAATATAAACAAGATCTCCCAACCTTCCAAAAAACAAATTGTTCCTTTTCTTAGACTAAATGTGGTCAAAGCAACACCAATTTTTTTCACAAGCTGCTGAGCTTGCTCACTGGCTCAAGATCCTAACAGCAAAGTGTTATAGTTCGTGAGCATCTGCAATGTAGGAACTCCACCATCTGTATCTACACATGCTTAGTACATCAAACTATACGAAGATAAACATTCCTTTATTAGTGTTCGACATCATTGATGACTCTAGGAGTGGCTGACGGAACAGACTCAAGTGGCGGCTCAGAGGTAGAAATTGAAGGTGCTGGAAGGTGCTTAGCTGAGGTAGAAGCTGTAGCCATGGATGAAATGCCTCCCTTTAATCATTCAAGTTCTGCTTTTGCTTTCTCATAAAGCTTCTTGAGTTTGCAAGCTTTCTTAACTGTTTTTTTGTGGCATCTTTGGCCTTTTTGGTATCATTTTCAGCCTTTGCCAGCATCTGATTCACTTCTGATTTCTATTTTTCAAACATTCTGTCTTTAGCCTTCAAGCTTACAACTTATATTCCATATGTTGTAGCATCTGAATGCCTCTTTTCAACAGTGCATGTTGCTTCTCATAGGCTGGTGCTTTTTCTTCCATTTGTAATATTCTTGCATTTTATTGTTTATACATTTTAGTATTTTACCATATCGACATATATTTCAATCAAATTATTTTCCATTTCTTTATCTGGCCATCAACATCCTTTCCAAGCTAGGCCACTCTTTAGATGACATCATAAACTCTTTCTCGTGGACTTTTTCAACTCTTGTAGTACGATTGATGCTTTTGATGCTATTGAAGGATGATTAACAATGGGTTGTACTCTTTTAGCTAGCTATGTTGGCACATTCTCCAATGTTGTGGGTGAATGCATTTCTATTTTGTTCTAGTTTTACATTTTTTAGAGCTCATTGGAGATGCATTGAGTGGTCCTTCTGTCTATTATAAGTTATCTTTATTTTTATGCTGCCATTGACATTCATATATTGGCTTCATGCCTAGTCAATGTAATATACTGGATCCAATTGGCATTCTTCATCACCGTCCTTTCTTTTGGAAGGAATGATTGCTGCTTATCTCAATGAGTCAATTCGTTATGTAAAAGACAAGGGAAGAAGGTGTTACTATTGTCCGCTAAAACTGCGCGCCCAAGAAACACCAAATGGGAATCGGCGCCTCAGCAACAACAATGGAAATGCCTCCAAGGTGTGGGACCTCGGCTCCTTGAGGCAGACCTTCAGAGACGGCTGGCTCTGATCCTAACTACTTTCATGCTAATCAATAAGCTAAAAACTTGCAGGGGAAAAGGGAGAAAGAGAGCATGATTTGTAAATGTGGCGATGCACCAAAGAAGAAAGGCATCACTCTCCCCTGTCCCTATTGACACAGTACAATAAATCCGGCAAGTATAATCTACTTGCAGTATATCACAAGAGAAACAAAAGGCAAGAGGCAAAACACAATGTTAAAGGGAAGATACAAGCCACAATTAACCTTATATTAAGCTTAAACATATACATAGTCTGTTACAGAGGTGAGAGAGGCACTGGAGGATTTGTAGAGTTTATATTACAGAGGTCTGAGACACTTGGGATTGTTAGTACCCAAAAGGGCAGACTAACATTTCACTTCGGAAAAGAGAAACCCTTTACAATGAGATGGTTCTGCTATTTATAATAGAGCAGAGAAGAAGAGAGCCAGAGAGGAAAAAATTGAAGATTTGAGCTCCAAACTCCCGCCCAAAATGCAGTAGTAAGCAATAAATGATTGGATTTGATGTCCAAGCATTCAATCTCTTTAGAATAGTGAAGTGATCCCCTGTCAGTTTCAAATGGACGGTGCCTTGATTGCAAACAGGTCTGCATGTTTAATTGAAATGTTGGGCTCAAGAAAAAGGCTTTTGTCGAGCTTTGCAACTGATTGGCCTTTGCATTTAATGAAAATGGAAAAAGGGAGCTTTGAATGCATACTGCTCACAAGATAGGGTGGCTCAGGGCCCAAGATATATTCCATTGGAAAGCTTTCCTTGAGATCTTTCCAATGGATCCAATTTTGTTCAATTTGGTGAAGCTAATCAAAAGTTATGGCTAAAATTGCAGAGCTTTACGACCCTGCCCGCACCTTTAAAATCTTGGGCAAAATTTAATTGTAAAACTATAGTCGCCTTCCTTATTCCCCATTGGTAGGCTTTGATTGGTCTCTTAGATGGCCACATGTCAAGGATCCACACTCCTTCAAGGTCTTAGAGCTCCTTGATCATCACCTTACTATCAACTCTGTGCGGGCACCAATGTGTGCCATTGTGCCATGTGGCACACATCGGTGTCACCAGGTTCATTTATTCTTTCCTCTGTTTCCTCTCTTGCCTTCCAGCCTCCCAAAACTGCAGGCTTCCCGATTTGTGCCACGTGGCTCTCATCGGGACTTCCATGTTCTAGACATGCGCTCCACTCAAATCCTTAGGCTGAATGCTTCCAGGTTCCAGGCACCTTTCCCACCTTGATTGCTCGCCGATTCCTTCTAAGCACGGGGTCACATGATTGTGACATGTGTCATAATTTGGTGGCCCCTCAACTGACTTTCCATGCCTTAGCTGCTTTGAAGTATTGCAAAAAGAGTTAGCTATGCGGAGCCTTTGCTCCAAAACTATAGCAAAGCGCTTTTGTATTTAAATCTGTGCACTCTGCTTCTCCTGCCGAATGTGGGACTAATTTTACAAAGACAAAACTATTAGGATGTAAGGATTATATTTTAATATTAGTTAATAAAAATTGCTTCAACCATTTTGTAACCATGTCTTGCATAATAAAATGATGGACACACAATGAAGAAGGTGTTCATTATGATTCCTCTTCCTTATTTTTTTGTTCACATCTTCTAACATTGGTATTAGAGCCATTAGTGTTCGGTAGGGCTTTTAAATTGAATAGAAGATTGGAAATAGTGAACAAAAGGCTGTGCAAATGTCATTTCAAGATTGAATTGCAAAACTTTCATTGCATTTCATCATTTATGCTAGAAAATTCATGATAGTTACACAAGGGAAAAAATCGAGGGTGTCTGCAGTCATTTCAAGCTTAAAAGAAGCCATTAGGGTGAGTTGTTAGTTGAACATAGTAATAAATGCTAGGATGAACCCATTGAAGAAATTATAGGTGCGATTGTTGCCTAGGGCACACAAAATACAGTCATTCGTGATTGTAAATCAACAAAGACACTGAAAGCATTGACCCATGTGGAATTTCAGAGTTTTTTCCTTGTTATTAGATGCGAGTTACAAATGTTATTGGAGTTTACTGTTTGAAACTCAGTTGACACTAAGGCAAGCGAAGCGAAAAGTTGATAAGAAGGAAAAGCGAAGATGATGCCATTTTTGAATTGAAAGCAACCAAACAGTCATGCTAGGTGTTAGGCACAGAAACACAATTGCAAATCTACATAGTCATGAATTTCAGACACGAATTTCAGGCACATTTTCAGTCACAATATTTTGAAGGGCATAGGAGTCACTATGAATCTATTTTACAGATCTCCAGGGAATGAACTCGTCATATCTCAGTCGCAAATAGAAAAGACATAGTGGAACAACATGGGCACAAGCTTGAGGGGGAAAAGCTACAAATTTTTGGTATTCTTGTCACGATTTTTGGTTTTTGTAGATGATTGTGACATTCCTTTACTAAAAAAATTAAGACATTAAAAATTCCTACATTAATTCTTAAGATAAAATTGTATTTCTTTCTATTGATTTTTTTTCCATAACTGAAGTATAGGCTATTACTTTCATTATGCTAAGTTAATTTGCAGTTTGGAAATAAAATTTGGAGTAAAAATGAATGCCAAAGTCACTATTTCTAGCCACATATACAATATGAGGTCTCTCATCAGACAACTAGCAGAAGTCAATGCTACAGTAGATGACAAAGATGCCAAAGCTATTTTATTAAACAGTTTTCCTTCTACATACAACAAGGGAAAGTTCAAAAACAAACCAAATGGGTGAAAAATTCGCTGATGAAGACAACGTATTTTTAAAATATCCCAACACTTTGAAGATAGAAGGCATCTAATGTAGATGAAGCTTAGTATGGAATGCTGTCCAATTAGTTCAGGGGTCTGTGAACCTTGGGAATCATACCCTTACGAGGGTCATGAGACAACTTGATGGAGCATTGTGGGAGTAGCTCAATATGGATGGTTGTCCAATAATTCGGGAGGTGGAATCTAGGAACTCTGAAATTCAACTCAGGGACTACACCTTTACAAGGGTTACGAGATAGCTTGATGGAGCTCTACCTAATCAAAGATTTTTTTTCAAAGAGGAAGCTTCTAAAGAATGCGTGACTCTGTTTAGCTCTATTTTTACTTCTTTCAATATGTTTATTGTTTTACTTTTAGTGGTGTAAGCCTTAAGAGGGGGTATTAGAATATAAGCTTTATATTTTAATATGAAGTTAATATTAGTGAATAAATGATTATAACCACTTCAACCATTTTGTAATCATTTCTTACATGATAAAATGATGGGCACACAATGAACAAGGTGTGCATTCCGATTCCTCTTCATTATTTCTTTGTTCACATCTTCTAACAAAAATGCAAAGGGCCACCATTTGAAAGTTGTCAAGCGACTGTAGTTCGACACCAGAGGCAAAAGAGCTCTTCCAAGGCTTCGTCCAGACTACAAAGGCACTGGTACATGCATGAATGCATCCCAAAATTGATTGTGAACACAATGCAAAGCTCAAAATCACCCAAAACATGTGTATACTGCTGTTAGAAGCCTCTGCAGACCATAAAACATGCATAAGGGACATGGAAGTATTTAAAAATCAGAGAAAATAGGTTGAGAGTAATCTAGTTGATCAAAACGAAGCAAGAGGCTCATTTTGGCAACATCTACAAATAAGGGTTCTAACTTTTGAAGAATTCCTTTTAGCTGGCTACTCGGAGATCATCTAGATGCTTACTTTGCCTGTGATCTTTCAAACTGTGTGTTACATTTTCTTTGTCATTATAGCTCATTAGATATGGTTTCATCCTCTTGAGATTTACTTATAGTACATTATCGTTTTCGACTGAATTATGTGATGAAAACTATCTAGTTGATTGAATCTAATTACTTCATAAATATACTGTCTAAATTTATCTCTTATTTGGCTGATAGGTCTACTCCATTTCAGATGGGCTTCAGCTCCGTTCTACCAAATTGGGAAGTTTACCACTATCTTCTCTAGCTCGGCCAAAAGCACGGATGCATATCCTGTATGTTCAATGTAGAACCTCTTGGCTAGTATATCTTGGTTATCGTTTCTTGTTAGTATTTTGTATTTGATGATTTTCATATCTGCAAAACATTGAATTTTGTTTAATGTTCATTTACTAATTTATATTTTCATATAGGTTGTCCTTGCAGGATCATTTGACAATTGCGTTTATGCTTACTCGGTAGACTATGGGCGTGCACTTGGAAAGGTCAGATTGTGCAATGTGTATTATTTTGATTTTATGCATTACGATTGTATACACCCTACTTTAGTCAACTATTTACTATTTTGGCTTTATGCAAACAATTGCACACTTGTTTTCATCGACTTTGGGTGTCCAATGATGAAAATTTGAAATTTGATAGTGCTAGAATGATTTTTTGGGTAGCTTTTAGGTTGCAATTTTTTCTCATGTATTATTAGCATTTAATCATCTTCAAAGCATAAAACCTCAATAAATTTAATTTATCACACAACCTTTTGGTATAACACTAGAAAGTTGAATGAACACTTGATTCGTAAAATGTGTCGTTTATTTATTTATACAAAAAGATGTTATGATATACATGCATAATAGATAACTTAATTAAGGCACAAAAAAATAAACAATTTGGTATTTTATTAGCTATAATTGCAAAAATCTGGACAAATTATTGCTAAAGAGGATGGGGTGAAAAGAAAGCAAAGAAACCAAGCAATGCCTTTACTGGCACGATAAAGCAAAACCATGTGAAGGATGGCCTCTAAGTGAAACACAACCAAAGTAGGGTATATAGAAAACTTCTACTAGGGTTTGACTCGGGGTCCCAACCAAAGAAGGATATTCCACTAATTTTGTTTGCAATAGTGGAAATACATTCAAAGAGAAATCAATAGAAATAACCCTAATCTGACTGAGAATTCCAACGAGGTGAATAATATTTGTAATAAATTATAAATCTAGGGTTAGAGAATGCTACCTTGAATTTCCCAAATCCCAAATGCTGATACATTGCATGCCGATTTTTCAGAATTCAAAGAAACACTATATGTGATCTTAATGAAATACTTTTTATGATTAAGCCCCAACAATGCAAAACTGAAACAAAGGAGATCTAAAACGCTTGGAGGATATCTCCTCTCGAGAATGATTCTACTATGAAGAAATCCTTAGAATCCCCAAGGATTGTGGGAACACTAATCCAAATCTGACAGTGTGATGGCTGTGATGGATAAAAGTAGGAAGGTGTTGGTGATCTATGTATGTATGTCTTGCAGCTCCTTGACCAAGTTGTATATACAGTACCTAGTGGATGGTCCTAGAACAAAAGTAAAAGTTGAAAGATCCCTACCCACTGAACCTGAATTTTTCCTTAGAAATGCGACTAGGGTAATGGCATAAACTCACTACAAACAGTCCACACTTTAATATTTCTCACTCCAAAATTAGAATGCAGATTTTTGTGAGTCAAATCAGCCCCAAAATGATAAAATAAACCATGCAATACCCAACTAAGACTGCTGCAATAATTTATTGGAAATGGCGACTAGGGTTTCAATGGAAAACTTATGCAACAAACACCCAACAAGATTTGAACCTTCTCTAAACCATAGTTACCTATGACTCCAGGACAGCGGGACGTGGGGACGGAGTTTCTGGGACAGCAAAAACTTTCCAAAATTTCGGGACAGTGGGGGCGGCTATTAAAATAATATATAAAATTATAAATATTAAAAATATACAGATAAATTTTAAAATTTTTATGAATAACAATTCATATTTATATATCAGTCCACCATGTGCATACAATCCACATTCAAATGTCCATATTAAAAACTCGTAGCATACATATAGCTATACTAATGTTATATGTCCATATAACTTTTAATATTAATATGTATGCTACTGGTTTTCATAGCATGTTGTTATAGTCCATGTGCATTTGTGCTCGAAAATTTATGTATTCATATATCACTCTTGTTTCTTAATATGTCTTTGTAATACAATACAATCGGGTTATGCTTAATGGGTAAACATTTATAAAGAGAAAACAATAAAAAAATTAATTTTAAAAATATATATATATTTTAAAAATTATTAAAAAAAAACAGAAGTCCTCAAACGTTTTGGGGACTTCCAACCGTCCCCGAAACATCCCCACGTCCCGAGACTTTTCTATGCTTGCTAAACATCCCGGAGATGTTTTCCTTTCTCCGCCATTTCGGAAACGTGGGGAAATGTTTCCACGCCTCGACGCGTCCCAAAACGTCCGGGGCATCCGGACTTGTCTTTTTGGGGACGATCCTTGTGTAACACTCGCTCTAAACCGATAGCAATATTTTTAAAGAGCCAAAATATGAAGGAAACTAGTCTTTTTAGATGCCAATGATAGTAAAACAGTTCAGAAATCTGGTTTTTAAAAAGATATTTAAACACTTTTTTACAGGAGCTTAGAACCTGGGGATTGGAGGGATCCACACGAGTTTAAACCGACTGACGACATAAAACCATACAAACCATAGAGCAAAAGACAAAACACCGCCAACATGCAGGGAACGAAGGACCCAAAACTAACAAAAACCATAAACTCAAAAAGCTAAGACCCATGACAGGACTAAACAAGAATTACTCCACATAAGCCAAGCTAAGAGGACCGAGCACCTTCTTGCCTCGACATCGCTCCTTCACGAGTTGTGTGAAGAAGGAAGTTGTAGGTGAAACAAAGCTTGCATGACGAAGCCCTGCAATGCCCACGGACTCGTGTGAAAACCGGAGCCAAAAGATCAGGGAGGTTAACTTTTTCGAATGCTTCCCTTCAGTGTTCTCATCCTCGCATGCCACATGCACTCCTTCTGCAAACCTCATAAGGACCAAGTTACGCGCCGACAGTTCTGCAATTAGTTGCCTCGCCTCCTCAAGAGCGTGGCCTTCACGAACAAAGTCAGGGAGGGGCTGGGCCTAACCAAATTCATCCAATGCCTCCACTAGATTAACCCTATGCATGGGTTTTATAAAATGCAACGCAATAATCCTCACCTCCGCTATGTTCTGTCTCACCAACAACAACCTAGTCACGAACCACGAAGCCACTTCAGAGTTGACACGGGAGCGACCCGACTCAGCTAGGTATTTTACCCCCAAAATTCGGGTGATAGCTTCCCTAATCGAATTAGACTCCACCCGAAAAATGATCCTTAAGCGGGCTGCGTGACCTCTCACAAACGCCATTTCCCTCTTCTCACCTTCACAGAAAAGAAGTGGTAACAACATAGACACCATGGCAGTAAACATACGCCTCCACCGACTCAACCTCTAAACAATGACAATGGAACAACTGCCAAAGTTGTCACGATTAATGGACCTCAGGACTGCCTTCCCGATTAATAATCACTACCAAATTCTCCCAATCTCCCACACATGCGAGATATGATCGGGCCAACTCAATTCATAATTCCATGGTTGGTGAGTAAATCGGTTGCGCCATTCTCCTCCCTAAACACATGTCTAATATTCCATTTAGGTATTTTGTTTAGCCAAAACAAAATGTTACCTATGAAGTAATCCAATTGCCAATACAATGTCTTCCCTTTTCTAACGACATTAATCACAACTTGAGAGTCCCCTTCGATTTCAAGTGCTTCACATCCAGATAGAACCGCCAACTTAAGCCCTCTAAAAGAGCTTGAGCTTCCGCAACATTACACGATCCATCCTCAAGAGGGAAGGACCCAACAATAACCAACTTACCCTCAGTATCTCTAATCAAGCACCCCGCTCCCGATAAGTCGGGATTGCCCTTCAATGCTCTGTCGAAATTTAATTTGTGAAACTCATGAGGGGTCGGGGTCCATCAAGCTTGTTTTCTAATAAGATCTTTTTCCACTTTGGATATACCTTTCCTAATAATAGAACCAGGAGGAGGTAATTTGATCATTGGCCAAGTTAGCCTAATTCTTGCATCTAGATAGGAAAAGTTTGAAACATCCTTGCACTTCTTGCAGACACGTTCTCGAAATGGAAGACAGAGAAATGTTTGAGTAGGAATCACGAAAGATTCTAAGATTGCGCTCCCACCGAGATATGCGGATCAATAAGATAGGGCGCAAAGCCAAATCGAGTGTAATGAACCCCGCGCCCAATCCTCGGCCAAGAAACTAGTGTTTCCGGATAGTCTTGCTCTGCACCCAAGTAATACCAGACGAGAACAAAGCCGGTCCCAACATTGCTTGGAAAAAGGATAGAAAAGAAGCAGATGATCAATATCTTCTTCCTTTGCATGGCAAAGAATATTGTTGTCAAGATTTTCTGCATAGCTAAAAACCTAGGGAGTCATGAGATAAATCTCCCTCATTTAATGGTGAGGCTCCCGTGTAAGATGTTTATCAATCTGGTAAGTATAAATCCTAATAACTATTTGTGGGGGTTTTACTTTAATTACAAAGCTCATGAACCACGGCTTCGCAATTCTACAAACAAGTAAGCGGTTGTTATGAAGTATTTGCAGAAAAATTATGAAGTATGAAGTATTACGCAGCAAATAATTTTCAATTGGAACATCCAAAAGGTTTAATGATCGTATATGTTGGGACATAATTGTAGAACTAACATCTAACTGTTTGTTCCCACCTTGCTTCTCTTGTAAATTGAGAATAGTATTAAAGTCTCCCCTAATATAAGAGGAGTCCTCAGAAACATACTAGCCATACCTGAAATATGGCTCTATTTTTTTGTTTAGCTCTCACTTCGAGAGGGGCAGGTACATTTATAAGCACAAAATTTGGGTGATCCACATTAGAGTACATATGAGTTAAGATTCCTCCTTGTATAAAGCACAAAAATTTAGATCCATAATAGCCTTTGGGTCCCATAAAGTTATAATACCTCCAGAAGCTCCTTGAGAACTCAGAGCTATATGATGTGCTTTAGGCCATATTCTTTCCGAAATAGCAGCCATTAGATCTATAGAGGCTTTAGTCTCTTGCATTAACACCACAGATGGATGATTAGTATGAATCATTCTTTTAATCTCTTGAACTTTGGAAGGGCTTCCTTTTAGCCCTCTTATATTCCAAGTGATGATCTTCATGATGGGGGGGTTTGGAAAAATTGGGATAAATCCCTCACCTTCCCAGCAGTACTCAACTTCTTGCCTTCATTTTGAAGAGATATCTGGTTTGATTTACGTCCGATTTAATATTTTTATCAATTTTAATCTTCTTGTTTTTTTCTTGAGCCACTCCCAAGTTGGATTCATCAATTTTCTTACCCTTATCTTGATCAAATAGAACTAAAATTTTATCCATATTTTTAGGCTTTGTTGCCTTTTGATCTGCATCCAAGAATTTTTCATGATATTTGGTCTTCCGTTGATAACTTTTTATATTTCTCCCTGTAGAGTCCGAAATTGTTTGTTTTTGATAAACTACCAACTGATTCTGGTGTTCTTCCTATGGCTGATCCATGTTTTATTCTTGTTGAAGAGGCTGATTAGGTTGTGATTCTGGAACTTGGGATTCCATTAACTCCTCATCTCCTTCTTGTAGCTGTTACAGGGTAGCAAAACTATTGTGGCTGCTTTCCACCATTTTCTTTGGTGTTTCCTCTCTCGTTCCCTTTTTTCCTTTGGGTTTAATAAATTCATTCTGTTTCCGCTCCTCTTCAAAAATGTTTGGAATTTTGAGAGGGCAGACCTAACCAAATGTGCATACTCATGATAGTTGCGACATCGAAAAGGTATACTTTTATAGTCAAGAACTTGCTCCCATATCTCATCCTCCACTGCCAGAGAAATGTTTTGTGGTAATGGCTTGTTAAGATCCATAAGTACTCATATACAAGCATAAATCATTTGTTCCAAGCTCATAGAGGCATCTGTTGTCATCATATAAGTTCCCAACGTATTTCCGATTTCCATGAAAACATGATGGTTCCAATATTCAGCCGGGAGACCAAATAATTTGACCCAGACGGTGCTACCGATGGCAATTCCTCCTCCACTTTAAACATTGTATGCCATGGTTTCATAAACAGCCCTGCTCTTCCAAAAAACCATGGCCCTCCTTGAAAAATTAACTCACGATCTAGAGGCAAAGCAAAAAAAACCAGAAAATAACCATTAGGGTATACTGAGATAGTATACTCACCTGGGGTCTTCCACATTTTATTTGCCCATTCTTTAAATGCTCTGCAATGTTGGTCTAAATCCCAAAAAACATACGATTAACCCTCTGTTCTCCAGGTCCTCTATTCCACTTTGGATTTGTGCTCTCTGGATCTTTATAACTGGTGTTTCATCTGCTGCTTTCATGCATCCTTTTTCATTTTTCCGAGGATCAAATCTAGGCATTCGCAATGGTTTTTTTCGAAAGTTTCTTCTTGCGTATACTCAATTTTGAGTTCCTTCTTAGAATATCCTTGAAGGTTGGTGCTGCATTTCCTCTTGATTAAAAATTCCTTTCCCCTTTTCATTCTGTAAGATGTCAATCTTGCTCGCCATATTAGTTTCTCCTCCTTTTGTCCGTCCAGTACTGAGTGATAAATGCCAGTCGGTGGGGGTTGGTGAAAAGTAAAAACAAAATCCCAAAAAGACAACGACCTCCGGATGGTGGAGGGTATGGAAAAAATGACTCGAACGCCATAAACAATCAAACTACGGCAATTTTTTTCCAGATCCCGACCCCTAAGGGTCGAGATATGGAATGGAAAAATGATAAGGGCAAAAACAATCGACTCCTCCATTAAACTACGAAAAATCTAACTCGCAAAAGAAGAAAACCGTGCCTCGCGACTTCGATTATGATATTTACAGTCAAAACCTTTCCCTCGCAACTTCGATTTTATTATTTACTGATCATTCCCGTGCCCTCGGTAAAATTTATAAAATACACTATGTATCGAGTGTTACCTAAGACTACGAGATGGCAAAATTGTTCTAAATTTTGGGATGGCTAATAACACACACACACACACACACATATTTAAAATATAAAAATGTAGTGACTAAACTATAGAAATAAGCTAAAATAAAACTATTTGAGATTTAAATAAGCTAAAATCATAAATATAAAATACATCTAAATTATTAATTAATAATTATACATAATTTAATAAATCCATTTCAATTTGAGACTTAAAAACTAAATAAGCTGAAATAAATTATAAAACATTTTTGTAATATTGACAATTGTTGGTGTATTTGAATTTGGGATTAATGATATGAATATAAGATATTTCCACTTATGTCATTCCAAAACTAGAACTAGCCAAAGTATTTCTGTTAGTTCTAAGAGAGCTCAAAGGAGTGTTATCCATAGTGCTAATACCACTAACCACGGAACATCGTTCGTGGTATTTCCATCATAAAATCTCACCATCTCTGCTCTTTGATCAACTAAAAGAGCCTTACAAACACCGATCCCCTTCCTATAAGGTGCAACAAGTGTGCATTGGTCCAAGTGATGCTGCCATGCCAAGTCTCTAAACATATGTTGCACTTCCATAGTTTAGTCCACCTCAAGACTTGGGATTTGCAAGTACTTGATCAAGTTGTTGCAGTGGCTTCTTATTATCAAATGGTTCAATGGCAAATTTGGACAACATTTGAGAGAGGCAATGGTAGCACTACCAAACCTGAATGCGCCGATTCTTTGTTGTGCACTTGCATTTTGTCTCACTTCTTCGCCTTCCCCAATTATGTTATCATCAACACTTCCACCTATCTCAACCCTCTCCTCCTCTGATTCATAACCATACTCAAAAGAAGAACTCATGGTGATGATTGTTGGGGTTGCAATAAATTAAAAAAATAGCCATAAATATATGCAATGAATTAAAAAAGCAGTAACTCTAGGAAATGATTATAATTTTAATTTATAAACAAGTAAAACAACCATAACTATATGTATTATGTAATGAATTAGAAAACAACGATAACTATTTAGTATATACAATGATTAAGAAAAAGTAAAACATCCATAACGATATGCATTGTGCAATGAAAAAAACAACCGTAACCACATGCAATGATTTTGAAAAAATAGCCATAGGCTACTAAGCCCATAAATATATACAAAAAAATAAAAAATTAAAAAATAGAAACATCAAAAATAAAAGTTTCTTATGTTTTTATCTACATTCACGTGTATCAAAATTTGTGTACTCCTAATGTTTTTAAGAATGTGTATCATATTATCATGGTGAACTTTGCCAAACCTAGTCAATAATCAAGATTTTTGTGTTTTAATATTTGAAAAAGTTATAATTTAAATCCTAACAACTAAACCCTATGCAATATGCATTTTATAAAATCTTACAAACTATAAACATGGTTACAATGTGAATGTAGATACAGAAAGTTAAAAGCAGCCCCTAAATAATATAAATAGAAGCTAAATTTTAAAAACTAGAGACTATTATCAAGTATGTAATTTTAACCATAACAACCAAACCCTATGCAATATGCATTTTGTAAAATCCTACAAACTATAAACATGATTACATTGTGAATGTAGATACAAAAACTTAAAAACAGCCCCTAAATAATATAAATAGAAGTTTTGGATCCTTTGTCATAATCTAATCATGGTATCAAAAAATAAATGTATTGAAGGTGTTTTGTGCCTGGTTTCTCTTTGGGCTTCTATCTTGGCCAAGTTTTTTTGATCGGGTCTTGCCCTGGTTCCTTTGTGGCTGCATTGCTTGCCCTTACTCTTTTTTGTATGGCAATGTAATGTGGGTTTTTGGTCCCCTTTAAAACCAATCTTTTTACCTAATAAAAAATATATAAATAGAAGCTAAATGTTAAAAACTAGAGGCTATTATCAAGTATGTAAGCAAATAAAATTCTAACTACCTCTTGCTCTTGCTCTTGCTCTTCCTCTTCCTCTTCCTCTCTTTGCTCACTTTTTGCTAGAGGGTTAATATTAAAAGTGATATGGAATGAGGCCATAGAGTCATTTTATAACTTAGAATGTCACTTTTAGGGTCGAGTTATGTTTTTGTGTTTCTTTTATGTTATTATAACTTTGCATAGAATAAAAAATTGACTAACGTGTTTTTTTTTGAAGTAAATGTAAAAAAAATAAAGTTGTGTCGGCCGAGGACGTTTGGATGTCCCAGGATGTACCTCGACCGTCTCAGGGACATCCAAATGTCCTTGGCATCCCCTATACATTTGGAACGCCCCTCAATTTTGGGACGCCCCGAGACGTTCCTATCTTTCTAGCCATAAAGGAAATGTCAAGGGGACATTTCCGCCCCATCTCGGCATCCCTAGGATGTTCGATACACACAGTTTTCGGGGGACGCGTCTCACCTAACATTGGTATGTATGAGAGGGTTGGAATGATATTATTGTATTCAACAAGGGCATAATAGTAGTCTCATAGATTAAATAGTATATTCTCCCAATATCAACAATAGCACTTAAACAAAACAAAATCTCATTCCTTATTCTCTTCGTGTCTCTAATGAAATTTTGTGATGTCCCTTTCTTGGGATTAATGTGGATAAAAGACCCTTAGCTTATCTAGTTATTTCCCCAAGCTAAAGGGGTGGAGAAAAGGGAATAAGGTAATAATATGACTAAGTTGGCCAAAAAGTAATGTTGTAAAGGAAACTTATGTTATTGTTTTTTTAAACTAACAATGAACTTCATATTATTTAAAGCTCAAAATTACATATTCGGCTATGCCAAGCCTGAAAGCTATTTGCCCAAGCTTGAGCATTATACAACAGAAAAGCAGAGAAAACAATCATGATGGAGAATCAAGATTAAGAATGAGTCTGATATCCTCCTGAATCTTATTAGACCACCATGGAGGGGGCCATCCATAACAAAACAGGTCCTTGTTGTCAAGAGCCCAGTTAGCAAGTCCATCAACAACTTTGTTCCTTTCACGGGGAATGTGACAGAATTGAACCTCATGGAATTTACCTTTTAGTTGTTTTATTTTCCACACCTCTTTGGCAATGCGCAATTAGGAGGGGAATGCCCTCTATTATAAAGCGCAGTGGATAATAATTTGGGAATCCGATTCAACCTAGATTTTATGCCATCCAATTTTCAAGGCCTCTTGCATGCCTTTGTAAATAGCTTTCACCTCAGCAAGATTATTGGTAGTAGAGCCAAGATTCTCAAAGCAAAAGCAATTGCATCTCACCTTCAACATCCCTACCAATGCCTGCCATAACAGCTTTTCCAAGATTACCTCTGGAAGCCCCATCCGTATTTAACTTACCATATCCATGGAGAAGGATTCTTCCACTGGCCGTCCTTTAGGACTTTGTTCTTGTTATGCATCCTAGGGCAGGAAACATCCTTAAGATCAATATTTAGCTGCTTACAAATGTTTTCTCATTCAAGGAAAGATCATGAGGCAAAGATATCTTATGTTTCAGGCTTTCCGATATGTTAATTTTGGTCTTCTCCCACATAAAAGAGTGAAGATTCTATTGTTTCTTTCCTTCCAAATATTCCAAAGGAGAAGAGAAATACTACTCCATAGCATAGGGAGAAGATTTTGGCCTGTAGGGAGGGAATCCTGCCAAGCTCTAAAAATCTGCTCAAGAGAATCAAAATTTATCCATTGTATCTTAAATAAAGAAGCAAGAAGTCACCACAGCGGAATAACCCAAGGACATGAGAAAAAAAGATGAGGAAATGACTCTTCAACATGAAGGCATAATGCACATCTAAACGGGCCATACAAACCTCTCTTTAGAAGACGGTCTCCTATTAAAACTCTTCTGTGTATGAGAAGCCATAGAAAAAAACTAACCTTAGGCCACATACCCGGATGCCAAATGTGTTTAAAAAGATACTGAAGAGGATGGGGATTCTCATTAACCAAAGAGGCATAGCCAACAACAACGAATAAGTGACCAGTAGCGTCCCTTCCCCATCCCAACTTATCAAGCTCGGGGGATGAAGAAATAGCCGTGTTTTCAAGATATGATATAGCAAAAGTTGCACTGATGATCCATAGGAATTGGCCATTCCTCAGGTAGAATCTAGGAATTCCCAATCTCCCATAGCTGATTAGTTGGTTTACCATAATGGGCAACCCTAACCCATCCCAAATTCTGCATTTGTTCCATAATAGGTTTGAGTGGGGTATTGATGGATGATAGGGGCTTGCCCATCCCAAGAATCAGTCCAAAATTTGGCACATTGCCCATTATTAACAATCCAAAAAGTTGCTTCTTAATCATATCTTCTCCCACTTTGATGAACTTTCTATTTCAAGTGACTTAACACTAAAGTAGAAATAACAAAGTCACTATAAATTAAAAAGTCACCTTAAGTGATTAAATTGCAATTGTTTCACATGGAGCACTCCACTTGGGGAATAGAAACAAAAAGGTATAAAAGGAGGTGAGGGGGTTCATTTTGGGGGATCGATGGTCATTATATCAATTCCTATTTGGAGAGTTTGAGCTTGTTGCTTCAACCTTCAATTATTCAGGACGAAAACCCTCTTTAATATTCAGATTTTGGGGATGAAAACCCTCAATTTCTCTGTAGTGATCTCATACGGAGGTCACATTTGAGCTAAAGATCATATTTTTAGAGCTAAAGAGCAGATTTTCAGAACTAGGGCATAGTTTCAAGGTGCGAAATAGGCAGCTAAGGCATCATATGCAGATCAAATTTTTAGAGCTTCTTGTGTTGGAACAACCACCCATTAGCTAAGATTCACTTGGGACAAGATTTTGGACAGTTTTTGCACAATTTTAGGGTTGGGCAAATTGTTAGGGAGGAGGGATGAACCCCTTAGGAGGCTATTTCAGTTGTGAAAAGGGTTGTTTTTGGGGCTAGGGCTTGCACAAAGCCTAAATCTGCCCTAGGGCATCATTTCCAGCCTTCCAATCTTCATACTTTGTATCAAATGGTCAACTGTTTTTATCCTCCATTTTTAGTTGCAAAATAAATAAAAATAAATTCAAATCTTTGTTGTAAAAATTATTTTCTTGCATATACATGTGCCTTGAGGGTTCCTAAAGGTTTTGGGCCTCTTGGGTATTTTTGTTTTGTGGTTATTTGATAAATAAAGGAGGATTTCGGATTGTTGTGTTTTTGCCTTAAGGGTTTGCTTGAAAATCATATTGCTGTCATATTTCTATAAGGGTTTGTGTGGATTTCCAAATTTTCTTTATTTATGCCCTAAGGGGATGTTATAATTGTATCAAAACAATGATCTTCCCAACCTATGAATCATGAGGATGGTAACTAATTGACCAATGTTTTTTCAAGCAAAGTTCTTACAAAAGGAAGAAAAGACAGATCCCATTCATTTGTGTTTTCCATTGAAGATCAAGGTTGTATTTGTGTTTTCCAAGAATGTTTGAGGGCTTTCCAAGAGGGGTGAATGGCTATTGTTGATTTCAGGTATAGCTAGGGTTTCATCTACACATTTCCAGATTTCCGAGCCTGTTTTGGGTGCCTTCCACCCATTGGAAAATTCTGATTTTGGTATCATTGGAAAACTTGTAATTTTATCTTCAATTTGAGCTATCATTTGTCAAAAATTGTTGGGTATTTTCCAAGTTATGAATTTCTAAAGTTTCAGCTGTTTTTCTGCAATTAAAAATCAGATTTTCAGTATTTTGCAAAAATAAGTATTTTCAGATTTAATAGTTCAAGGGTTTTGGTGTTTTGAGACTATTTTACACCCATAGGAAAATCTCCTAGGGTTTTGGCAAGGAATTTTGGGTTGTTTGCATTGTTATCATAAAAACAATAATTTCCAACTTGCATTTTATTTGGGATTTGCCTTAAATCCATCTGGGGTTAGAATATCTCCATTTGGGGACATTACAATTCATCACATAAATGCTAGAATATTGATTTGGCACCCCACGGTATAGGTCCGATCTGTACCCATATTGAGTACAACTTCGGTTTATCTCAAGTATGTCCAGGAAAACCTTTATACTTTTGGGTTCTTCTATTGAAGAACCTAGGCATACTTGGCCCATTCCAGATGTACCGCGGGCATGAAAGAAACCCAAAGGGTTCTCTTTTTTTTTAATTTAATAATTTTTTTCAATAGTGGCAGTGATGTTGATGCTCTCAATAAAAAATCAATATTACGATGAGTATTAATTTTGACTTAATAACAGTGTTATGCGGGGACGTGTCCCCTAGATTTTGGTGGCATCCCGAACGTTTCGGGGACTTAGGCACATACCCTAGTTTTTAGAAATCTTTCAAAAAACTTCTGATGTTTTTACTGTTAAAAAGCTATTATTTTTACTAAGAAAATTAAATTATAATCTTGAAAGTACCTGAATAGATTTTAAATCCCTAAATTTTATTGAATAAAGTTAAAATATTCAAATACTAATATTTTCTATATTATTTTAATAGCCGTCCCCAAAATTTGGGAATTTGTTCCCGTCCCAAAAACCCCATCCCTCCGTTTCCTTGTCCCCCTGTCCTCGAGACTTAGGTAACTATGCTTAATAATGAATATTTATCATGACATTTGGCATTTAGTTAGAAATATTAATTTATCAGTAGTGTTTTGTGGCTATTTTGTTCATTCTATGTTTGCTGTGGTTAATTCCTATTTAAGCTAGAATATTTGTAATTTTTGTTTTTTAATAGATTTTGTATGGCTAGAGCCAAGTCGTACCCAAGGTGAAAATATCTCTGTACAGGAAAACCTGATTTGCTGTACCCAAACCTGTACCTAAAATGAGCTGGTAACCTAGCACAACTGATAGAACTAAATAATTTGAACAGCTTTTTAGGTGGTTTAGTTCTTGTCAATATCTGAAAGGTAGCATTTGATATATTTCCTGAATTGACTGGTATGTTATTCCTTGAGGGTAGTTTCTATTTCTTGTATTTATAACTAGGATTCCTTCCAACCACATTCTCAGCAGAAACTATCATGTTTCAAATTCCAATTGCTTGGTCTTGTAGATTTGTTGCTTTTTAAAAGTTTCTCCAACATGAACAAGTTGCTGCAAGTTTCAGGGTCATGCTATTCATCACATAAATGCTGGGATACTATTTTGGAACCCTGGTACCAGTCCAGTTTGTACCCATGTACGCCTTTGGGTTCATCTTAGGTTTGTCCAAGATAACCTTTGGTATGTTTGGGATCTACGACTAAAGAAGCTGGGCATACCTGGGCCATTCCATATGTATCCAGCGCAAACCCATTGGGTTCGCTTTTAAAAGAAAAATTCAATAATGATGTTGATGTTGATGCTCTCAATGAAGAGCAATATGATGATGAATATTAATTTTGATTTAATAATAATATTTATCATGACATTTGGCATTCAGTCAGCATTATTAATTTATCAGTAGTGTTTTTGTGGTTATTTTGTTTATTCTATGTATTATATCGTTAATTCCTATTTCGGCTGCATATTTATAAATTTATTTTTGTAATAGATTTTGTACGGCCAGACACAAGCTGTACCGGGGTGAAAAAAATCTCTGTACAGGAAAAGCTGTTTCACTGTACCCAAACTCGTACCTATAATGAGTCTGTAACTCAACAGAAATGATGGAACTAAATCATGAAAACAGATTTTTATCTGGTTTAGTTCTTGTCAATATCTGAAAGGTAGGTTTATTGTCATGGAGTCAAGGTTCAACTGGTATCGCCTTGTGACTTGATTCTTGGGCTGGTTTAATCAATTCAGACATGCCAGACTTGGAATCAGTGACTACGGCCAGCCTGACAAGCTTTATCATCACATTCTACAGATGCCTACAAAGCAGTTTCTAGTTTATCAGTCTTCTTGTCTTTCAAGATGAAGTCAAAACTTTGATGGGATGACAATATAGTAAATAAATAAGAGCAGATTCTTCTGTTTGATGGATTCGTTCCAGAATCTTCTTGCAAAGATAATCAAACAAAGTTTTAAATTCCCACTTTTTCATGCATAGAGAACATAAGCTTTTGAGAGATACAGCCAGATCCTTGGGTATATTACAAGCTGTCTTATACCTATACATCAAATAGTCCAAGTTGAAATGGACAGAAGCGGTAAAGAATAAAAGGCTTGAAAAAGCCCATGGTTGCTAAATTATTACTCCTTTGGTTTTAGAAATTGGCCGCCATTCATTGAGAATAACTTTGCCGTATGGCCATCCTGAGACAGAGAATGACGATGAGTATGACCTAAAGAAGCTTCAGTCTCACGACTGTCGTTCCTTCTTTGGCTTGCCCCTTCCCTTCCCCACAGGGAAAGAAACTGTGGTGGTTGTTTGTTTAGGATTTAGATGGTTTCCACTAATTTCTCCATCACCCCCTCATATGGGGTTCATACCTTCCCCACTCATTCAGAGAACCAGATGTGTGTCTCCAATATTGTGCGTCGCCAGTATCAAACAAAACCTGCAGCCAACATTTAACTGGATAGGGAGAAGCAGTTCATGAACCGTTTTTTTTTTAACTGGACTGAATGAAAATTTGAGAGGATCCTGATAGGGTTGTATAGTGAAACATGTATTAAAATGTCTCATTGTATTTGTATAAGAAAGTACACTGCACAACATTCAAGCTAAAACTTAAATCCATCAATGACCAGAGATTACCTACAGTCAAAACTGACCATCAGATTGAAAAAGAAATCAAGAAGTGGTCTTTTATATAACTTTGGTGAATGTTCTTAAAATACTGAATAACAAAAATAACATGTTAGAGGTGTATGTTCTGATTGATGTTGTTTTCTAATCGGTTTAAGTAAAACTTAGTGATTGTTAGAAACCTACTTTAGTTTTAAACTTTTAATTAATGAGCAAAGTGTTTTGAAGATTTTTCCCACCTATACAATTGGTATTGGTACTAGCCATTGGAGAGAAGCTATATATATTTTCTTTGCTTCAGAGCACATTATATCTATTATATTTTTAATAGTCAGGTGTTTTTGCCTTTGTTTTTCCAAAAGAAAACATTTTTAAGACCATTGTCCAACCAAATAAGTATTTTTTCATTGAGCTGACAACTTCTAGTTTTATTCTTCACCCAAATTTTCAGGTGAGAGTGCATGATGATACCGTTTCATGCCTGCAAATAATTGAATCTTCTAGTCAACAAATGGTAACAGCATCCTGGGATGCAACAGTTAAAATATGGAGCATTGATGAAGGAAGAGGTGGTTGGGCAACGGCTTTTGGCTCATCTAAAAACACTGAAAGCCCCAGTAAGTATAGGAAGAATGGTCATATCACGATATTTAATTGTGTTCGTAGGGGAATCTAGACATTTTATAATTATCTATAAATTTTTGCCAGCAAAGATAAAATATAAAGTCTTAGAATTTCAATCGTGTGCTTTGTTTACCAAAACTGGAGTCTATAAGGGTTCTTCATCTTAGTTACAAGAAAACTTATTTTGGCCTTTCATTTTTTGAGAAATCTTCAGGTGATTGAAATGTTTAACCACTAAGAAATAGTGAGTATATGTTGTAAAAAGATTAGAAAAGGATGTGACTTTAAATTTGACTTAAATACAAGTACTAACAGTGGTTCAACATCAGAGTTAATGCATGTGTAGTCCAATATTAGACCAACCTTGAATGATATGGACCACATAGTATAACATGTGATTGAGGGATTTTACACTCAATGTACAATGAGCAAACTACCTTGTAGAGATTGGTTGTACAACACTAGATCTTGTCATATTGCACAATAGCCCTAGGCCCATGAAATTATGGAGCGGCTGACTTGTGGCTAACATAACCCTTGGGTAGTCATACTGTCTCAAATAGGCAGCTTGTGGATTAAGTTATATGGGTTGATCAAATGTGTAACGTGTAGATAACCAAATTGAAGATGGAGAACAACTATGACAGCTCAACCTCCTAGGGTTTCCAAACGGCATTTTCTGTATCTACCTCCATCTTTGACCTGTGTTTTCCACCCCTTCGTCTGGTTCCTTACAGTTTTTGGTGGTTTTATTGTGGGATTGGATCGTGACGGCCTTAAGCCATGACTGATCCGTCACAGGTTGTGTGGGACGTTCATGGTCCCCTGTTAACCAGTGTATCACATCTAACAAAGGCTGCATGATCATGAACAGCAAAGACTCCCACGTTTACACCAGGAGGGCCTGTTCTAGGTTAAGGAAAATGATTTTCAGGCTCTCATTCGCTTTAATGGAGGCTCGATTGAAATCGGTTTTGATTCAGGCTGTGTCAATGATCCTACAGACAAATCGCTGGGTTCTATGAACACAGCAGGGATGTCTATGACTGTGCAGAATGTTACAGGGCACGACTTGGTTTAGTTTCCTTTCCTGTAAGAGATTAATTCCGAATGGCCTCACGTTGATGTTTCTACTTCTGCCAGTATCCCATTGTCTGATCCAGATGATATTGGCATTCCACCCTCCAATGTTCCTCAAACAAATGAAGTGAATCCTGCCCTACACCAGAATGTTGAAGAAGAATTCAGATTTCACCCGACTAATATCAAGCAATATACAGAGGGTTAGAAGCATTTGGAACGTCGTGGAGCTATTCTCTACTTTCTTCACCACATCCCTGATGAAGCCTCATTCACAAAATGGTATATGCTTAACTGGGAAGCTAAAGGAATTTCTCTGAATTTGTATTGGGGATTAGGTTCCAAGTATGTCTGCTTCTTGTTCAACTCTAACATGGATGCCAGACAGGTGTTGTAATATGGCACTTGGAATATTGTCGGCTCTCCTGCCTATGTTCAATCCTGGAGAGTGGATTTCAATCCGGATGATAAGAGACAAGCACATTATCCACTTTGGTTGGAGTTTCCAGCATTTCCCACTGATTTACAGCCCTTTGTGGATTTATTTGCTGCTCAATTTGGTAAAGTTCTTGTTCCTTATGGCAAGAGGAATTCCTTTCGTCCAAATCCAAGAGTTTGTGTCAAGGTGGATTTACGGACATAGTTACCAGGTTCGGAAATCCGATTAAATTCGGAAGGGCAAAAAAATCCGAAAATTCGGAGTTCTCGAAAAAATCCGAAAAAATACGGAAAAATCCGGTTCGGAATATATATACTTGTATTATTATAAATTTATATTATTGTATACTTATATCATTATATATAGACAAATCATACAAAAAAGCATCCATCTACCATAATCATCATCATCATAATGATTCTTTCAAAAGATTGCAAGAAGTTGCTTGGTCCAAAAAGGTACAAAAATGGATTTTATGAAAATAAGAAAAATATTGCCATCAATGCGTAGAGCTCGAGAAAATATATACTTTTAGAGAAGACGACACCTAAAAGCGGACCACGAATGAAAGTTATGGCACATGCAAGTTTTTGCTGCTACATCTTCCCGGACCCTTTCCAAAAATGGCAAATTTTTTTCCGTACTTGAAAATTTTCACCAAAAAAAAAGAAATTGCCAAAAAAGGAATTTTTTTTTTTTTTCCTGCAAAAATAACGCCGAACCGGACCGGATTTATTCGGTTGCTTCAAAAAATACGGTTCGAACCAGATTTCATACGAATCCGGCCGAACCTGGTAACTATGTTTACGGAATTCCTTTTAATGCTGTTATGACAGTTGATGGATTCCGCAATCAAAAGGTGTGCTATTTGAATCTTCCTAATGCTTGCTTTGCATGTCAGGCCCAAGATCAGTTTATTAGAGACTGCCCTCTTTGTTGTTCCTCTTCAAATCCTACTCAAGATACAGGTATGGGTGCTGTGGCTGATCATGGGGGACATAACTCTCAAGCTTCTAATGGTGTGTCTTGGGAACAGGAAACTGAAGGGAATAACAGTATAACTCAAATATCTCACTCTTCTAACCAACCGGGACCAATAAAAAGAAGTGGGACTCTCAAGTCACATCAAAATGGAGAGGTTTCTACTTCTCAAACAGTCCGAATAGGTTTTTCTCGCTCTCAAGATCACAGTAGTATTTCCTCTTCACCTGCAGATTTTTCCACTCAACCTTAGCCCATGGATGTCAAAAAGGTTGGAAGGTAAAATCCAACAAATGGAAAGAAGTGTCCACTCAAGGCTGAGTGGAAAGAGAACATCTTATTTAGAGTTCAGCTCCCTGCACTAAATCTATCAAGGAGTCTATCACTTTCTTGCCAGAGAATATTGTTTCTGCCTTGGTGATTAGTAACAGGCATAGTTTGCCTATTCGGCAAGTACTTGTCACATTTATGCTGGGGTGAATATTCGCCTAAATAAATCACTTGACAAAACTGGCAAATAATCTCCAATACTTGCCGTGAATATTTGCCAAAACTTGGTGAGTTTAGAACTTTAGCCCAAAACTCACCATACACAGAAGGACATGGAAAACAGGTAATACACAGATTTTACACGGAAAAAATCATCATTTTGAGCTAGACTGTTTCGGAACGGGTACGGGTACAGTATGCTGAAACAATTTTTTTTAAAACCTCGGGTATGGTACGCTGTGGGTACAAGCTCGTAAAATATATTTTTAAAAAGTAAAAAATATAAATATATATAAAAATTTAAAGAAAACAACAAAGCTTAGTCTCAGCAACCTATAAAATATTAGAAGCTAACAAGCAGCTTATTATGAATTAGAATCCATCTAAAGCAAGATTTCTTTGACTGAATACAAGAAGACCACAAAACATTAAATCTATGAGTCCATCTACTAATGGGCTCACAAACATTCCACTTATTGTTAAGGCCCAGGGAAAGGTTTGGGTAGAAGGCAATCTTTTCATAGAGTTGTTTGGAGGTAGCCTCTTGGAGAGGGGGGCCTTTGAGCCACTTCATAGTATCCCAAAAGTCATTCTCATCCTCCATAATTAGTCTAGTAGAGGGAGCTGTGAAAGCATTTCTGAGCATTGTATACATTCTAAACTGAGATTGAGGAAGCTTATAGAAAGCTTTAAGGTCTGTACATTCCATCCACTTCCCAAATCTGTACAAGTCATGAAATATTTTAATTCCTTTCTCAAACCAAAGGAGGGCAGAGCAGCCTCTTGTCAAGGCAAGGCTCTTGTCATTATATTTCAGATTCAATGAAATCGATTTGTAGGCTTGACACCTAGTGCCAAAGGAAGAGAAGATATGCTGCTCAACCACCAAGTGTTTCACTTGTTCCCATGCCTTCCAAATTGACTGAAGAATAAATGACTCATGAGGAGCAACAAGAAAGCCCTCAAATAGAGAGCCAACCAAATGAAGTCCTTTTCATCTCTCTTGATCCTTCGGAACCTATTGGCAATATTGAATCTCATACAAACTTTCCAAGGTTCAATTCTAGTCAAAGCCCTCAAGTTTTATTTATTTTCTTGCACTTAAAAAAAACAGTGTGGGTACATACCCACGAGGCCTCGGGTGCACGGATTTCCGTACCTGGGCCTGCTGGTATGTACCCACCACGCACTGAACCGTACCCATACCAAGTACGTATCGGACTTGGTATGGGGGTGTAATGTCCCCATTTCTGAGCAGGTGACCTAGGAGGCCTTTTATCCGTCTTAGCCTTGGTCATGCCCAAGGGATTTCCGTACCCAGGGCCTGCAAGTATGTACCCACAACGTGCCGAACCGTACCCATACGGGTATGTATCGGACTTGGTATGGGGTGTAATGTCCCCATTTCCGAGTAGGTGGCCTAGGAGGCCTTTCATCCATCTTAGCCTTGGTCATGCCCAAGGGGCTAGTGACGTTGATGGTTATTGGGTATGGTTTGCACCTTCATTTCACTTATAGGTTATGTTTCGACGTTGGACACATACTTTGAGGTGACTTAAGTGAAATAAGGTTGTGAGATGCTCCCCTAAGGTACTTTATGTTATATTTAGTTGATGACTTAAGTAATGGGTGAATATATGGTACTTTATGTTCTAATTCTTCGTTGGGGTGACTTAAGTGCACTTTTTGGCATGTGGGGAATAAAGTGACTTAAGTTATTTTAATTAATTAAAAAAAAGACCCAAGGGGGTGATTAGGGTTCTTTTGGGCCTTTTGTTGCAATGAGAAGTTATAAAAGGAAGCGCTTGGGGGAGAATAGGCATTCATTCATACTCACCTATTTTGATATTGAAGCAACTGTTGTTTGTGCTTTCCTTGCTTGTGGAGGTGAAATTCCGCAGGAACCCTAGCTTCAGTAGTGAAAGATCTACCCCTAGCTAGTAGAGCACTCTTCGGTGGTGAAAGATCCATCCCTAGTTTGCTATTGTGGAGTTTATTCAGATCGGGTTGTCAGATTCAGAGTTTCAGAGGCTTGTTGATCCAGTTTCAAGTCCAGAAAGAGAAGATAGCCATATTCAGTAAGAGAGATCATCTATTTTATCAGTGGAAACTTCTTGTTATTGCATGTCATTGCATGTTGATGCATGTTAGTTTAATTGCAATAAAAGTGAAGATATTGGTTTTTTTGATTTTATACCTTGCTGCCATAACTGTACTTTGCTGTCATATTTTTCTATATACTGTTGTCATAAAAATCAGATTGTTATTTGTGAAAATTTGGTTGGAAATCTTGAATATAAAATGAATCCAGAAAAGGGGTATTTCAGGGGGGCTACTTGGCATTTACGGGCAGTCCAGATTTTGAGGGATATATGAATACAAGTTATCTGGTTTTTATATCAATATCACTATGTTGCCATCAAATGATGTATTATTAGCCTCTCAAAAGGCTTACAAATGGTCTCAAATCTGAACAAAAATCCTACAAAAATGTTTTATTCATTTCCAATTATTTTCTTGGATAAGAAAAGGTTTTAAACAAATTAGAATCTAATAGAAAACACTTCCCCAACGTTTTACAGACTCATTTGATACATTTTGTAGCTATATTTCTATAATCCCCCTTTCAAAATTAATATGGAGGAAAACCCTTAGCCTATTTTATTTCCCATAGGCAAAAGGGAGTAAATCAATGAAATAAATCACCAGTTTAATTTAAGTTGTCAAAAAGGTAACTTCATGTTATATTCATTTAAAAAGGCAACTTATGTTTTATTGTTGGAAAATTGACTTTTGATAAAGTAAAACATAATATCAAAATAGAAGTGGGTCGACCCATTTGGGAACCTTTCCTTGTAATGTGTGCCATGAAAAAGCATAAAAGGGGTTGATGGGGTCATTTGGGGGCACTTTTTGCATACACTCTATTTTGTCATTGAGGTTTTGAGCTACTGCTCCAACTTCCTTTTGTAGTTGGGGACAAAAACCCTCTATTACAACAAGATTAGAGGACGAAACATTTAGAGCTAGAAAGTGAGTTGATACCTACAAATATGGGAATATCCAATTTGAAGAATAGATCTCATTCCCTTGATGAGGAATTCAAGGGTAGACTAGCCACAACTTTTGAGTTCAATAGAGTAAAACAACAAAGATGTAGATATGGGAAATTTGGCAAAAATCAATTCCTTGTTTAGGAAGAAAACTAATTGAAAGAGCAAATAAATGCCGAGAGAAAAGGGATGGAGGAAATCCTAACCTTAGATCTGCAAAAGAAGGAAAAAGATTATAGTATTTTACTTAACAAGTATGCTTTAATATTATAGGTTGGGGATATTCAAAAGGAGATCATTATCTGTATAAACCATTGCACCAAGTATAATTTTATCAACAATAATTTGGCTCATTAGTCACATGTTCATGCAAAGAATATTAAGGAGACACAATTATATGGTAATTTGGTTCAAGTTTTTGATGATTTAAAGTTCATTATGGAAAAATATGTATTAAACGTTATGATTTTTCCTCTGTGGACATGGATGGTTTGAATATTGTATTTCGATATCCTTGGTTAAAGTCTTTCGTGCTTTATTTACATTAATGAACGGTTTATGAAACTTTCGTACAAGAAAAAGAGTTTGCATTATTGGGTATTCCTCATATATCAATCATGAGCATGAGAAACTTAAAGATGAGTGAGAGTAGATATCCGAACAAGAAGACAAAGAATAATATACAAAAGATCATAAAAATAAGGATATCTTAAATAATGAAAAGTATTAGTGAATGTCCATTCAACATGCAAAACGATATGAACAAGCAACATATATTGTCTAAACTTATGCCTTTAAGTGAATGGTATTGAAATCAAAGAAACCAAAGCTTGTCAAGCAATAGAAGTAGAAGTGGCAAAGGTCCGAGGACACCACTCGTGAGTAATAAGAAAGGAAGCCCATAATACAACACTAAAAATGTAATAAATGGGGACACTTTGCAAAAGAATGTCCCAATACACAAGCTCAAGATTCAAAGTTATGTCCGGGATGTGGTCCAAGGTACCATGATGATAATGATTGTCCAAAGATCAAATCAGCTAACATGGTTGAAAGATGATGCAAGAGCATCTAGGTTCACTTGCAATCTCACTTCACCAAAAAGAGTTAAGAGTTAGAAGAATAAAAGCTTGCGCATCTTACGTAGCTTTGGTGACATTGCAAAATCTTGTACATGGTCACTTGGAATATAGGAGGTTCGGCACAAAGGATTGGAAGTCTTGTGCAACTTGTTGAGTTCTCGCTTTGGGAGATTTTGCATGAAGGACAATGCTCAAATTGTGCACGTATTATGAATATTTTGCACTCTACAAATCTTGTGTTTTTGTGCACATGTTAGCATTGAACCAATTGTTACCTAAACATGTGGGCCTTGATCCGTTTTCTTCACTAACTAGATGATCGAACAACCTAGTATGTTTTGATTAGACGAAAACGCTCTCATGAGTGATTACTTGTTAACTAGATGGATTGATTAGACGAAAATTCTTGTCATTGCTAGCTTCTGCAAAAAAATTGGGCTCTATTTTGGATAACAAAGAGAAGTTTACTTGTTCAGATGTACTTACTATTCTTCTTCTAGTTTGTACTCCAGCATCCTTATCACCAAGAATTAGACTTTCTACATGATTTTTCTGGACAAATCTTGATGGTGCCTTAGTATCTTCCTATTCCACTTCTTGTTTTTCTACTTCTTCTTTGAAATCTGGTCCCTCTGAATGATCATTTGTTTGTGCACTTACTTTTTGAGGCCTTGTTTCATCCATCTTTACACTGGCACTTTCTACGATTGTTTGTAGCCTTTTATTATAACATCTATAAGCTTTACTTTTTGAGGAATATCCAAGAAAAATACCTTCATCAGCTCTTGAGTCAAACTTTCCCAAGTCTTCTTCATCTCTCTTAATGAAGCATTTGCACCTGAACACTTTGAAATATTTGATTGATGTTGGTCTACCCTTCCATAATTCATAAGGGGTTTTTTATTGTTTACTCTGATTTGTCCTCTGTTCAAAATGTAGATTGCGGTGTTAACTGCTTCTCTCCAAAACCTGTCTGATAGCTTAGATTCATTTAACATTGTTCTAGCCATTTCTTGAACAGTTCGATTCTTTCTTTCTACAACTCCATTTTGTTCTAGTGAAAGAGATGCCTTTTTATTCCATGCTACTCACAAAAGTCATTGAATTCATTTGAGAGGAACTCACCTCCTCGATCTGATCTCAAGCACTTGATCTTTAAATTTGTTTCATTTTCCACCAAGGCTTTAAAAGCTTTAAACTTCTCGAATGCCTCAGATTTTTCTTTTAGAAAAGTGACCCATGTCATTCTAGAATAATCATCAATGAGCAACATGAAATAACTTTCACCTTGTATGCTTTGCGTTCTTGTAGGCCCACAAAGGTCTGTATGGATTAGTTCCAATGGCTTAGTTGTTGAGTACTCCTTTGATTTGAAACTTGCTCTTGTTTGTTTCCCATGTTGACACTGCTTGCAAAGAATGTTTGATGGTTTTGTAATCTTGGCATATCTCTTACGGCTTGTCTAGTGCTTTGGATTTCACTAGATTATTGAAATTCATATGGCCCATCCTTCTATGCCATAACCTTGCTGTCATTAATTTGACTCATGTAACATTTCTCTCCCTTAACTTCACTAAGTATGTACAGGTTGTTTGTTGTTTTGTTTGCATTTGCAACTAATTTTCTGTGTCTATTTTCCTAATCTCACAACCTTGAGCATAAAACGTGAGAGTGTGTCCTTGATCACACATTTGACTGACACTTAGAAGGTTATGCTTCAAGCCTTCAACATACAATACATTTTCTGTTTTTGTTTTTCCATTATCAAGGCTAAGGGTACCTTTTCCAGCTATCCGTGCCATGGCATTATCTCCAAATTTTACCGTGCCTTGACTCATTTCCTTCAAGGTGAGAAATTTGCTCTTGTCCCCAATCATGTGCCTTGAGCATCCATTGTCAATATACCATTGCTGCCCTTCATCTTGTGCATGAAATGTCGTTTGCACAATCATAGATTTCTCCTTGTCCTGATTAACTTCCTCTTGCTTGTTTCCAAATTTTTGTAGGTTCTCTTTTCTTTACAATAGGAGCATTCACTTTCTTGTTCTGTCTAGGGGGTTCTACAACAACACTTCTACAGAACCGTGTTATATGTCCATAGTTATTACAATTATAACATACAATGTTATTCTCTTTGTAATTCGATAACGAGGCAAATGAGTTATAGTTTCTACTTAAAACTTCATAAGTACTTTTTCCATTGTCCCATGCATACCTATTTCTTGCATGTGTCCTACACTCCATTGCTCTATGACCAAAATCATTGCAAGCAAAGCAATAACCATAAAATGAACTTTGGTTCCTGATCATATGAGACTGTTTTGGAAAGAATGATCTTCTATGATTTCTTATGGGAACATCATGCCACTGGTTCTCACCTTTGTTTTCTTCTTTAGGAGGATTGATCTTTTGAGGAAACTTATCTTCTTTCTTTGGTAGCTCATTAGCTTTTGAATCAGATTCTTCTTACTAACCTCTTGTTTTTCCTCATAGCCAAGACCAGTCTTGATGAATGGTGACCTCTAGCGGTTGATTATATCATCCAAAACTTCGGTGCTCTTTTCAAATTTTAAACTGCTTTTCAATTGAGTATTTTTCTTCTCCAATTCCTTCCTCAGGGTAACAATTTCAGACTCTAGCTTCTTACAGTCTTCTTCCTTTGTCTTTAATTGAATTCTCACCTCTTCCTCTTGTTTTCTTTGCCTCTTCAAGTTGAATCTTTAGGTTAATGACCATTTTTCGATTCCTCTAGACTTTGTGACATTTTTGTTTCCAAAGCACAATTTTCTTCTTCATATTTTTGAATTTGTAATCTTTGTTTCAGATTCTTTTTCTTAAGCACTTTTATCTCACCTAAAGCACAGATGAGTTCTTCTTCAAGATTTACCTCATCTTCAACATCTTCCTCTTCCAAGGTGTCTTTACTTATAGAGGCATCATTTTTTATTTCTATAGTCATGAACAAAGTTTCTTCTCTGTCACTGTCTGATATGCTCTCATCGCTTTCCTCAACTGAGCTACTATCCTTTTTGGAATAGAGGCTTTTCTTGTGCTTACCAAACTTTTTCTTATATTCGTTTTGTTTGAAGCTTTTCTTGTATTGAGGTTTGCTTTCCTTCTTATTCCTTTCCTCATTATGATTTTCCTCATCATCACTATCATCCTTATGTGGACATTTAGCAGAAAAATGTCCTATTTTACCACAATTGAAACACTTGAAAGGTAGCTTACCTTTGTATTTTCTGGATCCTTTTTAAGCTTTCTGATGAACAAGGCCTCCTCATCTTGTTCATCGCTTGATTCAAACTCTTTATTTTTCCCTTTCTTTGAAGCTTTGAAGGTTGCTTCCCTTTTTGATGGCTTCTTTGATTTTGTCCTCATCTCATAGGCTGTGAGAATTCCATGTAACTCGTCCATTTTCAACTGGTCTAGGTCTTTCATCTCTTCAATAGCAGAAACTTTTGCATCAAATCTTAATGGTAGAGACCTTAGTACCTTTTGAACTATTTCGAATTCTTTAACTTTTTCACCAAGCCCTCTGATGGTGTTAACAATCTCATCCACACGAAGAAGATATGCCACAACATTTTCTTCATCTTTCATTTTCAAGCTCTCGAACTGTCTCCTATGAGTTTGGAGCTTTTCCTTTTTACTTTGTTGTCACCCTCATAGATGGTCTGAAGTTTATCCCAGATGTCCTTTGCCGAATTGCAATGCATTACTTTGACAAATTTTGATTTTGATAAGCCACACAAAATTGCGTTCATGGCTTTTGCATTATTTTCACTAGCCTTCTTTTTGGTTGTATCCATTGGTGGAGTTTGTGGTGTTATATATCCAATTACTATTGCTTGCCAGATATCAAAACCAAGGGCCATTAGATATGTTCACATCCTTATGCTCCAAAATGCATAGTTTGTTTCGTCAAACAATGGAGCCTTGTTTGTGGAGAAACCTTCTTGAACATGATGACTAGCCATGTGTGCTTCCGAGATCTACCTTCTAGCAGTTAGACTATATCCGAAGGAACTGCTCTAATACCAATTGTTAAACACACGCTTATATGAGGGGGTGAATCAGTATAAGATAAAATTTTACTTATTAAAACTTATATCCACAATTAAAGCATTTAAAAGCATTCAAATAACATAACATAGAGCAACACCAGATTTACGTGGAAAACCCTCTCTTGAGAAAAACCACAAAATAAGATTACTTGGATCTACCGTCCAAATCCAACCCAAAATTAAATGCTTTACAAATGTTCGTAGGCACCAACCTACTAGAGACACCAATCCCCATGCCAAGCACCAACTCAGCCAATTTGTGAGCACCAACCCACTGGAGACACTAATCCCCAATTTTGTGAGGCACTCGACCTCAACAATATAAACTTCCACCTTCTGTAGTTGCTTCTTCAACCGGATGATGGCAATTCCGCTTCTCTTCATACACACAAATCAGATTATACTTCCAACATGGACGCTGGTCCAATTAATGAAATCAAATCACTTTATATTTTTGCTCTTCCTCTTTACTCTTTATTCAAATGATATTGTCATTTTACTACGCTCTTCTCTCTTTCACTTCTCTCAAATGATGTATCTATTTCATTTTTTTGCTTGTCTTTCTCAACCTTTTCATCTATCTTTTATAGCCTTAATGTGCCTCTTCCCAAGAGGGGCGACTATCAAAAGATGTCTCTTAAATTAATATTAATTAACTTATTTAACTCCTTCCAAATGGGTTAGTTGGGCTTGTATTTAATATTTGTTTATTTCTTTTATTTCCTTAGATGAAATCGCTGGCCCTTTCATAATTAAAATGTTGGTATACAATGTGATTGTTGTTCATTACATTCATTGTTATTATATTAAATCTGATCACTGTAATACATCAAGGACACTATTTCTCTTTGATCGTTGTGCATTCTCTTTTGACATCAATGACTCCTATTCCATGCATTCTCTTGTGACATCAACAACTCCTTTGACATCAATGACAATATTTCAGCATGGTTTGTTGGGTCATGTGATCCAACCGTGTTATGTTTTGTTAGTGTTAGGGGCATGTATCTAATATGAAACACCCCCTTGTTATTTTCTTAGTAATAAATGTTAGGTTAGAAATAGTTAGTGTCATTTACTAATGTTTGATCTAAATCACTAGGGTGATAGAAGTAGTTGAGCCCGTTGACTGTTGGGTCGTGCAACTTCCCATAAAAGCTAATTTAAGGCTTGGGAAGCAAAGTAATGTTTGAACAAAGATCATTTATCATTATGCAAGTTTCTTGAATTATCAAGTATGTGAATCTCTTCCATATTTACTGTATTTAATTCCTATCATAGGGATGGATAGGAGATGAAGTAGATTTGTGGCACCATGTAATGTCCCCATTTTGAAGACCCCTAGCCTATCTTTCCCCGTGGGCTTTGGGATGTTGCAAGGGGAACAATTTTATTAAATAATTAAATATTATTGCCTGAAGCAATAATTATTTAATTATTTAATTGTGAAGATTATTTAATTTAATTCCCAAAATATAAAAATTAAATGGGGAATTAATTAAATAAATATTTAAGTGGTTTTTATTGATAAAATCACCCTTTGAAAAGGGGACGCCACACCTAGGGGAAATAAATTGCTTTTATTTAATAATTTCCCTCTCCTAGGGATTTCAAATTTTGTGCCTCCTTGCTTATAAAAGGAGTGCTGGGATCATTGTTAGACTCATGTTGATTTGATCATTTATGTCTCTCCATGCTTGGAGAAATGGGATGTATGCCCTAGATTTTCATTGTGCTCTCTCTCATTCGATTTGGAATTGAAGTAGATCTGATTTTGAAGACTTTGTCATTGAAGATTTGAAGACTTGATATTTATTTTTGCCATTTTGGAAAGTGGCGACTTTGCTGGAAATTTCTGTTGCATTTCTGGAAAATTCTGTTGGTGGGAATTTGATGAATTTATGTTCATTGGAAAGCTCTTTGTCCAAGCTTTCCAACAAGGGTAATTTCGTGTCAAAATTCCAAGTATTGCTCAAGATATGAATTTATGAAGATTTCTGTTATTTACCTAATTTCCCAAAATTAGGGCAGCGACTTGTTTTGGAGTTTCAGGTGACTTTTTAGCATGGCATTCGTGGATGCAAAATTCTAAAATTGATCTCATAATTTTCCTTATAATTTATGCTTCGTTTTGAGCTATGGTTCATAATTTTCGGATAAGTATTTTGCAAGTTATGAGGGTTTGATGCTGCAGCTGTATTTCGGGATTTAAAAATCAGGTTTTCCGTATTTTTGGGGTTTTCTTGTACGGAAATTTGCTCCTAATTAATATCTATCATTTCCCTTTCGTTTCATGCAATTCGGAGTTGTAAATCAAAAGTTATGGAATTTTGAATATTTCAGCCTAGGGTTTTGACGAACTTACTAAAAATAGTAAGTTCCAGATTTCAGTGCTTTTGTTGAGGGTTTATGGTTGAAATGTAAGATTCAGATTTGGCTAATTTTTCAGTTTGTTCCAAAAAGGGGACATCACACACCAACTACCGGAACAAATGCACAAAGAGATTGAAGAAATGTTGGATTTACGCATAGCAAAGACAATGCACAAAAAGGAATACAAAGAATATTTGTTAAAATGGAAATCTAGAGAAGTTGAGGATGCATCATTACTTAGCACATCAAAAGCTTCTAATGTTGACCAATCTATTGAAGACCTCATGAAACCCGCATGAGCAGGGGATCATGTTTCGTCTTACCCAGGTTGTATGATGCAGGAGCATTTAGGTTCACTTGCAATCTTACATCACCAAAAAGAGTTAGAAGAATTAAATTTTGCACGATCTTGTTTAGCTTTGTGTGACCTTGGGCAATCTTGTATATCTTTATGTTACCTTATGTAATCTTGTGTAGCTTTACATGAGCTTGTGTAATCTTATGCATGTTATTACTTGGGATAAAGGAGGCCTGGCACAAAGGATTGGAAGTTTTGCACATCTTATTGAGTTATGCTTTGGGAGATTTTGCATGAAGAATCTTGCGCAAACTATGCACACACTTTATGAATATTATGTGTTTTGCGGATCCTATGTTCTTGCACACATGTCAACATTGAATCAGTTGCTACTTGAACACGTGGGCCTTGATCTGTTATCTTTGCTAGTTGGATGATCAAGCAACTTGGTATGTTTTGATCGGAGTAAAACATCCCCATGAGTGATTACATGTTAACCGGATGGATTGAATCAATGGCAATATGATCGAGTTAAGGAATCTTTGCAAAGGTTTATTTGCAAAGGCATCGTTACTTGTCGTGCTAGATTCTAGAAATAGAGGGAGCGATGGACGTGTAAAGTAACCAAACACAAACTAGACCTTAGAAGAAGATGAGGATACCAGATATAAGTGTCTGAGTAGAATTGTAGCAAAGTTCCATTGTGCAAGGAGCCAAGTTTGGTATAGTGGAAGTCTTTCATGTTGGCAAGTGTAGCTAGGCTAGAATCCTGGGAATTGAACATGTTTTAGGGGATATCTACAATCTTCATTGTAAGGCTGTAACAAGATTGTAATGATTGTTGCCTAAGTTTGTAACTTTTTCTCATGATAAAAAGAAGCTTTTATTGTTTCTTTCAAGCTGCATAGTGATGTTGCTTGTGATGTCATTTCTTTGAGAATCTGTGGGCTGCATGGTCCAATGCATCTCTTCAGTCAGACCCCTAAACGTGACTGCATCAAAATACAAAATGAAGATGATAAATATTCCCAATCACAACGGAAACCAAGAAGAAAGAGCTGGACATGTTTGTAGAGAACGAGAGTCAGAGTGCAAGATGCAAGCCAAGGTATCAAAGATATTAACTATCAATCAAATGATATGGAGTGGATCAAGAGTGAAAAGAGATGAAAAACAACATAAATAATAAAGTGGATTGAAATAGTTTAGATGTCAGATCTCAATCATCAACATAGAATACTAGAGCATTTTTCACGGCCTACTAACAGGAATATCTCGCCACTTGATGATCATAAACTTCTAAAGAGTGCAAATGTGGGGGTTAGATATAGTTAAGATTGCACAAAATTCATCAACTGGTAGCTAATTTGATCATCGTCAACCAGCATTCAGCCAAAAGATAAAAAAGCCATCAATGAATAGAAAGAGAACGACAATTGGTGAACAAAACAGGTTGTCACTGTTGTCAATTAAAAAACAGCTCAAGGCCCAACAACCACCAGTGTTGTCTTTGAATAGACGTCACATGTCAAATGACACAATAATTTCAGCTGGCAATAGCACAAGAGCGGGAATCCTTACCCATCCATCTCATGAAATTTTGGAACTCGATTTATAGTAATCAACTCTTTTGAGATCAAGTCGCATTTTAGGGTCATTGCATGAGTGCTATTATTTTTAGATTCTCCAAAGCATTACATGAACATACTTCACCTAGATGTTATTGGAATTTCCTTTTTTATTTGAACTTGAAGTATTTGAAAATGGCATGCATTTTTGTGGGATTTAATAAATTGTTTTTGCATTGGTATTTGCACACATAAGATGGGGAAACAATTAGACAATGGGTAAAGAGCATTTATATGTTTATGTTTGTCTTTATATTGAATGAAAGCGAATTTTTAATCCTTGGATTTTCTAGGTATGGAGTTTGTTGAACATGAAGGACCTGTGCTTTGCTTGGACGTGGGATGTGAAAATAACATTCTTGTATCAGGATCTGAGGATGGCAAGTTCCGTTTCTCCTATTTCATCTTATTCTTTTCTAAATTGATTTTTTTGCTATAAAAATTAAACTATCTGCATTGTGAAGTTATAGGATATAGAGAAAAACTGGAGTACATTGTTTCATATAAGCAAAAATTCTTCTCTTTCTGACACCAACCTCAGAGAGATATTAAGTTTAGCCCATTATTTATCAAATTCTATTCTGTACTTCTTACAACACCCATTAAGTCTACAGGTTAACTGACGAGTACTATTACTATAAGCAGTTCAAACAATGGAAAGTAAAAAAACAAGCAATTCAATATCCCCATACAAAATCTCCATCAATATGATTTTTCAAATCTTGTAGGTAATATTACATGATACATCTCTATTAGTCAGTCACCCTTTGCCTTCAGCCAGCCTGGTAGCATACACAGACACAATCTGTGGAAGGTTCATAGTCACTTGGTGCCTCGACCATGTTCCATTTTGTCTCGAGCTGTTCAATTAACAAGAATATTTCTTCTTTGAGTTCCATTGGCAGCATTTAGGAACTCTTATTTTCGAGATATGGTCAAGTCTCTAGATTCATGCTTGCTTTATTTCTCCTGTTTTTCACTTCTGTTATCTACCACTAACATAAAATAAACAGCCACCACCTTATTCCATTCCCTTTCTTTTGTTACTCCAGTTACCATTCACTCCACCAATTTTCTGTTAGCTCACAATGAGCTTCCCCTCTCGTTGTGGAAAGAACAAGCCCTTCGAGGTTACTGAAATATCCCTTTTAGGATATCACTTTAAAACTCAGAAATTTATCAAAAATCTGCAACTGTAATTCTGATTTTTCCAGGACAGCAAGGTACAGATTTTTTTTTAAAATTATATCTTTCAAAATAATCACTTCCAACAATACCCAGAAGCTTCAAAAGATGTGGAAAAATATAGAGAATAATAAACAACTGAGAAATAATTTTTAATGGCCAAATCTGAATTTATTTTATTTATTTTATGAAAGAAAATGAGGAGAAAGTACAGCTGACCGTAAACTCCAGAATATCAAGGGAAAATGATTGGAATAATTTTATTTGACATCAATATGACAAGAACAATCTTCATATCTAAAATCTTCAGAAACGGGCCACTGAAACCCTTCTAAGATACTTGTCGAATTTCCAAAGTAGGTCGCTCCACACGAAACCCTTCCAAAATGCTTTCCGAATTTCCTAGGTAGGTCGCTCCACTTGTGGGAGACACCCAGCAACCCCAAATCTGAAAATAACTAAAACCCTTGTTGAAGAATGACTGTCCTCTTTCTCGAATCTGAATTTTTGATTACTCTCCAAATCTGATCCAAAAATCTGAATAGCAAGCTAGGGATATGGGTGGAAAACCCTCACCGAAGAATGCTCTACCAGCTAGGGATGGATCTCTCACCACCGAAGCTAGGGATCCTACAGAATCTGACCTCCACAAGCAAAAAGACTGAAAATAGTTGGATGTATGAATGATCTCCAAAAGACCCCAAAGGTATATTTATAACCTTTTTCCTCCAAAAACCCAAGTCACACCCCTTTGGGAATTTTCTCATAAACATAAATATAACTTAAGTGACTTTATTGTGCACATGCTAAAAATTACACTTAAGTTGTCCCAATGAAGAAATAGAACATAAAGTACCACCTAGTCACCCAACACTTAAGTCAATGACGAAATATAACATAAAGTGAAGGTGGTATCAAAATAAATCCATACCCAATAGCCTCCAACGTCTCTAGCCTCTTGGGTATGACCAAAGCTAAGACGGAAATAAGCCTCTAGGCCTCTGGCGTAGGAATGGGGACATTACAGTCCTCCCTTCCCAAAATTTGCTTGCCCACAAGCAAATGCAAACCAGGATGCTATAAAATTTGTTCACCATTTTTGACTTGGTTTCTTTCTTGCACCGCGTTAGGGGCTTCACGGACACTGCCAAGGGGCGGGACAGGTACCCATACTTGGCATATTGTTCCTCTGAGGCTATTGCTCTTTCTGACTCCCTTCGTTGACGTCGTTGTTGGTATTGAGGTCTCCAAACTCTTGGGGGCAATTGGTATTCAGATGGACCATCTTCCACCTTTTCGGTACTCCTTAGACACACCAAGCCACCTTCTGCCTACGAAACAGGAGATGAACAGGATCATCAGAGAGGATATCTACAGACAGTACATCCATACCACTTGGGTAAACCCTCGGGGGGGTTTACGTCCCAAGATGCCCTTTATGTTGAGAATTTCTTAGAGCTGAGGGATAGTCTCACTACCCCCAATACATCCTTAAGACCTTTGGATGCATGCCCTTCGCATCCCCCTTGATCAGTTCAAAGTTGGATCTCATAGAATTTGTTGTGAGACGAAACACCACCTTGATCGTTTAGACAAGTCCTGTCAATTGTGTAACCTCTAGGAGACCAAGACGGAAACGCACTTTATCTTCCGGTGCCCCATCTACTATGAGATCAGAGGGAGATTTCACTTGTTTATTTAGGAGGACGCAGGGTTTTTCGAATTTTTCAGGTTCAAGGATCAGAGGTGTCTGGCTTTATATTTACAGGAGGCTTTGAAGCTTCGTGAGCACACTCTTCAACCGCATCCTAGACCGGACTCTACCCAGCAGATCACTTCCTTCTTCATAGTGTTACCGGCGGAGAGAGGCATTAAGCGCCCTAGTGAGACTGTCCCTGCTTCCTCCTCTAGATTGGTTCGGCCCAAGGAAACCATCCATGGTTCTCTCGAGTCATCACAGGCATGCCCGCATTTAGGCTCGGCCTCAAGAGATAGACAAGATCCACCGGTGCATCAAAGGGATAATATTGTTTCAGACAATCATATCAAGCACTCTCTTTGATTGGTCAAAGCATTCTATTCTCGGCCTTCTTCCAAATAACCTCGAATGTTAGGAGAGTTGGATCTTCCATCCCCTGATGGGTTTTCCTCCTTTCTTCTCCTTGTTCATCTTTCCCCCTTTCTTCCTCTTGTTTTTCCACCCCCATTTTGGGTGGTGTGATTTCTTCTTCCATTGGCCACTTCTTTTGGCCTCTCGTATTTTGTCTTTCTCGAGAACTCTTTGGTTTTCCCTCCTTGTATTGGTGCTTGTTGTTTTATGCAATCCCTTTGACCTATTTTGTGGTCATTTGTTGGACATTAATATATTATCTTTATCTTTATCTTTATCTTATCACCCTCCCAAGTAGCATCCTCAAGTGGCAAATCCTTCCACCGCACTAGATATTCGGTAATAACCTTGTTTCTGAGCTTCCTTTACCTCACCTCAATGATAGTCTCTAGTTCTAAGACTAACTTCCCTCGTCGTCCAAAGGTGGCAAATCTATAAGACACAATATGTTGTCCAAGTGCCCTTTTGAGGCACGAAACATGAAAGATGTTGTGGATCCTGCTCTGTTTTGGAAGCTCCAACTCATATGCAACTGCCCCAACCCTCCGTACTATCTTGTATGGCCCATAGAACCACGTTTCAACTTCTCAACACCGCTCTTCTTAAGTGAGGATTTCTTGTAGGGCTGCAATCGTAGAAAGACCAAATCCCCTATCTCAAAAGATCTCTCAACCTTGTGTCTGTCTGCATAAATCTTCTGCTGATTTTGTGCTCTACAAATTCTCCTTGAGGGCCTTCATAATATCCTGGTTCTCCTGTAACCAATCACGAGCTTTGGGAGCTCGGCTATCTGATAATACCAGGTCCACGAACGATGAGGCATCGTATCCGTACAATGCCCGAAAAGGAGCCATGCCAATACTCATCTGGTAGGTGGTATTGTAACAATACTCACCCATGTGTAGCCATCTAACCCATGCACGTTGATGTCCTACAACATAGCTACACAAATAGTGATCCAAAACTCGAGGGGGTTTGGAATTAAAGGACAAAATAACAATTGTGCCATATGTAAACAGAAAAACTATCTCTAAGAAGAGATGTATATTGCTCAAAACTATCTCGAAAAGAGATGTATATTGCTCAAAAGATTGTGATTACAATAGTTATCTCCCAAGGAGATGTTTGTCTTTCCCTTGCGGGTTACATCTACTTATATACTACTTTTATAAATATGAAGAGACATCTAGAAGAATGTGGAAGGTCACCAATCTCGAGGGAGATGAGGTGATTCACCTTCCGTGAATTACATATGCAAAAATTTCGTGAATTTACTATTTTTAGAAATTACTATTTTTAGACAACACTACAAAAATTGCAATTTGAGGCCTTTAAAAGTGGATTTTGGGGTCAAACTTTGCCAACCAGAGTGCTGCACCCTTTCACCATATTCTACACATTCCAAGCTTTCCGACACATTTTGAACAGAGTCAATCGAGCTACGGTGCAAAAGTTATGCCTCTCGGAAGTTGCCCTACTAGAATTGCCACCTAGGTTGTTGTCTGGATCATTCCTTCCTCCTTTAGAAGAAATGGTCTCCATTGCACCAAGGGGTCCCATTAAGTGTGGAAATTGTTTCTTTATCTGGTAGGTGGTGATCCACTCACCTTGATGACTAAGATTTCCTTTCTTGATCACCCAATAGAGCTGAATAGGATGTCCTCTGGTGGTCTTTGTCCAAGTGTCCACAATTTGATCTTCTTCAACTAGAGAAAAGTTGTTTGGGTTGAGTTCGGATATGTCCAATTATTCTGCTATGACCGAGGTGTCCAAAAGAGGTGGGTGATATGGTTTGAGGAGATCCACATTGAAGATAGGATGCAGACCAAGGTAGGGTGGCAGATTCAACTCGAAAGCATTTTTGCCTACTTGTTGGGTGATAGTGTAAGGACCATACCATAGAGGTCGAATTTTTTTGTGTGGACCTACAAGCCTTTCCTTCTGCAGCTACAACTAGACTTTATCACCAACCTTGAAATGATGTGGAACCTTGTGTTGATCATGGCATTGTTTATACTTTTCATTCATTTTCTATAAAATATTGTGGACATGTTGTCAAGCGTCTTGAATCTATTCAACAAACTTGTTGCCTTTTCTACTTCAGTGGGTGATTGGAATAAATCATCATACTTTTGTTGCATTGAATGTGTGTTCAAGGTGGCCGCAACAACTTCCTTGGTAGTTTTTGTCCGATCATTAGGATGAGGAACTATTTTGTTTTCTCCACCATCTTCTTACATTGCTTGACACCAATGAGGGAAACAGAGTTGGAGGGAATGACCTCGGGTATCCGATAGCGTCAACTCCCAATGGTAACGGTGACCCTTCGAGGTCGTGACTCATAAATGCCATGTCTATCCCACATGAATGGCTAGCCCAGGAGCACATCACAAACATCCAATGGAACAACATCACATAGGAATTCATCTTAGAAGGGTTTGATTGCATATGGGAGGAGGCATTGTTGTGTGACATGGAGATCTCTTCTTGGGTTCAACCACCCGATCACGTATGGCCGGGATGTGGCTTTATAGGAAGGTTCGGCTCTTCACAACATCTCGCAGAAATTAAAATTTTTACTTCCAAATATCAAGAATAAAATGTAGAGGCTTACCCTTTACCCAAAGCTTAGAGTGAAATAGCATTTCCTTCTCATCCATCTTCTTGAATTGCGAGGTGGCAACGATCACATCTGGTTCAACATCTATAATTTCATCTTCTTCATCTCTGACCTCGAGGTGTGTCATCGATGGAGTAGTGGGTGCTAAAGATGATGACTCAATGAGTAAGGACTTGATGGCTTGACATTCTTCCTTGGAATTTTGATTAGTCTTGTGGAGGTCGCACCACTTCCTTGTCTTCTCCTTTTGTTTCCAACCCCGACCTCAGTTTGGCCTTCCTCATCATTTTCCCCCCTCAGATGTTGATTCTTTGTATTTCTCTTTCTATACTTTTGTTCAATCTTGATCGCAAACTTGTACGCCTCACCAAGGGTATGGAATTGAAAGAGCTCCATGTCCTCTCGTATGTACCATTCAAAGACCATTGCTATATTTGAGGATCTTGTGTTGTTTTGTGTCTTGAATGCCCAATCTTGCATTGATTGGTCCTTACCTTGGCGGAGTTGCTACCACCGTATATACAGATCATCATAGGCTCCAACAGGGTAGTATTCCTCCTTTATGGCATCCACAAAATCATCCCATGTGCTCGCTAAAAGCACATACGAGAATTATGGAAGATAATTCTAGTAGCTTGTTGGATTAAACGAGTTATTTTTCACCTACTACTACTGCCGCCGCACCCAAGAATCTAGAGATAGGGTGCTCTGGGACTCCTTGTTTCACCGGATTCAAATAGCCAAGTGCGCATGAAGGCTCCGTTAAAGTGAATTCAGAGGAAATTTGATCCAGTTCTGCGGATCCTCTACAATGCCTAGTTCGTACCTATCTAGTTTGTTCTTGTACACCCCCACCAATTTTTGATAGAAAGTGACGATTTCAAGAGAGCAAATGTTATTTTCTCTTTATCAGTGAATTTATTGATAGAAAAATAGGAGGATAATTGGTCCAACCAATTTTCTATTGCATCAGAATTTATTTTACCCTCAAAAATAGGAATATCAAAATTTACTTGAACCTTGAAGGGTGTCGAGGCATTGAAGGGCTGGATCAGAGGAGGATGTGGGATTTCCCATTTGTAGTTGAAGGATCTGGGCGAATTGTTGTAACATTTGCTCCTTTTGCTCCATGAGAGATTCATTCACCATTTTCTTGAGAGGATCATTTGTCTCGGTGTTCTCTACCATTTGAGGTCTCCTACAATGAGCAGTCAAATATTTTGAAGGATCTTGTGTGGACCACCCAAGCTTCTTATATCCCGACCTCGTCCTGGGAATCATACACTCTCAAGAAAACTTTGCTCTGATACCATTAATCCAAAACTCGAAGGGGTTTTGGAATTAAAGGACAAAATAACAATTGTGCCAGATGTAAACAAAAACTATCTCTGAGAAGAGATGTATATTGCTCAAAACTATCTCTGAAAAGAGATGTATATTACTCAAAAGACTATGATTACAATAGCTATCTCCCGTGGAGATGTTTGTCTTTCCCTTGCGGGTTACATCTACTTATATACTACTTTTAGAAATATGAAGAGACATCTAGAAGAATGTGGAAGGTCACCAATCTCAAGGGAGATGAGGTGATTCACCTTCCGTGAATTACATATGCGGAAATTTTGCCAATTTACTAATTTTAGAAATTACTATTTTTAGATAGCACTACAAAAATTGCAATTTGATGCCTTTAGAAGTGGATTTTGGGGTCAAACTTTTCCAGAAATTTTTTTGCATCCTTTGCCCACATTCTACCTGTTTCAAGCTTTCCGACGCATTTTGAACGACATCAATCGGAGCTATGGTGCAAAAGTTATGCCTCCCAGAAGTTGCCCTATCAAAATTGCCACGGGTCGTTGTCTGGATTAAATAGCCCTTTATCCACTTATTAACTATCTTTGTCTGCCCATTTGTCTGTGGATGATAGCTAGTACTAGGAGCTAACTTTGTACCTGCAAGTCTGAAAATTTTCTGCCAAAACGTGCTCATGAAATTTTTATCACGCCACTAACAATGTTCTTGGGTAAGCCATGAAGCCTAAAAACACCTGTGAAGAATGTTTGAGCTACTTGTGGTGCCTTATGCCCAAAAGGCATAGAAAAGAAATGGGCATACTTGGTCAACCGATCGACCACCACATAAATGCAATCATGCCCATGCACTGAGGGAAGGCCTATGATAAAATCCATAGATATGCTCTCCCATTTCTGCTCAGGGATAGGAAGAGGTTGTAGAAGTCTTGCTGGAAAAGAATGCTCGGCCTTGGTTTGTTGACAAACCAAACACTCCCTAATATGGTTAAGGACATTGTCCTTTAACCCTTTCCATGCAAATCTCTCTCTAATGTACCTATAGGTCTTAAAATACCTAGGATGTCCTGCTAGAGGTGTATCATGCACTGCTCAAAGGATCTTCTCCTTCATCTTGGACTCGGGTACAAGGAAAATCCTATCCTTGTAGTATATGAGGTCATTCAAGATTCTGTATTTGTCATCCTAAATAATGTCATCCATGATCTCACATGTAAATTGATTTTTGGAATACTCAACAAGTATGTGAGCCTTCCAATCAGCTAAAATCTCTGACATAGAACTAATCATAGAATTAAGGTAAGGTCTCCTAGATAAAGCATCAGCTACCACATTATTCTTACCTTTTGTGTATTCTATGTCAAAGTCATAAGACTGTACCTTGTTCACCCATTTCTATTGGCGGTCATTGAGATCCTTCTGCCCCAAGAAAAACCTCAAACTATTGTGATCTGTACGAACCACGAATTTACTGCCCACAAGATACTACCTGAATTTGGCCAATGCATGCATAATGGCCAACATCTCCTTGTCATAAATTGAGTATCCCCTCTCCACATTACTCAACTTCGACTCTCATAGGCAATGGGATGCCTATCCTGCATGAGTATCGATCCAATGCCCTCACCTGATGCATCACACTCGAGTACAAATGGCCGAGTGAAATCTGGTAATGCAAGAACTGGACATGAGCTCATCACCTCCTTAAGGTGATCAAAAACTGTTGTGCTGATTTTGACCAAGCAAAAGCCCCCTCCTTGGTCAAATTTGTCAAAGGTGCAGTCAATCGAGAAAAGTTCTTCACAAACCTCCTATAGTAAGTGCATAGACCTAAGAACCCTCTCAACTGTGTCAAATTCTTGGCGGTGGCCAATCTAATATTGCTGAATCTTTGCTCTCAACCTTGACTCTGCCTCCTCCAATCACATGGCCCAAGTATAACAACTTTTTCATGCCAAACTCACACTTAGAAACCTTCGCATATAGCGAATTAGTCTCTAGAATACCCAATACCTCATCAAGATGTCTCATGTGATCCTCCCATGTCCTGCTATAGACCAAAATGTCATCGAAGAATACCAACACAAACTTCCGCAGTGGCGGTTGAACACATGGTTCATACAGGACTGAAATGTAGCAGGTGCATTAGACAATCCAAACGGCATCACAAGAAACTCAAAGTGACCATAGTGGCATCTGAAAGCTGTCTTCTGCACATCCTCTCTCTGACCTTAATCTAATGGTATCCAGATCGCAAATCTATTTTAGAAAAATAGATTACACCATGTAGCTCATCCATCAACTCATCAATGCGAGGCACATGATACTTATTCTTAATGGTTTTCTTATTCAAGGCACGGTAATCTATGCACATCCGCATGGTTCCATCCTTCACCAAAACTACCGAAGAAGCAAAGGGACTGGAACTGGGCCTAATGTGTCTTATGTTTAGAAGATCACATATGGTCCTCTCAATCTCATCCTTAAACCGTTTGGGTGACGGTAAGGATTTGTGACCATGGGCTTGCTGTCCTCAAGCTCGATCACATGCTCAAATCCTCTATCTAGAGGTACAACAGAGGTATATCGCTGAAAAATGCATTGTGCTTGTCTAATAGGGCCTGGACATCAACATGATACTTTGGTCTATCCTCGCTTCGAATTCTTGGTCGAAACCAAGCACTGAACTGCCCAATCCACATCATTGTGCTTGAGAATCCTCTCCATCCATTTGGTCGTGACAACTCTAGGTGCATCTGAAGATAATCCTCTCAAGACCACATTCCTACCATCGGACTTAAACTTCAGCTCCATCGTCTGAAAGTTAGTTTGAAACTCACCAAGTGAGTGAAGCCACTGTACTCCAAGCACTATGTTGGTCTCTCCAATACCAACAATATAGAAATCATTGGTAACTATATAGTTACCCATAGTGATGCTCAACTGTGGGATCCTCCATGTACATCTCATGGACTCCCCATTGGCAACAATAACGTTGAAGCCCTCGAAGTCTTCTGCCTATAGACCCCGTCTCTCTACCATAGTGGCATCAATAAAATTGTGGGTGGCCCCACTATCAATAAGCACTACCACACGTTGTCCCTGCATGACTCCTCGAACCCTGAATGCCTTGTACCTGGGGGTACTAGACAATGTAGCTATGGTCTCAGTGGGAAAAGTCTCCTCTGTAGTCTCAACACCCGCACTATCCAAAGCATCACTGTCATCAAGCTCATGAGGGTCTACTACCTCCTCTCCCTCGTCATCATTGTCCTCGTAGACCTCAATGTAGTGGGCCTTGCCCTTCCCAAAGCAATTATGTCCACGTGCCCATGGTTGACGACACTCAAAGCATAACTTCTTCCACCTCAATTCCTCCCTAAGCTCTGGTGCAATGCTTGGCTTCCTAGCCGAGTCCTGTCTCTATCATCTTGTCTAGGTGGAGGCATTTTCTGCTAAACTCTGGGTGGGAATCTAGACTTTGGAGTAGACAACTCCAAATCTCGAGCTCTCCTAATGGCCTCATGTAATGAAGGAGGCTCAAATGCCTTCACAAATCCAGCCAAAGCATCTGTCAACCCTACTATGAATAATGAAGTCAACCTCATCTCAGAAATATCAAGAACCATCATTGAGAGTCTCTGAAAATCTGCAATGTACACATCCAAGGAACCTGTTTGTCTCAAGTGAGTCAACTCCTGAAGAATCTATCAGGATCTCTCCTATCAAATTTGTCCTCCAACCTCCGTGTGAACTTTGCATATGTAGCAATGTGCATGTGCCCTTGTGTCACTAGTCCATGATGCCACCAATCATGTGCATCTCCCTCAAGATGTAGGATTGCAAATTTAATTGCATCCTCCTCACGCATGGGGTTCAAATCAAAATATGTCTTCAACTTTTGGACCCATGACCGTGTGGTACACTTCTTAGAGCCATCAAAGTGTGGAATAGAAATCTGCCCCAAACGCCTTTGTAATTCAGGTATCCAGCATATGATGATCGCTCTAGGGCTTGCTACCAATATTCATCCTTCAATAATCTGGAAATGGCATATTATCTCAGAAATCCTCGCTCAAAGATTGGTATTTTTCCCAACAAGACTCCTCATCAATCACCTCGTTGGTTGCCCTACATGTGATGCTTCAAAATCTTTCAAGAAAGAGGGCTCATGAAGACTCAAAGGCTTGTTAGAAGAATGGGGGATCGCTGCCCTAAATTACTGCTCTCACCTTTTTCCTTATTATTCCCAGATCTGATCTGATTCATGTTCTGTGTAAGTTGGCTCAAGTAGAGGTTGGTTGTCTCTTGTTGTTTCACCATGTTGATGAACATTTTCTTCATAAAATCCTCATTGAGCTCTTCCACATTCTCTTGGAATATACCTTCATTCACTACCCAACAAGTTGGAAGAAAGGTGGCTCTGATACCACTGAAATATCCCTTTTAGGATATCACTTTAAAACTCATAAATTTATCAAAATCTGCAAACTATAATTCTGATTTTTCCAAGACATCCAGATACAAAAATCTAAAAATATATATATCCTTCAAAATAATCACTTCCAACAATACCCAGAAGCTTCAAAAGATGTGGAAAAATATAGAGAATAATAAACAACTGAGAAATAATTTTTAATGGCCAAATTTGAATTTATTTTATTTATTTATATTTTATGACAACAAATGAGGAGAAAGTACAGCTGACCGTAAACTCTAGAATATCAAGGGAAAATGATTGGAATAATTTTCTTTGACATCGATATGACAAGAACAATCTTCAGATCTGAAATCTCTAGAAATGGGCCACCACGAATACTCTTCCAAAATGCTTGCCAAATTTCCCCAGTAGGTCACTCCACACAGAAACCCTTCCAAAATGTTTTCCAAATTTCCCAGGTAGCTCACTCCACTTGTGGGAGACACCCAACAACCCCAAATCTGAAAATAACTAAAACCCTTGTTGAAGAATGGCTGTCCTCTTTCTTTGAATCTAAATTTCTAATTACTCTCCAAATCTGATCCAAAAATCTGAATAGCAAGCTAGGGATATGGGTGGAAAACCCTCACCAAAGAATGCTCTACCAGCTAAGGATGGATCGCTCACCACCGAAGCTAGGGATCCTGCAGAATCTGATCTCCACAAGCAAAAAGACTGAAAATAGCAATAGCTGAAAATAGTTGGATGTATGAATGATCTCCAAAAGACCCCAAAGTTATATATCAATTTTCCTCCAAAAACCCAAATCACACCCCTTTGTGAATTTTCTCATAAACATAAATATAACTTAAGTGACTTTATTGTGCACGTGCTAAAAATTACACTTAAGTTGTCCCAATGAAGAAATAGAATATTAAGTACCACCTAGCCGCCCAACATTTAAGACAATGATGAAATATAATATAAAGTGAAGGTTGTATCAAAATAAATCCAAACCCAATAGCCTCCAACGTCTCTAGCCTCTAGGGTATGACCAAAGCTGAGACGGGAATAAGCCTCTAGGCCTCTGGCATAGGAATGGGGACATTACAGATACACTTTGGAAGTTAATCTTCATTTTGCTTTTCCTACATTGTTATTGCTTGGCCATTGCAAAGGTACCATCCACAGAATTGAGTACCATTATGTTGATTGGCTGCTTTCACCACCATGTTTGGAATTGCCTTGATACCAAGTGTTCCTCAACCCCTTGCCAATACATAGCTCGAGTCCTCCAAACTCTGCTTGAGCATTAGCCATGGTGCCTAAACTCTCAAAAGACCAAATAGCTGGCTGATTTTAAATATTATGATTTATTCCTCCTCTACTTGCTCTTTCCATGCATCTTTATGAAGCCCTTCAAAATTAAGTTCAAGAGGCAGATACCTTTTAAAATTTAGGTCTTCGGGGCCTTTAATATTTTCCCTCCAACGGATGATTTTAGATTTTTGTTATGTTTATTGCACATCAAATTGATTTACATCTCACAGACCATTTTTCTCAGGATCATTATAGAATCTGGATGCTCAGATCTAAGTGAAATGCTGGAAGATATAAAAGGTAGGATAATATACAAAATTTCATGGAGTTGGTTGTTTAAGAGGGGGATTATTACCTTGTATGAGAATGTTCTTCTCATTGTTTACATGAAGGCCGTTTTCCATGGTTTTTAAGACACAGTTGGTGGCCTTGGTGTAACTTTAGTGTTTTGGGGCTGCAGTTAGTGTAATCATGTGGAAAGTTCAAATAGGCTCAAGGTGAATTGCCTTATAATTTTTTAAATTAGAAACTTGACACCTCCAACATATTTTCTTTATTATGTTAAAATACATCTGAAGATTAAAATTAAATTGTTCCAAAAATATAAACAAAATTCGAAAGGTAATGGTTCTATTGAATTCCAATTTTCTTTTGTAAATGTTTATCTTGCTGAGTATACTTATAAAAGGGAATTCCTTCTGCATTTAAATCAACTTTTCTTGGTGAAAAGTTGCATTTTGCTTTCAGATTTTGCGGAGTACTAGAAAGTTAAAATAATGTCAGCTGGTTTTGGGTGAAACCTTGGTGTTACAGAAAATTTAGTCAATGATTCTGAAGATCAATTATCTCTTCTATCACTTAATTCTGAATAAATGGGTGCATGAAAGTTGATCTTAATTTGTGAAAGCTATTATAATTATGTTGTTTGTGTTTCCGAACCTACATTGCAGGATCAATCATAGCCTGGGACCCAAGAACTCCTACATCCATTTGGCATCAAGCTCATGGAAATAAAGGTTCTCCAGCTGGGTTGCGGCTGAAAACTGATGCACAAGAAGTGCTGGTAGCATTTGAAGATGGAAGCTTTTATGTCTTAGATGTATGCTAAGCGAAGTTCATCCTTCACATGCCTTTGTTGAGGAAAATTTCTGTTGAATGAGAAGAATGAGTAAGAGCAAATCTTTCTCATGCATTGCTTATGGTTTCCAAATTCCAATGCAAAATCATGTTTCACCCTTCCAGGTGCGAAAAGGTGGAACTTTAATCGCAGGCCACCATTGTGAAAATCGTCTCAAGTGTTGTGAAGTAGCTGGTCCGTTAATTTTAGCTGGAAGGTATTACATGACATCACGTGTGGTAGAGTTTTCTGCTTCTAGTTCATATTCTTCAGCTTTGAGTAGTTTAAAATTTCTTCGATGTTAATGGTTAATCTATGTCCTTGATTCCTCTTTTCACTTTCAAAGGTTTCTGTCTTTTGAGGTGCAAATGTGCGCATGTTTCTCTCCTTGATAATCTATGAAGGATGAATGGTGGATTAAAAATATTTCATTAATTCTTTTGATATGCTTGAACAGTGCAACCGGTGCTTTGTACGTCTGGCCTTTGGATATAGATATGGTGAATGACCTTGCTGGTGAAAATTATCTCAAATGTCCACCTGTTGAAGACCATAAAGATGCAATCAACTGCATCTCAGTTTCTCATAAACCTTCAGATATGTCGATGCATATTGCAACAGCATCTGAGAATGGCATTGTACAAGTATATAATGTGTCCAGTCACAGTTAACCATACCTTCCCATTTAAAAACTTGAAGTTTCTTGTTTATCATGTAGTTTTGTTTCTGCAATTTATGTTCAACACTTTATTCTTATTAGCTGCATATTTCTGATCAAGCCTTCTTCTTTCCATTAAACAGTCCAGATAACTTCATTGTTCGAAATGTTATTTGGATTGTCTGTGAGTTGTATAAATTTATTCTGTCACCGTTGATGTCATTGTTATTCAGTGACTGAACTGTATATCACATTTAGTATGTGTATATTTTGTAATTTTAGTCTTTAATCTACAAGTCTGGCCACATACATCTAGCTAGCAGATTTTAAAAAATTAATACCAAAAAAACATGTCCCATTAGTGGAGAATCTGGAGATTGATTTTCTTGATTTCTTCATTACAGTTCTCTTTTAACCGAGTTATGATTTTCATTCTTTAATTATTATTATACCTGGAAGTCGGAACAACTTATGCAGAAGGCTCTGAATTCATAACATGGTAAATATGGAGGGTTTATTTGACACCTATTAGGTAGTTGGCTTTGGTTGCATAAGTTGGCACAACTCAAATATCAAATATTTAATATGTGATGAAATATTAATTGTAATATGTTAAAAGGATTTGAAATTATTACTAGAATATTGCAAAAATTGTACTTACGTTCAAACTTTGATGTTACCTGAGGAAATGAAACTGGTAGCACATTTTCTGAGAACTAAAATTAATGTGCGTGGAAATCAACTGAAAAAGCATTTAATAATAAGATAATGTGTTCCACAATCTTCTTAACAATCCTAGCCAACCAGGGAAAAACAGCATCAGTAAGTAAATATATGTGAAGAGTAAATACCAAAGGTACTAATTAGTAATTAATTCGATCTAGCAATTAGTAATGAAGCATGAAATTGTTTTTCTATTTCTAGCTCTCAAGACCAATATTCCTATTCTGCAGTGGAGAATTTTGTCTTGGATATCACTTTTTTTTTTGGTAAATGAATGGTTACGGCCATCCCCTGGGGACCAGATTTTTCGGTGAGTCAACTTTGTGGACTCAGTTTAGTAAAGCCCTTTTGCCCCCACTGAGCCACAGCCCTCGGGCTGGGATATCAATTTTTTTATTACAAGGGTTATATATCTTTTGTTTTTTTAATTCTAAAAGCATGATTGTACATACAAGCAGGGGTTCAATACTTAAATAGTGTCTATATTGTATAATTTCTTTGGTATATAAAAAGATGATTACAACTATAAGTAGTTGACTTGATGTACTAGATGAGTTATTTTTTTATCTAGGGAGATAATTTGTTGGTGCATATAAGACGGATTGAGATTTATCACCCCAATCTTGCCCGCCCACAAGGGGATCTCCATGCTCAGCTAAGGGCTCCCACCCTCTCTAATTGTCTTTGACCCCCTAAACACGGGGTGGTGGAATAGAAAGAGCAAATTGTAGAAACTTGTATCGCACTTGCCCTCAAACACCACCTCTACCTCTACTACAACAAGTCTATGGTTAAGGATGTTGGTTGGGAGGGAAAAGCCCAAAATGACTTTTAAAACGTTGAGAGTGGAAATAGCTTTACCAAAGAAAACCATGTCTAGGTCCCTAGATGTCACAGTGAGGTGGAGAATTTGTGAAACTTCGCTAACATCACGTGTTATCTTGCCCTAGTGGTTGATGAGGATTTAAGGTGCTCCACCTTGAAATCAACCTTTTCAACTTTAACTCTTGCATTAGAGAGTACATTTGTTTAAGCTATAACAACAAATTGTTAACATATTGAAGTCTCTCCACTTTTGTCTTTCCAAAGTTTGAAAAAGTTTCCAAAGTTATGTCGCATGCAAAGAAAACATATCATATTGAAAGGGTTTTAAAAAGGTGTGAATTTGCTTCAAAGTAGATAAGATTTGATAGATAAGATAATGTTATTAATGTCCAACACATGAGCACAAAAGTAGGTCAATGGGACTGCAGAGTACAAAGCAAACAAACCCAACAAGAGGACCCAAATGGGTCGCCCGAAATACAATGAGAGAAGGAGAGGATGAGAAGGAAACAACGAGGCGAGAGACTAGAAACAAAGAAGAGAGAGGTGGCGGTGGGGAGGGAGCAGAAGGAGCAACATCCCCAACAACATCACCTAACACTCGAGGCCGGATGGGAGTAACTCGTAGTGCGCCAACGACAAGAAGCAGAGATTGTGGCTTGCCTGGGGAGCCGGTGTCCGGGAGGAAGGCAGTGCCTCAAGGTAGGCCCAGTGGATCGTTGTCTATGTGGAGGGGCCCTGGGACGTGCCTGAGATAGGGAGCCTCAGTGGAAGGAACGGAGTCATGAGACCTGACGGACCGAATGGGGGTCCAGACACGTGACCAAATGTCGTTTAGCGCCCCTCATCGAGGAGAGCAATGGGAAGAAGGAAGTGATCAGTCTAGTAGCCATCCGTCGAGGGGGTGGAGGAGCCTGTCCCGGAGCCTGATGGCCTCCTGAAGGTAGAGAGCAAGACATCTCTGATCATAGTATCTGAAGAAAGTCGTGAAGGAAGGAAGCTCACGAAATAGGCAATGGAATCGCCCACGAATCTCATAGTAAACAGTGACATCTGAAAATGAAGTGTTCTTCGGTTTCAACCTCTTGGAGAGAGCAAAGCAGGCAAGTCCGCTCCGAGCGGTCTAAGTGATGATCAGTCTCAATACGGAGTCAATGTGAGCCCACTCGAAACTGACCCAGAGAGATACGAAGGGCCTGCAACCAATGTCGGGAAATGTACATGGGTCTGAAAATGACCCCATCACGGATCTCGAGAAAGTGTGCCACATAGAGTGACATCTTGAACGCAACCCCCCCGAGGGGTTGGTCCACTGTCTTTGGATGAACTGTCGTCAGAGATATCCTCTCTGATTATCCTGTGAAGATCATGTTGGTTGGGTAGCAGATGGGCGGGGGCATCCGGCGAATAATCGAAGGGTGGGCAATGGTCCATCTAGATGCCAATGGACTCGAAGAGGCGTGAAACACAGGCATACTAGCAGCGAGATCGTCTATTGTGATCCGAGGATGCAATAGCTTCAGAGGAGCAGTAGGCAAGATAAGTGTACTGTCCTTGTCAATCAAGAACTAAACTTGAAAAAAACTAGAAGATATGTTCTATAGACTTTGGTTGGTTGCAAAGGGAGCATTTGGGAAGTGAAACCCCCATGTGTGAAATTTGTTCCCCAACAAAAAGGCCTCCATAGAGCAAACACATGAAACTAGGTTATTTTAGTACCCAAAATGGCTTGTTAAATGGTGGTGAATCTCATATTCTCAATGAATGAAGAAGAGTTGAGATTCCATCTATCATTAAGTTTTTCAAAGGGCACTTGTGGGGGGATAGCCAATCATACCCAATTTATGGCCCTAGTCACAAGGACTTTTCTTACGAAAATGGTGAAACCATTAGATTATGAAGGCAACACTTGCATAATTATTGGTATGTGTTAACTAGAGGATATGTGGCCACCCAACAATTTTGTGATTGTTAGTCTACACAAAAAAGTGGTTCCACAACCGCCATGGTGGTTACACTCTAAATGTTTGTACATGTAAAGAACACCCAAAAACAGAAAATGTTAGACCTTGGAGTCATTTCCAAGCATCTTGGAAGACCCAAAGTCACCGAAAATTGTAATAATTGTCGGAGGAATTTTCCAGAAGTAAGAAGAGACCGTTTCATATATGAAAGTGGAGTTGGAACTATGTTGGAATGTGTTGTATATTTTGCATGATTCTCTTTGTATAGAATGTATAGCCAAGCACGATGTACAATTTGGCACGATTCATGGGGTCCCTCACTATATTGTCTAGGTGGTTTCATAACCCATGTCAATATGGCAACCATTTAGGGTGGTCTTTTTGGTCCATGTTTTGGTACCCATTGTATTGTAATATTGCTTAGGTCGTTACCTATTGATGTGCTCAAGCATGCATTAGGGTAAAGGCAAAACTTTGAAGTATGTCATTGTATTGTAAATGGTTTAGTTAATGTTGTGTTTGGTTTTTTTCCAAATGAATATATCATATGTGAGTAATTTCAAATAAATGCAATAACCAAAATTGATCACCACCAATGGCGACAATTTGTTGGGTCTCAAATATGCACCTCTTGATTTTAGTGGTAAAGAGGAATGAAGATGGTTTATTGTAACAATAATTATTGTTTCTCCTCACACATTGGGTTTAAATTGGAGGTAACATCGCAAAAGTGGGTATACTCCACACTTTTGGCTCTACATCACCAAGGGGGTGTCCCTAAGAGGTTCTAACAATGGGGTTTATAACACATAAAAAACACACTTTAGACTTGGACGAGTGAACAAGACCCGCTATATTTGTGAGTCCAATTGTCACTTTATGAACATTTTCTCACATGTAATAAACTCCATATTATAGCCAAATCAAATTAATAGTGTATGCTTGAATGTTAAACGAGTAAATTTAACAACAATATGCAATACATTTTCAGATCAGCATGATAATTGTTTTCCCTATTGAATTCATGCTAATACTAAATGCTAGTGATAAATCTCATGTTTAAGTACTTAACACATGAATAATGAGAACCCGTGAAGGATTTATAATGAAAAAATGCAAGGTTATTTAAAACGAGAATTCTAGTATGATCTTGCAATTAAACGTAGAATTCTCAACTAGAAAAAAAGGAAAGAAATATCATGTGTTGATCATATCAACTATTATAAATTTATAAGCATTCATTATTCATTGGGCAAACAAAATGAATGCAACATTACAAAATGCAACGACTCCCCAAAACAGCCATGCAAGATTTACACAACCAAACAAAGACATGCATAGGAAACATGTATGATATACGTTGAATCTTCCTAATTAGGTCAAACATGCAAAGAATCAAACACACAATACACTTGTGTGACCATGAATGAATGAATTTAATAACAATATATGAGATTGTAATGTCCTTAAGTGGGCATTTTTTTAATAATTTTGGATTTACCGGAAACCCTCATGGCAAAATTAATTTAAAAACTAATCTCTATTGCAAATCCTAACAACAAATATTAACATTGTTGGAAAATGATGGGAAATCATTTCTAAACCCTTGGGAAAATATAGATTTGTTGAATATAATACAATCGTAAAATAAATACCGAAAACTAAATTTAAACTCTAAAATCTAGATTTTTCTTTATTATTTTTAAGTCGGAAAAGTAGGAAAATTATAACAGATCATATATGCCAAAAATTTTGGCAAATAACATCCCAAAGGTTGAAATAGACCAATTGTTGGCCCCAAAATTAGAAATGATGGCATCACATTTTGCCCCTAATGGTGATGTCAACCTTGGAAGTGATGCCCTAGCTGTTGTAAATGATGCCCTAGCTACTCTAAATAATACCTTAGTTGTTAAACCGACATGAACTTGCAAATCGTTGATTTAATGCCTAAATGCTACCCTTGGATGGATGCCCTAGCAAATATGGATGAAAATATGATATTTCCTTGACTGATTTTGATGAAGATCTGAATTTCTAAATGATGCCCTAATTATTTTGTCACTTTGAAAGTTGATGTTGATGTAGATTTGAAGCCCAACGTTGATCTATTGAAATGTGATAAAAATCAAATTTGAAGCCCAAATATGATTCCTATACGGAATCGCCCCAAAGAACTAGAGGGTTTTCATCCCCAGAATCTTGTCCACCATAGGGTTTTCCTCCTTTGATGCTCCAATGAAGGGATTTCATCCTCAGTGGTTGAACACTAAAGCAGAATGCTCAAATTTGCCAAATTTGGATGAGCAAAAAAATTGATAAAATATTTTTTCAAAATGAGCCCAATGCCCCTTTTTATAAGTGTTTAACACCTTTTCGAGGAAAGACATTCATAAAGCAACTTCACCTAATTTTATTTTAATTTTAAGTTGTTTTATCAAAATTTGTTTTTATCTTAATAATAAAACATAAGTTGTCTTTTTATGATATAACATCAAGGTACTTTTTGGCCACTTAAGTTCAGTTATTAATTTATTTCCCTTATAAAAATATGAACATGACAATCTACCCTTCCCAAAATTGTTTGTCCTCAAGCAATTGCAAACCCAGATGATGAATCATGTTGTAATGTCCATAAAGTTTGCATCTTGTACTTGGCGATGATGCATTTCCTACCAAAGAATACTATGTAAACTTGGATACTCAAGTGTCATCGTGCCCATGTCATGAATCAAGCTGAAATGCCCATGTAATTTTATCACCTCTTTGAAAAACAACTTGACCTCATGACTCCCAACCTCATAAATGTAAACCTTAGGGATATGTGAGGTGGTGCATGATTATACCTTTCCACCTTCGACTTGGATCAAGCAATGAAGGCAACCCTTGCAACTTAGGAAACAATTCAACAATCAAGAGTGTATCCGATATGAGTCCTCTAAGAGTCTCCTTCCAATCCCAAAAAGTATTAGACAAAGGATGCAATTCATTCTCAAGATGCTCTTTTCTATTTGACAATGTATGAAAATATCCATGAGTTCCCACAAGACCAAAAGCTGCCACATGTACTCACCACTATGTTTTTGTTGCACCTCTTGGTTCTTCCCATGTGATGGAGAATCTGGAACACTTATTTGAGCTTCATGATCCAACTTGTAAGTTCCTATGGCCTCTTCAAAGAGATTGCAATGTATACCTTCCAAAGTAGAGTTCAAATCACATTGTGTAAGGGCTGGAAATAAGTTAGAACAGTCACAATTCACCTGAAATTTTACCCAACTAGGTACCCTGGTGGCTGCAATGATGATTCTCTTCAGCTAAAACCTTTCTCTAACTTCTTCCATTAAGGATATTCCCTTGAATTGTGCCAACTTGCAGCTGTTCGTGACTGATAACAGTTGTTCCAACAACCTGACAATGCTATAACAACAAAATTGATATTCCTTTGCAAAAATCAAAGGTGTGAACAATGTAGGAGCTTTTGAGAGATTTTCCTTGACACAACCATTCTTGTAATTCAAAATTTTAGAATTAGTGGCATTAAAAGAACACTCCTTACTTGCATGCTCATCACTATAGTTACTCGAAAATCAATCTCATATGGTAATGACTCAAACTTTGCAATGCTTGGAAGATTGATAGGTGCTTCTAGGGCTGAAACAACCTTAATTTTGGATACTTGGCATTCAACATGTAATGCTTCTTCCTTTACATTGTTAATACAAACATTTTGTTTATCAAAAGTCATACCTTTTTCTATTGAAGATCCTTCACTTTCCACTTGCATGGTGGATTCCTTTATGGGCTGCTCACTAACTTCTTTTGGATTTGAATTTTCTTGCTTCTTGATTTCTTCATGCTCCACCATTACAATTGGAGAATTTTTTCCCTTAATTTTTTGTAGGTGTTGTTTTGCTTGAGTGGTTATCAACTTAGTTTCATTAGTTGTAAAGTTCCTTTCTTGAACATAACAACTCAAGACCCTTAGCCTAATCTTGGTTTCCTGACGGCTAAGAAAATGGAAAAAAAAAAAGGAAATTAGTCCTAATAAGTTAAATAAAAGTGCATAATAATTTTATTATAAGCACTTTAATAATTTATCGATGATAAAATAATAAAAGAAAAATTCACTTTAATTTTATTTCCCTTTAATGAGAAAATGCGGCTCATATAGGGGGTGTTAGAAAATAAGAGATAAAATTATGCAGAACAATCCCTCATAATCACAATAAATAAACTAAAATGCATAATATATTACAAATCTTAAATTAAAGGTGCAGAAAATAAAAGAACACAACTCAAAGACAATATTTAACGTGGTTCACCTAGATCCGGGCTACATCCACTAAAACAGCTTAGTCCATTGATTTTGTCCAAAGAAAATACAAGAAGAGATACACCCTACAGAAAAATCTGTTGTAATTTCCTCTTCTCTCTATCACAGTCTCCTCACAATTACAATGAAAATAGGAATACCAATGAGCCACACCTCACATCCCTTTTAGGGCAACAAAGAAAAAAACCACCCTAACCTATACCGTTAGATCTGTGACCTAATAATGAATGGCCCAAATTTTACAATGAATAAATATATATATATATATATATATATATATATATATATATATATTGTGGTTTTCGGAAGGGGCACACCCATGCAACCCAGGGCTATAAGTGTTAACCAATAAGATCCGGCTCCACAACCAAAAGGGAGGGGATAAAAATATTAAATAAAGTAAAGTAAGGAGAAAATATCAAATAAATTGAAGGGAGTTGATTGGACCTCTATGTGGGCAAAGATGCCAAAAGAAATTATAAAAGGAAGTCACCACACTTGCAGAAGACATACTTTTATATATTTGCGTATCTCGAAATTTGGTTGAGATATTTTGCTTTCCATTTTTACCTCAAAGGACAAAAACCCTTTATTGTCAAGGTTGAAGAACGAAAACTCTTCATATTTTGTGTGAGGAAGCTCTATTCAAGGGTTTTATTGAGCTTCAAGGAGTATTTTAGAATTTCAGCGGTGATTGAATTTCAAGAGTATCAAGATTTTAATCGCTAAAGGGATAGTGTGTAAGTAAGACCCTTTGGGCTTGCGTAGGAATTCAAATTCAATATCTTCCAGACAACAATATGTAGACATAGTGTACTCCAAAGTATAATTACGCACAACACCACTCCCCTTCAATGATCTACAAAGACACGTTTAAGGTTCATTTGCATCAAACAAATCGACGGTCTTCATGTGTCCAAGTCCTTGGTCTTTAACTCCATCTTTTTTTTATGCATACGCTAACAACCACCTATACAACTCTATTGGAAAACAAATAAGAATGTCTCATAGAGTTCATGATAAAAATGTTCCTCAACCCACGCGCGCATTGAAATCTTGTCCACTATTATATCTCCACACAAATTGATCTTGTCTCAATAACCCAATCTTCAATGGCCACAAGAGTTAATCAATACGCCATCATCATGCATCATCCTGGTAAACAGTTTAAAAAGAGGTCCCGTAATGGAACCAAAATGTAGTCTTATTTTCCCACTCAAACCCTATATGCATTGGCACATCACTCAAATAGATCTGAGTGCTCACCGAAGCACACAAAGGTACCAGGTCCCTCTTTATTACTATCTTACCAAGGTGTTAACATGCATATTTATAATAACCACATCCCAAAGTGCATATCCCATCCTAACAATCAGATCCATGAGCTCAACTTAGAAACACACATAATAAGTAAATCATACATATCACATAAAGATTAATACCAGATTCACCACACAATAACTATGAGAAGAAACATCAACAATCAATATCCAACCATAATGATCCATTGTATTAAATCATGACAAACTAGTAGCTGAATACATACATAATACGGCCATAGGTCAAGTGCGTTCATAAGTCAGCAACATAACTCTAACACATATGAACTGATGATCATGTTGATACCAAAACCATGCAAATCAATATATATATATATATATATATAAAGTGGGGACTTTCCCTTCACCGCCCATGTACTCTCAAAATAGGCTGTATGCTCAAAATAACCATGTGCCGCTACAAAAGCAACTAAGGAAACATGCAGGCTCCACCTAATAATAGATATCTATAGTTAACTTTAGTTCTAATCCTATTATTATCTCTCATGCTTCAGTTCGAGCTACAAGTTCCTTCCTCCAAAATAGACTCTTCTTCGATTTGTAAAATTCCCTTGCGTATCGTATGCCTATGTCTATATTTAGCCCAACACCCAAAAATGACTAAGTCTTCGCCTTCCTACAGTAGTCCTTGCGTGCTTTATTCGTTTCAACTCCCGTGCGCAAACTCTTTCATCCAAAGATGCTCATCTTGCTCACTCCTCTGTGTGTTTCCTCTGTAGCCCTTCCCCCACGCACGTATTTCAACACTTAGTCACTTTCTACGGTACCCAATGACTCGCTACTTTCACAAAATGTGACTGCACAAGATCACCGAGGGCATGATTGCACACACACACAAACACACGTAACTAGCTCGGGTTTGAGATGTAGTGCGGTGCTCGATTAATAATTCCAACATTGTGGCCATTGAAGACATTTTGACCCCTTCATATGCATCTTTCTTTTTTAGGGATTTGATACTCATCTTGGGGTTTTGCAGGTGATTCCTTATTGCAAGTATCAGAGCGACATCGATGTAGTTCAACAAAGTTAGTGTGTGATAAGAAGATAACACAAGTGAACATCCATGACATCAAGTTATTTCCATGGACTCAAGGCACCCATATCTCGGACTAGGTTACCCACAGATGTCCCTATCCCTCTCCATGCACCCCAATTCAGCCCAGAGAGCTCATATCTATGCTTTCTCAAGCTTTTGTGTGATTGTTTCCTCCTCCTATGTTCCTAGTTCACCTTTGCGACACAATCCAAAGACCTTCGTCGAATCGGCTAAACTCTCCCTAAACTCTTTGTTTATTAGGGTTTCACAATTCTATCTACTTAGTTACTTGGGTCACTTTTTTACTTACTTAGTGTCATTTCTTGTTGTGCATATATTAGATTAACTTAAAATAATTCCACATTTTAGTTAATCGTAGGTCCGAAGGAAAGAAAATGTGTTGCTCCAAGGTAGAACATGTAGATTTGGTAGAAAGGAACCCGTAAAACATGCCTAAGCACTTACATTTATACAATATAAGAATGGGAGAGAGGAGAGATAGAGGGAAATTCAAATTTGGATTTTCCATAAATAAAGACAGAAGCTACTACTCACAGATCCTGCCGCCATTAATCTCCCTGACAGATCACCTTTTTCCCTATAACATGCCATTAGGATTCGCAAGAAAGGGCATGGGCGTGTTTTGGGCTCTTAGTCCAGTAGATGAGGTGGTTGGGTGCTTGAAATGAGAAATTACATGTTTCCCCTATTTTTATCAAGCTCTTATGGTTTGCCCTCGAAACTTCTTTCAATCCTACAACTTCATATTCAAAAATGAAGGCCCTAAAGAGATGAAGTGAATGCAACAAATCTCATGCAATTTGGAACAATGCACTGGAAGATATGATCAAAAACATTTCCTCCTTATCTTGCGGCCTTTTGGATGTTCCTTGAATGCTCCACGACTCCTACAACATCCCATGTCTCTTTGGATATGAATTTCTTTGTGGATTGAGAAACATGCGAGACAATAACTCTTGCACATTTGTGAAACCCTCTACTCACGTTGCCACGGATTTCCAACTTTTCGTTCCCATTGCTTCCGCCAAAATATATAGAGGTTTTACTCCTTCATCAAACAAATTTAGAAATCCGCATAATACCACATCTAGGAAACTCTTTGAACACCGAGATAGCATTTTGTAGTTTTTGGATTTAGCCACTTTTCAAAATCTATTTTCCTACCGCGTGGAACTTAGTGGTAATTTCATTTCCTTTTTCTTTATGATGTTTCAAACTTCTCCTCCTCCGCATTGCGGCTTCTTCTAGGTGGGCTTCATCCTTGGTTCCATGCAATTTACAAACTCCGCATAATTATGTCTTTCGAGTCTGTGTGACAATGTGCTTCTCCATACCGCAAAACACTAGGCTTCCCATTCTTTTTCTCATTTCATGGATCTTGTCCTTAGCTGATTTTCTAGCTTTTCGCAAGCATGAAACCCCAAAGTGCTTTCGACTTACCTTCAACCCGCGAGATATTATTTTTCGTTACCCGCGGAAGACAAAAGTTGACTTCTATGACTTTTCAAACTCTTATCTCTGCCTAAGTCTTGAGTGCTCATTCCTTTGTCCCACGAGTTAGGATAACCCATAAAACACTACATGACTAATGACTTTGATACAAATTCAAACAAAGTAAATAAACAAGTAATTTCTCTATTCAACTTAACCTTCAATCATACAGTTACAATACAAATATATAGTGATATGCAACTCCTATAAATTAGGAAGTTTCTCTAACAACAGCAACAATAATGTCGTCATCTCCTATATTAGGGTGATTGTTACTCACGTAACAACACAATCCCAAATAATAACATTTTATAACAACCCATTAACTTATGTATTATATTACATTAATTATATGTGAAGCACTAATAATATGAATTCCTAACATTCCCCTCCTTAGTGCGCGAACATGGGAGAAAAACAATTACACTTCTTTTGTAGCATGTCGCTCGTGCATGCTCATGATCTGAATGGTTTTACAGGACAACCAACTACCCAAATATCATGATGCTACTTTTCTTGTGCTTTTGTCATCTGTCAAGATGTTTTTCCTTCAGGAATTATGTAGGAAACATTGCTCACCGATTACAAATATGAAAAGAGGAGGCAGAAATGGAAATGGAACATTGAGATCATGTTCCCCCTCAAAGGTGAACTTTCCACTTATTCAACACAAAACAAGAACACTGAAATAGAATCACACTGCACACAACCGAAAAATAAAGCGCAACTTTGAAATGAAAGCAAACTCTCTCTCTCTCTCTCTCTCTCTCTCTCTCTCTCTCTCTCTCTCTCTCTCTCTCTCTCACACACACACACACACACACACACACACACACACACACACACACACAAAAACACTTGTCACCACAGCTTCATGCGGCCTCATTGTTGGTGACTTACGAGAGGTCGTTGATTGACCTCCAGCCTCCTGTGCCTCCATCCTCCAATGTATGTGTTGCTAACTCAGCAGAATATGAACATGAAGCACATTTGTTTCCACATTGACCCTTTTTTCTTCCCTCCCCGTAATGTGAAACGCTTTATTTTTCGAACGTTGGGTAACACCGAAAATACATCCGTGAGGAAAAAAATTATTTTTACAATCTTGACAACTTGAATATTTTAACTAAACAAGTAAAAAATGACAACAAACAAATATCCTAAAATCACCTATTTGATTAAATTGACGATAAAACTTATGACGAATTTGAAGACACGACAATTTTTGAATCGACATGAAGTTATTTTTTATGAAATGACTAAACAACTCATACTACGACTATGACAATGTCAACACACTTTATTGACATTAGAAAAAAGACTCTTAATTAAAAGACATTACACCTAAAAATTAAAACTTAAGATGAATTCTACAAATTGAATTAGACTCACAATAACTAAATGAATTGATACACAACTATGACGATAAACATATTGAGTTAAACTTACAACCGTATGTTTGCATAAATGATTGGTATATGATTAGTGGACAGTCGAGCTCAGACTCACTGGTCAGATTGTTCGTTGTAGAATCCATGGATAACATTGCCACGTTAGGAGACTTGCATGATCACTATCACACCACTTTCTTATAGTGGGAAGCATTAAGACTTACGTCATTGTCTTCCAGCGAGAAGAGAAGCACAAATCAAACTCACGGGAATAATAAAAGCTCGCCAAATTGATGCATGAAAGTCTAGATCCACGACGTTAAAAAAGTACTCAGTGATCTGACAGAATATACATTTGTTCTGACTTGAAGATGAACGGTGCACCATAGCCTTTTATCTCCGGAATTGACAAGTAGATATGCACACACATGACGTATAAAGATACAGAGATTAATCACGCTGGAACAGGTATGAATCACGAACAGTTGTAATGCAATAAACAATTCTTTGTCAAACTGTAAACTCTTAGAGCAGCAGTTTTACACAATAAACTCTCTCTTTGCAGAGGTTCTCCTTTGTCACTAGTAAAATCCTCCAACAAGAATGTTGTGACTTGCAGTTTAACAGTCACGTTAAGGCAGTCAAAAGCCAGGTAACAAGAAGATTTGCATGGGTGGATCGATGTGATGATCTATACAATTGATATGATGTTAAGCAAACGATGCAAATCTGGGTCAAGCAGCTAATCCAAACTGCTTCTTAGATTGACAATTTGGAGGTGAGTGCCAAAAATATCTGAGAAATGTCTATGATCTGGTTCAAGATGTATCGATAACGTCTTACACAGTCTTCAAGCCGGTGAATACCAAACCTAAATCCGGTTACAACTGCCCACAAATTCTTGTGGTGGATGGAGACTTATTGATTGTTCATCAATGAGGAAAGAAAGCCACGCTTCCACATCACTAACCTTCTCCCTCGCTATAAATCTCAAAGCCTTAATTGTAAAGTCGATCTGATCATAAACAATCCACACAAATGTCAAAAGATTTGCATGTCACACAAATATAAAGTCTAATACTCTATCTTATAGACACCTCTCAAATCCTTCCTTCTCATTCTCAGGGGCGTAACAGTAGTAGAACTACCCCTTTAAAATTTATTGTGCTTCCATTACAGGGAAGATTACAATCTCTCTAATGCCAAATAATGACTTTGGTACAGATTCACGCAAAGTAAATAACATAGTAATTTCTCTATTCAAATTAACCTTCACTCATACGGAAACAATACAAATATATAGTGTTATACAACTCCTATAAATTAGGAAGGTGTTCTATAATTTCGCCATCTCCTATATTAGTGTGATTGTTACTCACGTAACAACACAATCCCAAATAATAACATTTTATAACAATCCATTAACTTACGTATTATATTACATTAATTATATGTGAAGCGCTAATAATATGAATTCTAACTAATGTTGATTGCATTTAACTTCCAAAGTATTCCATAGATTTTCAAACAAAAATTTTCCAAAGTCTGAAAAATGGATTTGCAAGTTTCCAAAATAGGTTGGGGGTTATTTTGGACAACATGAATCGTTCTTAATAATATCATTATTGTTGAGAAGGATACAAACTTAAAAATTTCTCACTCTAGCATTTCTTTCAGTTTGCACTACAAATAAATTTAACCGCTTTTGTTTTGCCTTCAAAAAAAAGATGAGGGGGATACACTTAAGCACCTACTAATAAGAATCCCAACCTTTAAGCCCTTATATAACCATAACATATGAGCAAGGGCTAAATATTTTTGTGGTATCTCATGGAACTCTATGTAATACAATGAGAAGGGGTTTTTCTTATATATGCAAGGAAGATAAATCTAAGAAATAGTCAAGGCCATAAATCAAGGAAAGAAAGAAAGAACTAGTCAAGACCATAGATTAAGGAAAGAATTATACCTAGCAAATAGATAATATCATCCTAATATCTAAACAAGATAAAGTAAATATCTACACATAAATGGGCCAAGATAAATAAATTACCTATGTGAACATGAGCTAAGGTAAACAACCTACTCTAACCAAGTGTCTATAGAGTAACAAAGTTTCTATAATGAAGTCAAGAGAAGTGACACAAATACCATAACCTTTATCTATGAGGGCTCTCTTAATCATAGTATGGACAATCTAAAATGATAAAGAGGGGAGGATTATCAGTGTGAAATACGATCTCGTTGAGTATCATGGATTTAAGGGGGAAGTTGATGCATGAAGAACGATTTGTAGAAAGGTAAGTAGAAATGGTTAAATCTTTACATTATCACATAATGCTCTCTTTCGAACGGGTAGGGTAGGATGCTACCCTGAGTGGATGGAAATGGAATATTCATAGAAAATAGTGATGTCATGAGATGCTCATAACGTGAGGGTGAGGTACGTAAGAGTTCTAAGATGGAATTTAGAGGAAGACGAGAAATTTATGTGAGAGGGTCCCATTCTTCTAGGATGGGATGTGCAACAATATAAACACGGGAGGGATTAGTCCGAAAAGATTCTAAAGAAGGGGTTCTTGAAAAAGTTATGAAAGTGGGATGTGATTTTCCATTTCTATCGGATTGGTCGTGGTAGAAATGCTACCATAGGTGTCGATGATAGAGGAATGATTAAAGGCAGATATAGATGGGATTGTCCATGTAGGATTGTTTGCATAGGGGCCAATGGGGTTCACCGGGACTAAAGATTCGGGCATAGTGGTTGGGTTATGAGATGTTTATCTTGAGGTACAGGGATAGATGATCTTGTAAGAGATAGCCTAAGCTTAATGATGATATGAGGGTTCAATACCGGTGATAATACGTTTAGGACCATAAATTTGAATCACATTTTTAGTAGAGGGATATGAGGTGTCAACAACAACATTGTTGGCTGCCTTACCAACTTTATCGGTGTTGGATTTTTCAAATTTATAGTGATTGGCAGAGGTTTATTGTAGAGTTTGATGCACTTATTACCTTTATGAATTGTTTCACGTCAATCACATTTTTGGGCTTTGTCATGTGATTTGATGACATTTTCTTACCTTTCCTAGGTGATAACTTCATGGTCAATTTTTACCATGGAGAAAGGTGTAGACAAAGGATCGAAGAGTGTGACAATTGTCTTATGAGTGGCCCCAATTAGCCTACTACCAATAAAAATTATTCTCATTATGCCAGGGAGAGGGCTAAAGGGATCTACCGCCATGGTAAATGGTGAGGTAGATTTCATTGTAAATATTCCTTGGATAGAGGTTGGTGACATTTAGCATGGGAGGAGGTGGAATGTGATTAGGCAACATATCTATTGATGTTATGGATGGTTCTACTAGAAGACGTAGCCTAAGGAAGATTATTTGTGACTCCATCATCAATAGCATTCTTGTTTATAGGATGCATGAGGACTTAGATGTTCATAGGGGCTTGTTGATTTAGAGAGGTCTTTTCAAATTCTTGCATGAGATAATCTTGGTGTTTGGTCAATTCGAATGCTTCTTTCAAATAGGTAGGGGGAAATAATCTAACCTTATATTGAAGGCGATGCTCAAGTTCTCTAAGGAATAATTGGAATAAGATCCCATCGGACATGTTGTGTTTAGCCTTAATGGATAAAGTGTTCCAACATTTGATGAAGGCTTGGGTAGATTCGTTGTCCATCTACTTGCAATTGATGAAGGTTGTAATGTTCTTTTTAGGAAGGGCATGATAATGGAATTCGTTGAGTAGTGTAGTTATCAATTTCTCTAGCTTGACAATGGAGTTAGTTGGGAGGGTGTGATACCAATCTAAGGCATCTCCTGTGAGGGTCTTGGCTAGGAGCTTGGTAGCAACATAAGAGTTGTTCTTGACCCAGTCCTTGTAAAGATTACCAAAGGCTTTGATATGGAGAGTGGGATTAGTAGAACCATCGTAAGTGATGGAAGGAGAAACACCTTTAATGTCCATAACAATTATGTAAGGAGCTAATGGTTATCACTAGATGGATTGAAGGTTTTCATTATGAATAAGAGGTTGTCTGCAATGGGAATTCCATTGGGCCCAACTAAAAGTGGAGGGGATTAACCTTGATTTTTCATGCCCCAATAGATCATTTAAGGTCAATTGGAAAGCTAAGTTAGGATTTTTGTAGCTATATAAACTAATTTGTATCCATGGTTTATTGTTGAATTAAATGGTCAATGAGTTGCATGATTACTTGGGTATAATTCTTATTAGGAGAGGTATTGATTTTATTGGTTGAATTGGGATTTTATCCATACGTGGGAGGCTCAAAATAGTTAATATCAACATCCAATTTTTGAAAGAAGTATTCATCAAGGCATTTGCATAACATCTTGGGAAACTCTCCTACGTACTCAAGAAATTGTTGTAGATTTTTTTTCATATTTGAATTATAATCAGTTCGGGGCATCCTCATATTCCCCCTCTTCTTTAGGTTCAAATAAAATATTGCAAACGTTGGACCTGTTTTATATGCTTCGAGGTGGAGGCTTGGTACTTTTATTGTTAGATCCTATGGAAAGACATTCATCATTATATGGAGCTGTCTTGAGAAGGCCCTAATTTTGGAAATTATTATTAGGCAAGGATTGTCCAATGGAGAGGAATAAGAATATCTCTGTAGGTGTTCCATGGAAAATTGGGATTGCTTCAAGAAATCTCATTGGAGATAAGTTTTAGATGAAATTGGTTGTACAATGAGTTTGTGTAATGGTCAATGGTGTCTCGAGTTAGATATTTTGAAAGAAGCTATAATTTGCCTACAAGATTTGCCTTATGCGAAATCTATACGAGGGGCCAATGACATCTAGAAAGAATATTTATAATTAGATTAGATCATTCATGTAGTAAGGTTTTGCGCATAGGGTCTGTTGGTGTTAGAAAAGGAAAGAAAAGAGGATTGAATCGACCTAGTTTGAGGTAGATTAAGATTCATGTTGGGTTCACTAGAGTGTATGACAACTAAAAGAGAGGCTCTCAGCTAGGTTCTCAAATTTAGGGATCCAATCTATACAAATATAAAGGTGCTCAAGGAATATTAAAGTTATAAATAGAGAGGATAATGATCGTAGACCTATATAGCTATAGGTTTATAAGGCTGGAACTCGAGATAAAGATAGGTATCCTACTAGGATTGTGAAGTATAAAGGGAAACAACCAAGGGGTGGATAAAGCCAAATGACATACTAATAATAAGAAAAAATAATATATCAAATAAAACCTACATCTACTCTAATCTATAGCAATGAACTACTAATAACAACAAATGCATACCTTCAAAATGAAATACTAAAGAGATTTATAAATACTTAGTTATAGTGTGTGTGTGTGTGTGTGTGTGTGTGTGTGTGTGTGTGTGTGTGTGTGTGTGTGTGTGTGTGTGTGTGTGTGTGTGTGTGTGTGTGTGTGACCGTTGATGCATAATCCTCCCCAAAGACAACAACACTAAGAGATAATCACTATGGGTGGAGAAGGGGAAATCTCAACAAGAAGATCTCCAATCCTAACTCACTATGGTGACCCAAATGTAAAAGAGGCAAGCTTCAAGACTCCAAATTCAGCTAAGAAGTGTGAAATAATGAGAGTAAGAGTAGATCATAGACAATTTATATGTAATTTTGAGTAGTTGTTAAGTGGTGGTACTATTATCACCAAATTATAGCACCCTCTGATTTTTCATGTATGTATGCATGAGCTACCAATGTAATTGGGAAACATGGGACCATCTCTCAAGTTGTGGGAGTTGTATACTTGAGATGGACCTCCAAAGAAGGTTGGTTCCTTTACCTAATCCTAGCACTAAACTACTCCTAATGTAAGAAATACAATTATCTACTCCTAATATATCAATTCTAAGGGACCATGGAGAAGGAGAAAGCATGAAAATAATTAAATTCCACACTACAAAGGTGATAGCACCAAGAAAATGGGTTGGAATATCCTACTTGAGGGAGAATGGAAGTGGAAAATGCAACAAGGGAAGGCCAAACAATTATGACACAAAACCAAGCTCCATTCACCACCAAATATCCATTAAATGCAAAAACATTTACCCGCAAATGAAGAAAAACACATGCGAGATAATAGTAAGAGAAGGAGAGGTAAGAGAATGCAAGAAAAATGAGAAAGGGTTGAGAAAACACCACAATACACAATTTTATTGCTCCATGAAGTTAGCACAGTCCATTAAATCTACAAAATAGAGGCATTGAATCATTTACAACATCTATGTGAAGGCTTGAAGCTCAAATGGATTTGAGAAACAAATTTGCAAGAGTTTCCCCACCCCGAATATCCATCCTCTCTCAAAAATGAGAAGTTTACAATATATAGAAGTGAATGAGAGAAGAGAGAAAGAAGGAATCCCGAAATTTTACTCCCACCCACCAATAATATTCATTAAATGATCTGGAAAATGTATGGGTGCTCTGAAAATCCATTCCCCAAGGTACTTTAGCTTGTTGGAGAAGAAATAGAACAATATCATATCAAATCTGGTGGTTGAGCAACTTGGAGCTGCATCCATTAATGTTGAGTATGTTTCCTCTTTTTCACCCACTTACACTTATTAAAAATAATAAATACCATTTCCATGGGTAGAGGATGTCGATACCTTTCCAACGATATAAAGTTCACGAAAAACGGAGCAACGGGTCAAAAGTTATGGACATTTTAAGTTTGTGCGAAAAAACGGTCGTTTTCCTTTGTTGCAAGGCTTTTTCTTTGTTGCGTGGATTTTTCTTTGTTGCACAAATTTTCCTGTGTTGTGCATATTTTCCTTTGTTGCACAGATTTTCCTTTGTTGCACATATTTTCCTTTGTTGTATGACTTTTCCTTTGTTGTATGACTTTTCCTTTGTTGTGCAGCTTTTCCTTTGTTACGTGGATTTTCCCTGTATTATGTGGTTTTTCCTTTGTTGTATGGCTTTTCCTTTAATGCGTGGATTTTCCTTTGTTGCCATGAGCTTTTCCTTTATTGCCTGATTTCCTCATTTTTAAAAAAAATTACCAAGTATGTATTTCTTTGAGCTTGAAGAAAATAAGATCAATGCCTCTAACCATTGCAAGTGCCCAAAACATGAGAAATACCTGAAAATGTAGATTCTTCACCAAGATCTCATGAAATTGCCCGTCCAGATTTCTAAAGTTAGCCAATTTGTAATGGGTGTAAAATTGGATAACATGTACTACTAAGAAAGCATGGGCGTATATACACTCGACGTGATTTCCCATGGACAATGGCATCATCCTTAGGGAAAACCCTAGGGTCATAGGCTGAAATCATGAGAGGAGGGGAAAATGTCAATGAGGATGAATGATGAATGTCCAAAGTGACAAAAAGCAAGTATAGTAGCATGCAATAAGAGGAAACAAGTGAACATGATGCGATAAGTGAACATAATGGGTACAATGTGTGAACAAAGGGAAGAAATGAGGCATGTATATGATAACTAAGGCTAATAGGGACATCTCTCAAATGTTGTGGTCTAGCCTACAAGACCAAGTATGATCATACCCCAATCCCGAGAAGGCCCTTTAAGGCACCCGCTCAGGAGGAGAATGCATTAACAACCCCACGCAAAATAAATGGTTAGTAAACTTAAAAATATGGTGTATACAACGTCTTAATTTCAAAAATAAGAAAAACCACAAAAATAGGACCAAGTTAGTATATATGTGTCAATAACATGAAATTACCTTTGTATATAACTATTATGATATAAGATTAATTTAGAAATATTTATGCAATCATCACATTTACATCAAAGACAACCGTGAACCCATCTAACAAGGTCATGATATGACAAATCCTACCGAAGAACGCTAAAGGTAGATCCTAATACGAATGATAACAGCTTTGAAGAAGCATTATTCTTTATGCTCTTTGATGATGAGAATGGAAAATACATGCCCTACTGTAAGGAGACGTTCTATGCTTTAATTTTTACTTTTTTTGGAGAGAGATGAATATTGATCTTACAAAAGCTGAAGGTAGATGACGTGGACTATGCACCTCTACATTGTGTCTACTTTATGTATGCACCTATAACTGAGTTTGCATAATTGAACGAATAAAGCATAAAGGTTAAGATCACTGCTCTCTATATGAGGTCATAATCAAAATGAATTAAGTTGCAGCCTATTCACTTCACTCGCAATGCTTTATTTATTCTACGACATATAGTAGACAAGACTACAGCTGCATAATATGAGAGGAATTAGAGAAACAATCTGAGCCATTATATGACCACATCATGAATGAGGTAAGATTGACTCAAGAAGAAATAACATAGAAGAGAGGATTAATATTAAAACACATTTTTCTGTACCAAATAATGCAGATCACTTGAGAAGGGAGAAAAAGTATGTCTGTTCTTTAATAAGAAAAGCCACCAATGCACCCACAAGAGGGCATTTGTATGAGCAACTGCATCATGGTATCTACAATAGAGCATCTACAGATTTGAATAAGTGCATCATGGTAGTTACCTTCAATAGAGGTAAATGAAATGAAAGCAATAAGTAGTACAACTGCTCCTTGAATTCATATCATCCTTTGGCTCCTTGTGGTTCCAGGGATTAACATTTTTTCTGCACTTCTTATCCTTTGTCGATGGTAACAAAATAAGACTATCCTAATGTCCAGAGCTGAACCATACGAGGTTGAAACACCTAATGATGGAAAGATCCAACTGTGAAAAATAGAAGACCTTGAAGCATCAAAAATATGAACCATCAATAGACTCAAAATTCCAGTTTTGCTAAATTTACTTGATGCTCTATCCAGACATTTTGAAACTATTAATCTTTGGAGATGCAAGAAGTGGCAGTCATCTGCACTGGATCTTCATTTTTCAGCTCATTGCTCCATCCCTAGAATGTTTGATGCACGGATACGGATACGAATACAAATACGGGTACATGTTTGGTATGCTGAAATGAATTTTAAAAAAAAACCTCGGGTACAGTACACTTTTGGGTAAGTTATATATATAAAGAAGCATTTGCATACTTATTGAAATTTAATACTCATACAACTTAAAATCATTCATAGAACATGAAAATAAATTTCCAATACTTTGACAATTGAGACTTGAGTTTGTATTGATTCATAATGTTCAAAAACATAATAGTTAATAACATAGACTGTATTATAGATTTGATAATTCATTATTAATTCCTTAAGCTTGAGTTAGACGTCTCATCCTCCATAATTAGTCTTCTAGAAGGAGTTGTGAAAGAATTTCTAAGCATTTTATACATTCTAAACTGAGATTGAGGAAGCTTATAGATAGCTTTAAGGTCTGTCCATTCCATCCACTTCCCAACTCTGTACAAGTCATGAAATATTTTAATTATTTTCTCAAACCAAAGGAGGGAAAAACAACCTCTTGTCAAGGCAAGGATCTTGTCATTATATTTCTGATTCGATGAACTCGATTTGTAGGCTTGAAAGCCAATGTCAAATAAAGAGAAGATAGTTTGAGCAACAAGAAAGCCCCCAAATAGTAAGTCAGCCAAATGTAGTCCTTTTCATCTCTCTTGACCCTTCGGAGCCTATTGCCAATATCGAATCTCACACGAACTTTCCAAGATTCAATTCCAGTCAAAGTCCTCAAATTTTATTTTATTTTTACACTTAAAAAATTAAAAAAACCACGTGGGTACGTTGTGGGTACATACCCACAAGATCTGGGTACATCCCGGGTATAGAAATCCATACCCGGGATGTACCCAGGGCCTGTGGGTACGTACCCACAGAGTACCCATGGCGTACCAGTTCCAGTACCAGTATCAGTACCTAGTGCGTACCAAGCCTAGTATGAGGGGGTTTAGGCGTTTCATGCAGTCTAGATCCATCCTAAACAGATGTGAAATCAAACAAAGAAAAACAATCAATTTCCTTGATAAATTCAACCTTATTGGAAGTTTAGAACAATCCACACTTTGGACTGCACAACATCCTGTAGATCAGTAGTACAGTGCCATGACATACTAATGGGAGTTCCAAATTTCAATTTCTATCTAGTCTAGGCAAAATAATCCTAAATAAAGTGAAAGATCCAGATTTAACAAAAGCAAGCTCCATCTAATATCATACCAGATAAAAGATTCAGTTTAACAAAAGCTCTACATTTGGACAATTCTCTTCACATCAAAACATTTTTTGAATGTTTCGTCCATTTTAAGTACAAAACAAAATCCAATGCACATTTGACTTGACTTGAACCCTTGCTTAAAGATTGCAAAGACAAAGCATTATCAAGGCAAAAATTTCATTACCTTTCTAGGCCACAGGTTCAAGTCTTAGCTGGTCCATGGAAAATAACAATGTTAACAAAGTGAAAGATCCAGACATAAAGAATCAAGCTACGGGTGCTAACATAGTGGATAAATTTACTAGTTGGACTATGAAGTTCACAGCAAAGAAAAATAAAAATAAAAATTGGGCATTTCATATACCAAACAAAATTCAAAACACAACGGATCCGATCCAAAAGTATGCCTAAATAAAAATTCAAAGCTCTTTTTTATTGCTATTATATATATAGCACTTCCCAGATCCTAGACTAAATAAGCAAAAATATTGAACAGTCTGCAATGTAGTCAATTTTTTCTCAGATCACGTCAAAAAAGCACATTTTTATTTTGTTTTGAACCCTACTTCAACAATTCTCAGCTCACATGTTTCTCATGCTAATCTTAAACCCTAGAATTTTACATTTTGAATTTGAAGACATGATATTCAGCGCATCATATTCTTCAGCAAACAATGCATAACCCTAAAATAGGGGAACAAAATATTTTACTGTCAAGGATTGACGCAGGGCCAAAAACGGAGATCAATTTGTAACCCTAATATCTCCTCGTCTTACTATATATAAATTGATTGAGATGGCTTTGTATCTGTATCTGGAGTGGGTTCAATGGTCTGCGAGGGGAAAGTACTTCTTGCCGTTGTTTTGTTTGTTGTCTGCAGAAGAAGATGAAGAATATTGAGGATTAGGCATGGTCCCATGGAGCCGCTACAGGTTTTATAATTATGCAGCAAGTGGTCCCATGCTGAAATTTTCAACCAGCTACAGGATAAATTCGAATCTTGCCCAGGAAAGTAGGAGCTCCACAATTTCTGCCCATTCAACTTAAGGGGTGGCTGAAGAGGGGGCTGATAATTTCCTACTAGCTGATTTAGCATTTTTTTTTCCATCGACAACCCAAATGCATTCCCCCAATTTTTTGGTCAATTTGGAGGGAGATTTTCAGCTTATATACCCTACATTTGCTCATTATTATTTCTATGGGCTCTATTATTTCTCAGTGGAAAATTTTAATAAAAAAAATTATACCATGGGACCCAAAACGCCTAATATACTCCTAAATTTGCTCAGCAGCACCCACTGAGATTTTTATGCAACCCCCACTCCATGGGACCATGCCCTTAGAAGCAGATAAATCAATGTCACAACTGTTTGCAACAACCGTCCCTCCATTTCCTCTCGATCCACCACGCAATGGAAGCCTTGGGAAGTACAACTCTTGCATCAAGAAAATCGATGGCTACTGTCAATATTCTATCATCGACGGCCAAACTTATTCCAAAGGAAGCACAATCCCTGTGTTGCACTGTAATTGGTCATGTTTTTACCTACTAGGATCCGCAAGCCTCAACCTCCGTTGGATTTCAACAAACATGCATAGGGGCGATATTAAATTAGTAAGGATACAACTGTATAATATATAAATGAGGTCACCTGAAGATGAGTATGGGAAGATGTGCTCGCCCCTATTCTCGAATTTATGGCACGGCTATTAAATAAAAAATGTGTTCTGTTATCTAAGAAACAAAAGAGGAGAAAAAAATCAAGATGAATAAAAAACCTCTTCTTTGACCAAAATAGCACCTCCGAAGCGCCCATACAAATCTCACTCCCTTCGATATCCATCAAAATAGCCACAAAGCAATACCGTGGCACACATTAATCCTACAAACATTCATCCCACCCATTACGAGTGGTTCAAGCTGCTGAAATTTACAAGAAGTGGGGCCAATAATATACACAAGCTTAGTTTTCCTGGTACAATGGAAACAATTTTCCTTCATCTCAATTTATCTTACCGCATCGACCTCTATCAAACCAGACTCCACACTTGAAGAGGGCACAAAGATGGAAATTCCATTGCTGCCAAAATACTCCCACGCTTGACACTAATTTAGACGGATTGAAAAAAACTGGAATATTGCCCATCTAAGACACAACAAAAAACCCTGTCCTAGTGCCTGTTTTTGTTTCGTCCCCAGAAGAAAATGTTTACTCATCCTAAACTTTGATTTGAAGGCTAATGATGATACTTTCTATGGATTACATGACATATACATCAAACCCTGGACTGCACCATTGTTGAAGCTTGATGGTTGCAAATATATCTTCAAAGATTGGATTCCCCAACCTGAACTGCTCCCTCCTCCCTACTTCACTACTCTGCTCTTACCACCACCGAGATCCTCTCCTTCCCAAGCTTGGACAAGCTCTATTTTGGCTCCACAATCTCCTCCACAAGCTCCCTCGAGTTCATTATATTCTGTTGGTCGAGCTCTGTCTTGAGCTCATTGTAACTCGACCCCTGCTCCTTTCCTCCCTGTTGTCGTGGCTTCCTCATTGTTCACAGGATTTGCCTTGCTTCTACCCTGTTTGGTTCCTTTCTCGGGATCATTTTCTTCTGTGATGAGTTCTCTCTAGATCATAACGTCAACCTGCATACAACCTGGTATCTTTCCCTGCCTTAGAACCGCATGCTCAGCCCTTGCTCACACTATGGATATCATGCTTCAGCTTCCATCCACCCTGTTCGACACTGCTTGGCCTCGACTCGGTTATTTTCTTCTTACCTCGATTTTGTCTTAGGCTCCATGTCTATCTTACCTCGAGCCACACAAAATTAATCAGACCTGCAAGTTGCATCATACACAGTGATCACAATAAATGCAAGCCAGGACAATAGATTTCCCCCAACAGTGACAAATAAAGGGGTCAACCAATAAGGTGGAGTCTAAAAACAATATTGTAACATAAAACTTTAGTTCAATGTCATTTAAATACACATGGCACAATGTTATTGGAAGTAATGCAAATAAATAATTGCTAAGGTGAAAACAATATCCTAGCCTTTCTACAGATAATAACTACAAAGACAAATGAACCCTAAAGTTTGGAAGATTATCAAATTTTAACTACAAAATACCTAGATCTTTGATTCACCTATTTTATTTTTGACAATTAATGGTATCAACCCTCATCATCATACCCAAGAATGATGGGAAATGGAACATTATTGTATAAAGAGATTAACACTACCATTATAAAATACCACTTTTCTTTGTTATTCATTGATTGGGTTCTTGACTCACTCTCTAAAAGAAATACTTGTATTTACTTTATGCTCTTAGTGGTACAATCAAATTACGATTGTACTTGAAGACCAAGATAATACCATATTGACATTCTCTTGGGGTAGGTATGCATAGTGTGTCCTTCCTTCCCTTAGAGTTGTGTAATGATCTTACTACCACTCAAAGGGTGATCTTGAGTATATTTTCTTATCTATCTCATTATTGCATAAAAATCTACATATACGACTTTACCACCTATATAAATTCCCATGATGAGGACTTCACCAACCTCAAAAAAATCCTTCAATGTTTACATGACAATAACCTCTTATAAAGCCATCAAAAGTGTTATGTGCTTATAAAAAGGCAATATGTTAGGACATTATGTATCACCTAAAGCAATTGAGATGGATTTAGCCAAAATTAAAGAAATGTATTACTTTCCCACACCTAAAAATCCAGAAGATGTTAGAATTTTCCTATGACATACAAGTTATTATAGAGGATACATTAGATATTTTAGAAAAATTGCATCTCCTTTAAATTTTTGTCTATTTTTTTAATTTTGTTTAGATTAATCTATGTAAGGAAGCATTTTATGCTCTAAAGGACCTCTTAGTGTCAACACGTATATAAGGACTAAATTATAAATTACCCGTCCACATTCATATAAATACATATGACATAGCACTAGGGGGCGTACTTGGTCAAAACTTTGGAGACTTTAATTATGCCATATATTTTATTAGCAAAAATATTTTGCGTGTAGAAATCAAATTAATAAATTTCATCATTATATTATGGGTTGTCAAGTTTTATTTATACATATCATTCAACTACAAAATACTTAATGGACAAACGATAACAAATGGTAGGATCACTATATGGTTATTTGCATCGTTGGAATTTGATATTACCATCGTAGATAAGCTTGGAAAATATATTATAGTTGATAATTTTATTTTGGGAAGTAACATATAATGAACATAGCCCAAAATTAGATGGTTTATTTATGGATGAACATCTATTTTCCCTCTATTTAATAACTCCTTGGTTTGTAGATATCACTAACAATTTGGTTGAAAATAATTTCCTCCAAGAATTATCACTAGAGAGAAATGTGATTTTTTAACTTGTAGGGGTCCCTTTACCTAGATCTTAGGACTTCTCTTCAATATTAGACCTTTCAAAGTCATGTGTCGGTATGTTAGGTAAGATGAGGTGTTAAATATCCTTCATGCCTATCATGATGAACCTTGTGCATATATTTTGCAACAAAGAGGATATCCAACAAGATTATCATCACAAGATACTATTGACCCACTTTACATAGAGATATCAAAGAGTACACCCAAGTAGAATGATAGATGCCAACATACGTGAAACCCACATGTTCTAATGAGATGCCCCTTCAAATCTAGATTTTTTTGAATCCCTTTGAAAAGTGGAGGATTGAATTTTTAGTCTCTACAGTATCCTAAATCTAGACCAATGGGATTTGATAATTAATCTTTGGCATTTATCTCATCCCATTAATGATCAGGCACTTAAATATCTAGTTCTTACATGCATCTTGCTCAAAAAATAACTCCTAGCAACTAGGTCACAATCATTACCATTATTGAATAGTAAAAACCCTACTTTCCAAATATAGAACACATCTTAAACACTTATCCACCATCTCCAACTAAAAGGATTACTAGAAAGAAAAAAATTAACCACGATAAACAAATCTGTTTTAGTGGATCTATCCTAAGATGACATATTCATCCTCCAAAGTATTAATGATCACTTTTACAAATTCATAAGTTATACCATCTTTCTAGTGGCAATTGAGTAATAAACCCTTTCGTACCAATAAAATACACTTACACTACCCATTCAAAGGGCCTCTTATAACACACTTTGGGACAACTTAGGAGATCACAACAAAGCACCCAATTTCTAAATCACTCTCTCAAGTATATCATCTAGGTCTAAGTATATGTATACATCCTCTACAACTTCCCTAAGCTATTTTGCAAAGATACATCCTAAAAAATATCATTTCCAAGTGTTAAATGTCCTATGGGGTCTTCATTGCCGAAACACATTTTTACCGCACATCTGCACACATTCATCAAGTGAGGAGCTACGAGGGTTTGATGCCTCTTCAAAGTATTGTTACTTGTGTTTTGTGGGGGTAACTCAACCTAATTATACCTACCCATTTTTAGGTATTCAAAGGAGAGCTAAGGTTTGAAGAAGAATAAGACCTAATATGTTGCACACTCACAATCACAAAATCTTGAACACATGAATCAAAACTACCGATTTAATATAAATTGAATTAAATCTAATTATAGAGTAACTACTGTAATTAATGATATACAAATTCTAATATACAATAATATGTAAGCAAACAAGCATGTAAAAATATAAAACCCTAAGCAAGAGAAGGAGATAGAGAGACTTAGTTGACTCTCAAGGAATTTGGAAGTGATCTAGGCAAGTGAACAATTGAAACAGAGAGAAGAGTGTCGTCAATGCTCACTAGAGCTTTTGAGACTCACGAATGTGCCAAATAGGAGCGCCCACGGGAGGATAGGAGTACCTGGGCACTAGTGTTTGTCCGGGCACTAGTGTCTATGTGAATGGTCCGGATCTCGCCTCTTTTTGACAAGAGGAGTTTCACTACTAGTTCCTTTTTGTCACTTTTCTTTCGCTCCTTGGTTTCTGAATGTACCTGTAACTTGCAAAAATAAATCATTTGCCTACACATGTCCACAAACCACATCAAATCTAATAAAAATATGCAGAATGTGGAGTCGAACTGACCCCAACAGTTACCCAAAGAGTGAACTTAGTACCGAACATTGCACTACATTTCAGACTCCATGTAGTTTTATGTGAGAGTGTGTGTAATGATTCCCTAGGATGCCCTTGTGCAAGTTGCATAATGATAGTGGGCTAGATCTAGAATGTAGTAAATGTATAGAATGTGTGAGATGAAATAGAATAAACTTCCCCCTATGTTGTGTATGCAGAGTGATGCAGCCCTTGTCCCTTGAATGAGTGTGTTAGATGGATGCTTTGAGTGTTTTTATGCCTTTAGATGCAAGCTTAGGTGATAGTAGATAATTCTTAGTGTTTGGTCCCTTATTTTAAAAACATAACTATGTATTTATATGATTCCCTTGTTTGAATTTCGTAATTGACAACTAGAAGGCTAACCCAAAGTAGTAAAAAGTAATCAAGAAGTGAAAGGGGTCCAAAAGGATAAGAAAAAGGTAAAGAAGGATAGGAGTGCCCAAGAGGACAGGAGCACTTGGCACTAGTGTCCCAACTAGGCACTAGTGTTGAGGCCATAGAAAAATAAAACAATCAAATGCCGACAAGAGTGCAAGATGTATAAATCCAATAAAAGTGCAAAAGACAAAGAAAAAGGCTAAAAGGAGTTATCAATTACTAGTTTTCTTGTTTAGGAATCATGTAAATGTTAGCATGCTTTTAGGACCTAGAAATGTACCCAAGTGCATAGAATTTTGTGTCTACATTTTCCCCACTTTATGTTGTTAAGTGAATAATCGATAGCATAAAGTAGATAAAATGTGTACCTTATGATCTTGTAGAGAGAAGTGTGTTTCCGATAGTGTTCCGAGTGGACAAGTGAAGCGTGAAGTGATCATAATATGAAGCGTGGAGACTAGGAAGGGGAGATAAACCCTAGGGGTGAAGCGTATGTGTAGTAATATGTTGTGTTTTCTTGATGTGAGTCATTCCCTATTGCGTATTAAGGATGAACCTACAAAAGAAGAGCGAAAAAGTAGTCAAAGTTTTGTATATGAGAAATCAAAGTAACATGTGTATAAGTAAGTAAAAGTGTGAAAGTGTGTAAAAGGAAAGTGTGCACTTGATATGTAAGAGAGTATGAGATAAAAATTTGTCTTGATTTTCTTGGAGATGTTGTTGAATTTTTGTCGACGGTGAGGTTTTTGGGTGATCTCACACCAATAGTGAGTTTTTTAGGTGATCTCACACCGAGAGCGAGCTTTTGGGTGATCTCATGCCAAGTGTGATTTTTTTGGGTGATCTCATGCCAAGAGAATAGTGTTAGGGAGAGAGGTCTAGTTTTTCTTTCCTTCCATGATGTTTCCCAAATAAGCACCATTGCAGATGGTATGTGTCAATTTGTTCCGATTATTTTGATTAGTCTCTATTAGTTCTAATCAGAATCGAAATGTATTGATAAGGTGAATTCTGTAATTGAAGTCAAGTTCCCGCTACTATAGAACAATTCTAAAATCTATTGAAAATCATGTTGAATCGTGAAATTGATTGTTTTACCTCCAGGACATTAGCGCCAGTGGAGGACAAGTGTCCAAAGTGCTACTATTTGCATCTTTCTTCGGGTGCTGGTGTTCACTCTATGTGTGAGGTCCAAGTCTAATTATGGACCATTCTTAGACTGTATTCCTGTGTTGATTATATAGTGTGTTGATCTATATTATAGCTCTAAGCTGATGTAGGGGTGATTTTTCACCCAATAGATACCCCCTCATTTGGGGTGCATGTGACGATTGGAGGAGAATGCAATCCAAAGGAGAGGACCATGATTTGGTAGTCTTATCTCGAGTGGAGATACCTACATGGGGTAGGGGATGTGATTAGTAGAAACCAAGGCACATGTAAAAAAGATAGGCTAGTAATAAGTGTTAGTGGTAAAATTAGATAACATGCAAACAAATATAATGTAATAACAAGCAAGTGTGAAAACAAGATGGACCACAAGAGGTGGGTTTCATACATGGGACATCGCTCAAAATTTCACAAGATAATCAAGGCCGAAGTGGCCAAAGGCATACAATGATCACACAAGACATAGGGTATAGCCTGCAAATAATTACATATAAAAGCAAATAATAGCAAGAAACATGTATCAAATAACCATAGTTATATGTAATCTTGTCAGGAAAATGCTACACATGAAGCACCCATTAGCATGTTAGAAAGATAAACAGTATGTCATAGTGTATATATAAAGACAAAGTAAGTGTTAGTAAGAAGACATAGTAAATGATTAAATAATAAAACATGTAGTGTGTGAGAGTAGTCAAGGTAAATGCCCCAGAGCCTTGGACCGGGAAGGGATTCAATGTCGAGAATCATGCATCGTGTAGGAGTTGTATGAGATATGCATTCACTTCTAGAGACCAAGTGAACACGCATGTGTATATGATAAAGATAATGGCATACTGATTATTCATCTAGCATAGTAAGAAAAGTGTAAGATATAAGTAGTATAAGCTAGTAAGAATAAATGCAACCAAGATATGAAAATGTTGTATGAGTGTGATAGTGTGATATGAAAGGTGTGAATATGGTAGGAGCAATGTTTCCCCCCAATGGAAGTGTATGAGATTAGGTTCATTTATGAATTCTCACTCAACAGTCAAGAATGAACCATATAACAAGAGTGTTTCATCAGAAGTGAGTGTGTTGTGAGAGAGTGGATTTTAGAAAATATGTATCTTGAAACACAGAGCATGAAAAATATTTGATGTGAGGTTCATTGATGAAGTAACCCTCAATAGTGAAGTGTGAATCTGTAAGAATAAATGTAATCGTAAGTAGTATAAGCTAGTAATAATAAATGTAACCAAGATATGAAAATGTTGTATAAGTGTGGTAGTGCGATATGAAAGGTGTGAATATGGTAGAGCAATGTTGCACCCCAATGGAAGTGTATGAGATTAGGTTCATTTATAAATGCTCACTCAATAGTCAAGAATGAACCATATAACAAGAGTGTGTCATCGGGAAGTGAGTGTGTCATGCGTGAGAGTGGATTTTAGAAAATATGTATCTTGAAGCACATGAGCATGAAAAATATTTGATGTGAGGTTCATTAATGAAGTAGCCCTCAACAATGAAGTGTGAACCGTACCTAGAGTGTATCATCAGAAATGATGGTACAATGTGTGTACCAAAGATGTAAGAGTGTTGAGAAAGATTAATCTTAAAGTGCGGAGAGTGAAGTGTGGTAGCAGATAGTAGAGACAACTTAATATTTATGGAAGGGGGGAAGAAATCGTGATTCCCCAAGTGTGTGAGGGATAGAAGATTATCCGATGATAGTGAAGGTGAAGTCCCCCACCCGATATATGAGGATATAAAGGCATGTGACCATGATCTAAAGGCGGTGGTGTGGGAGAGTAACTATGTGCACATGAAGGAGATCGATGTGGTGAAGGAGGTGGAAAATACCTATAAGAAGGGGCTACCCAAGTGAGGGTCTTAGGCCGATGAGGTGGACTAATGGGTTGATGAGGCAAAGAAGGTGGAGAATACTTATGAGAATGGATTTCCTAAATAGGGTAATTAGGCCAATGAGGTGGAATAATGGACTGATGATGACGACAAGGTGGGGATATAAGTTGTGTGTGAATAAGAGAGATAGGTGAAGAAGTAGCTTGAGACTTGAGAAGCATAGGAGACCTAGATGCCATGACTAAATCATAGATATCAGCAAGAGTGGGCTAAGGAAATGGTGTGCATGGTGGAATACCTTTGATAGTGACAAGTTGTTTGTTATGGATGAACTTGAGACATAAGTGATGCATGGAGGGGATAGCTTGAGTGGCACAGAGCCAAGGGAGACCTAAGATCATGTCACATCCTTCAATTGAAGATGTAACAATGAATGATACAAGCATGGTGAGGGGCCCAACTATAATGGGAAGCTTGACATGACCATAAGAATTAGGAACCAGAAATGTGATAATAGATGTTGGACATTTGATAGCTAAGAGGAGTGCCATGGAGCATACATTGGTAACAATCGATGGATAGACCATAGTATTGTTAACGATATAAGAACCAATAGAGGAATTGATATGTAATGAATCAAAAGTAAATACAACATGATAATCATGATCTAAGAATGTGATAATAGGTGGTGGCACATCAGCAAAAGAAACAAGAAATTCAAGAGGCCTCGATGAAGGAGGAGGCATAACATGATATGTATAGTTTGCAGAATAATCAATAGTTTTCTTATCATGCTTTGGTAAAGGGTCATTAAATATTTTAAGCTTTTGATTATCATTGGTTGGTTTGGAAGTAGATGGCTCAGGGAGCTTGATTACATTATTATAAATAAGATCTTGAATTATATGTTTAAGCTTAAATTAGTGATTAGTGTGATGCCCAATGCATTGGTGGTAGTCACAACATGCATTTTCATCATAGTTATTGTGGCCACGGGGGTGAGAAGGATCGAGATTGAGTAGTGGAGGAAGAGTAATAAGATTGATTTTGATAAGTTGTGGTAAGATAAGCAGAGGTGAGTAAGGTAACTTTTTAAAATTATGTCGTGTGGGTTCAATTGAAGCATCGGTGTAGAAACAATGTTAATAGTGGCCTTAACTTCAATGGGCTTAAGAAATGGTTTGAAAGTAGATTTTCTTAAACCAATTAGAAGATGAAGATGAAGAAGTATCATAGTATTTTAATTTTCCCATAGATAAAAGTTTTCTTCACGTAATTTAAGTGTATGGCATAGTTGATCAAAGGAGGGAGAGGTCTCAAAGATAACACTCTCTTGAAGTGGAGGTAGGAGACTTTGAATAAAGAGATCTTGTAATTTGGAGTCAGCTAGTACATTAGTCATCTTAGCAAGGTTGTTCTTATAACACAAAACATAGTCTGTTAGATGCTCATTAGATCCTTATTTAAGTTGAGCAAGTTGTGCATAAGAGATCTTGGTGTCAATATTGATAGAAAAATGTGCAAGGAAAGCATCAGCTAAGTATGTAAAAGAGGTTACCGAGTGAATAGGTAGATCATAGAACCAACGCATAGCGTAATCTTGCAAGCTTCTAGGAAATAGTTTAGCTAGTAATGTAAAATCATTCGCATAATCAAGACATGCCACATGAAAATATCGAAGATGCTCTTGAGGGTCACCATGGCCATTGAAGGTAGGAAGCTTGGGTGTGATGAAGTTAGGAGGAAGTGGATAAGTAGATATGATGGGTGTAAAATGGGTGTGAAGGAGAAGTGAGGAATCTAGAGATGGAGAGGAATGTGAAGTAGCTTGTTGTAATTGGTGGATTTGGATTTACCGATCCTGGTATAAAAAAGCTAGGTCTTGGGTACCTGAAGAGGAACCAGGTTATGTATTGGAGGTATTAGGAGTAATGAGGGGAGTGGTGGTTGTAGCAATGGAAATAGAAATGTTAAGGGGTTGTTTTGAGGCCATGGAAGTTAAGGAATAACCCAAGAGAGGGTGAGAGGCAATATCTTGAGCATGTTTGGCAAGTGAGTAGAGCATTTAGAATATGTGGAATATGTGTAGGGTGGTTGCATAAGGTAGAACAAAAATTAGTGATATTTTCTAACTGTTCTTGATCAACGTTAGTGTCCTCATCATATGATTATTCACTGTCATAAGTTTCAATGTTTTCAAGAGGAACATTGTTTGAGTTAAGAAAAGGATTAGAAGATTCAGCCATTGATTTAGAGAACTTACAAACAGATGGAGGAAGCTCAATGTACTCAAAGGAACCAAAATGACCACTACATGTGATGAGCATAAAAATAAAACCTTGAAGGAAGGTAGGGTTCGAGTGAGCGGGTTCACCAAATGATTTAATATAAATTGAATTAAATATAATTATAGAGAAACTATTGTAATGAATGATATACAAATTCTAATATACAATAAGACGCAAGCAAATAAGCACATACAAATATAAAACCCTAATCTAAAGAGAGGGACCTAAAGAGACTTGGTTAATTTGTGAGAAATATGGAAGTGATCTAGGTAATTAACAACTGAAACAACCGAGAAGAGTGACGTCCATGTTCACTGGAGGTTCTGAGACTCAAAAATGTGCCGTAAAGGAGCAAACAAGGGAGGACAGGAGCTCCTAGGTGCTAGTGTCTGTGTGAATGATCTAGATCTTTCCTCTTTTGTGTAGGAGGAGCTTTCACTTCTAGTCCATGTTTGTCACTCTAGTTTCACTCCTTGATCACCGAATGTACCTATAACCTGTAAAACAAGTTGTCTACCACGTATATGTCCACAAACCACATCAAATATAATAAAAAAGATGTAGAATGTGGAGTTGGACTAACCTCGATGGTCACTCAAAGAGTGAACTTAGTACCAAGCATTGCACTACATTTTAGACTCCATGTAGTTCTCATGAGAGTGTGTGTAATGATGCCCTAGGATGCCCTTCTGCAAGTTGCACAATGATAATGGGCTAGATCTAGAATGTAGAAATGTATAGAATGTGTGAGATGAAATAGAATAAACTTCCCATCCTATGTTGTGTATGTAGAGTGATGCATCCCTTGTCCCTTGAATGAGCATGCTAGATGGATGCTTTGAATGCTTTTGTGCCTCTGGATGCACACTTAGGTGATAGTAGATAATGCTTAGTGCTTGGTCCCTTATTTTGAAAACATAACTGTGTATTTATATGATTCCCTTATTTGAATTTCATAATTAACAAATGGAAGGCCAACCCAAAGTAGTAAAAATTAATCAAGAAGTGAAAGGGGTCCAAAAGGATAAGAAAAAGGTAACAAGTACATGAGCGCCTAGGAGGACAGGAGTACTGGCATTAGTGTCCCAACTGGGTGCTAGTGTCTGAGGCCATAGAAAAATAAAATAGTCAAATGTTGGAAAGAGTGCAAGATGTATAAAGCCAATAAAAGTGCATAAGACAAAGCAAAAGGCTAAAGGGAGTTGTCAATTACTAGTTTTCTTGCTTAGGAATTATGTAAATGATAAAGCATGCTTTTAGGACCTAGAAATGTACCCAAGTGCATATATTTTGTGTCTACGGCTATAAACACATAAGATCACAATGTCATGGTAGAATTCAATGAAACTCTATATAAGACAAATCCATATACATAGAAAAATCCATCTAGGTGAACTTTCCCTACTATACAAGTGACTTTATCCTCCTCTCAAGATTAGACCCCCAAATTTTCAAGACATCTCAATGACATTCTACATAGCTTAATTGCACGTTTCTAGATCTGGGTTTTACTTTGTCTCGACCAGTAAATTGGTATAATCTATTCTAACTCTATCTCACATTTACTTTATCTAACGTTCAAGAGCTTGTATGAGATCGTGTTATAATTATGATACATGTCATTAGAATCTATGATTTAATTGTATTTACATTATTTATTATCCTAATGCATATTTACAATTAATAATTAATCATAAGTTAGATTAATCCTAATATTGATATTACATTTTGGTGAACCCATTTGTTAAAATCTATACGCAACATATGGTTTCTTATTTTCCCTTCGGTTTCAAATTTGAACCCTTATTTGCTTGTTTTAGGGATAATATTTATCCTATTATGATTTTTATAAAACCATTATTCCCTTTGTAGCATAATAAGATACTATCTTCATATGTCATCTAAGTAAGCTAAACCCAAAACTTCAACATCTCATAGTTCTCAATCACGTGGTACTCAAATAGATCACATTCAAATACCCCTAGTTCCTTGATGTCCTAGGAAAATGGCCCATACATTTGAAGGTTCTATGTCATCTCCCATTGAGGTTACTCTTAGCATAACTAAGGGAGATATTTTTATATTCATGGTGATTCAATACATATTAAGAAAAATATAGTTGTTATTGAAACTATCTCTACCCATAAAGGTGAACAATATGAGCTTAATGCTAATCACGCGTCTATAATTTAATAGATTGTACCTACAATTGCAATAGATTTCGTCATACAGGTACTTAAGGATAAGCCACAATGTCTTGATCATATTCTTACCATGTTACAAAAACTCACCATTACCAAACTACTGTTAACCAAAATAAGCTCCCCTTATTTTTGGGTTAACTTACTACCTTTTGTGCTTCAGTCCATATTTCAGACATTTAAATCATTCAAAAGTTTCTAGAAAATGCTCCATCAAATAGAGAATTTCTTCCCCTTTCCAAAAAGGTAAAGAACTCTTTCTAACTCCTTGTATTTTTTGAGTTATGGCTCGAGTGGAGTTAGAAGGGAAAATTTTCCCAAGGCGGACTTGTGGAGCTTGGGAGAGTTTTTTGCCAAAGGAACTTGGACCGGTGGGGCATCGGAGGAAAAAGTGAAAATTTCCTTTTCTTCCAAAAGGCATAAAATCAAAATGCGACCCACGGCCCCATCAAAAGCTTATGCGGGATGCGGGACTTTGAGGGTAAATTGGATTTTTGACTTTTGTCAAAAATGTAAAATGGAAAAGGAAGCCCCGCCTCCATTGACCCCAATGGATGCCACGTCATCAGTGAATTTGTGAAGAAAATTTTCAAAATTCACCTGAAGCCAAATTTGCAAGAAATGTAAGGAAAAAACGCAGAAGGCCATATCTTTTGATCCAGAGCTCCATTTTGACAATCTTGGTACCAATGGAAAGATATGGAGATTCTCTTCATCATGGAGTCTTCAATTTTGTATTTTGGTAGATATTTGTGGGAGAAAATTGCAAAACATGTTTTGGCATGGAAAAGACAAAAAAACTAGTTTCAACTACCATATTTAATGAAGTATGGGTCATTTTCTTTGGTCTGCGAAGTAGATACATGGAAATATGAGATTTTGCATCGAGCCCATCAACAGATGAAGAATTAAAACGCATTTTTAAAGGTGGTTGGAACAAATCCCGTGTTTTTTCTCTCTTCTCACGTTTCTTCTATAAAATGTAAACAAAGGCACATTTTTCAAGGGTTGTTCATTTTTCTTCTCTGCCTCTCCCTTCTTTTCTTCCCTAGGGTCGAAATGGAGTTTGAACCTCTTCCCACGCTCTATAAATGGCATTTTTACCTCTTTCTCATGAATGATGTTCTATGCAAACGTATGAATCAATAAAATGTGTTTTTGTGATGCATTTATTCATCCTTTTCTCGTTTTTATGCATCTTCGCCTCTCTTCATTTCGGCAGGTATCCGTGTATATTTTGAATGTTTATTTGCAGATCTAGGATTTGTGTTCATGGAGTTTGGAACATTTTCTGTGTGAAATCCATCTCTAGTCTCTAATGCACTTGTCCATCCTTTCCATTGCTCACCTCTCCTCCTGTTCCATGGCAGTTTTAGTAGATGATCAACATTCTCTAGTGTATCATTGTTTTAGTTTAGGCTCTGTTTTTTCTTGTTTTCTTTCTCTCCTTGTCTCCTTGGAAGTTAGATTAGGATTAGATTATCTTGCATGCACTGGAATAGCTTGTGGTAGGTAGATTAGGAAGAGGAACAAGCCTTCTCTGGAGGATCATTCCTATTTGCAAGTCCCGCAGCTTGGGGAATGATCCAATGTTATGCAAATCACACCAAATGACCCTGCCTTAGAAAACCAAGCCTTATAACTCATTTGGGGGTGTTGTGATTTCGCTCTAAAAACTACATGACCCCAAAATCCACCATATACAAAAAAATTCACATTTAAGTCCCACTTCCCAAGCGTTTAATCAACCTTTCTACACCTAATGTTCCAACTAGGGGGAATCATAAATATTTCACCACACTACTACACATACACACTATATTGCTTCCACACTAGGACCTAATACTTCATTTATGGTTCATATCCATACTACTTATCTCCGACAATTACAAGAGTTGGAAGCACATATGGATATCTTATCATGAAATTGATCACTAATCACTACAAGATCCATTGGGTTACGTAATAACCCATTAACACTGACGTTATCAACTATTTGTTACCTCCGGTGTTACTCCACCAAAGATTGCATTTTATGATGGTAAGAATGATCCAAAATAATACATTCATGACCTCCTCTATGGACTATATGCCCAATGAAACCTTATTTAACAAGTTCTTTCCATGTTGTCTTAAGGAATATGTACTTGGTTTGTTCTATATGCTCCTTGCAGTTCCATATGGACATTCCAAGCTCTAGCTAATAGTTTCCTTGCACACTCCTCAACTAATGTCTAGATAATGTTTATCCTTTGCAAAAACTGCTCAAATCAAGCAACAATCCTATGAAAGAGTTGTGGATTATGTATTTCACTATAAGAATTTTCTCTCACATGGACTTAAGCACATATATAAAAATGAGTTGTTTAAAGTATTCACTACTAGTCTAATCACGAGCTCCAAAACAAGTCATGTTTCTTAATTGCACATCCTTTGAGTACATTGGTCAAATAGTCAAATTATAAGAGATTAAACTCATGGAATCCAACACGTTGACTTATGATACCACACAATCAATTAGTAGTAATAAATTTCAATAAAAGCCCTCATATAAGGGAAATTTGAATGATACTAAGAAAGTTGAAACTGAAAATTTCATATAACTTGTTTTTGTAACATCTCTTACGTGAATTATACACCATGATACAACTATTTGCCATAACTTCCTTATGCCATCTTACAAAAACTAATTGAGTGTACTCTGCTCCAACCGACATCACCTACTATCATCGATACAAAAAGATAACAACGAACTAAGTTTGATGAACACTTCTCTTTGATTATCACCAATGCCACAAACACTCTACAAATAGATGTTTTAGACTACACAAGAAAAGACAAGAGCTTCTAGATAGCAAAATTGTTTCTCTATAAGATCTACAAGAGCTTATAAAAATAAAATTATTTTTATACAAGATTTTGATCTAACCGCTAACATAAAAATTACTCAACCTAATGCACGATGATTGTTCATTTACACATTACCTAATCATCCTAAAATAAGTAAGTCATGTAAAGTTCACATGGATTATCTTGTGCTAGCTCCTCAACTAACTCATGCATTTGATGCCCACCTTATTGATAATATAATTGGTGTTATACATACACAACCAGTTATACCACCCATTACTTTCTTCCATTCAGAGATTGATCCAGATGAGGATAAAACACCTAGACATATTTCCATTCCCACATGTGTGGATTCACAACCAATTCAAATTGTTATAGTAGAAAATGAATCTATCGTAATCATTATATGATAGAATTTCTAACATATCTTGGTTATACCACACAAGACCTTATAGGTACCACGGGAAAGTTTAGGGATTTGATGAAAATGACAACCACCACTGGATGCATAGTTCTACTAGTACATGCTAGACTTAAGAGGACATCCACCTAGTTCCTTATAATACCTTCAAATAAAATATTAAATACATTACTTGGATGCCCTTAAATATGTGATGTGAACTCTATTCCATTTACAACACATAAATTATTAAAGTCATACATATCATCATGGTGGTGCTTATTCCTAGTATACCTTATGAGTACCCTACTTTCTCTACTCTCATTCCTACATAAGTTCATAATCCATAGGGGATGCCTCATAATGAAACATAATTGGCACAACATGATACATTGAGTATTAATCATATTTCTCGATACATCCCATGACCCTCCATGATAGATCATAAAAATCGACACATTATGACTCATACTCATTATATATGTACTACATTATCTAGATGTAGACACCTAAATTCCATTTTTGCAATCTTATTGCCAAAAGCACACTAATCACTCTCATTCTTACCATTTCCATTATAATTAGTGATTTCTGCTAATTAACTAACATTTCTTACCATTTTGGTCAATCAACAATGCTTTGTTGATTACCTATCCTCTTTCACATTCAGATGCCACTTTACGACAAATCGTAAGTCAAAATCCTCTTCCAAACAGACAATTAGTGATTATTAGCTAATTAGGCCTATTTTACCCTTGTTTTGGTCAATATACCCTATTATTGGCTCAAACCCCTCTTCCAACCACTCAAAATCACCCACTTCCCTCCACAACATCTCAACAAGCTTCAAAATCTTATCTTAGCCTCCTAATTGACCCTAAGTGGTTGATTAAGGCTCCTCACATCTTAATCACTTGTTAATTCACTAATTGTGATTAAAAAGCTTAATCATGATTAGCAATTCTTAATATAATTTGTGCTTTTAGTCCCACATGCACCAAGATGCTAGTTTTCCTCAAAGGAAAACTATAAAAAGGACTAACCACATACCTTTAAAATTTACACCATGCTTTGAATTACATATCATATAAGAAATATGATTTATAGCCAAGCTCAATCCTTGCCTCAAGTCTTCAATGGGGTTAGTATATGGTATCCAATATGATCTTGTAGTCATTGTTGGAGAGACCATCTCACCTTCCTCGTAAGAAAGCAACAAACCCCAATTTGATTGATCCTAGATCTATTTAGGTCTATGTTAGTTAGCAATTGAACATACTAGTGGGAATGTTTTAGCTAGGTTTTGAATTATATTCATGTTATTTATTTCAAGAATTCCATTAAGCTTTTATCTTTAATGTAAATATTGTTAGATTCAATAAGCATTTTCTCAATTATACTATGCGGTGTTAATCTTAGCTTTGCTTGGAAACTTTTAGTAGTCTTCACTAGATATATATGACACACAATAGATCAAAAGCATTTGTACAAGCACGACCCTTGTGGGAAAACAATGTATTCTCATACGCATTGAGAACCCGTGATTATTATGATTACTAGTGACCTGAGCTTATATTCATATTATATGATGAAAGATGATAATATTGAGTATTGTATTATATAGATATACCCTTGATGTTGGAGGTCATTACACATTAGCAATAATAACTATTTTTTATTCATCACATACCACACCTATGGTTGTGATACACCCTTATATGGTATCATCAAACTATAACACCTTAGCCTTATTATTATCACCACGCGCACGACATGTGCGCGCATTATTGTAGATTGATTCACATTTACATTCCTAATTATTCATTAGGTCATTACCTGAGGGGGCGTAACAGGTTTTCATGAGTATGATGTGATTATTAAGGAAAAAATAAGTACCCAAGACCTCACTTGCCTTTTTCACTATTTATAGCCACCACATCAAGGTCGTTAGTATTAGATTTATCTTTCAAGTCTCGTATTCCCATAACAACACTACAACATTGCGAAAATACAAAATCAGGACCTACATGTGTCATGCTCGATTCCTTTTTAGATTTGAGCCTTATGATCATTCAAATTTAACACTCCATGCTCACTTAACTCTTGAACTTTATAGAATAAAATAAGTAATTGAAACCCATGAACATTTTACAGGCTATAGCTCCTACAACCTCTCTCCCTGGAAGCATGTCTACACCAAGGGAAATTTTACACATTGAGCTAATTTGATTACAACTTCTTACAAATTTTTGTCTTACATAATTCCTACCACATTTTGGGCATACCTACACTAGGTTTTTATACAACCAATTTTTTCACAATCACATATATCTACAATAGTCCATCAGTATGCACCATACTAATTTACTACTCGTAGAACATGTTATATCATACTTTATACATTGATAACATTAATTAATTCTATAAATTGACTCAACTATGATCCATGTTTATTACTTTTACTATTCTTACTAATTCAAAACCATTGGCCCTAGGCTCTTGTTTTGGCTACAATTAATTGTTTTCACCGCATTGTTTGCTTACAAAATTGATTTATTACACCATGTATTACTTCATGACATTTATTGCTTTGATTGTTTTATGTACTTTTGTGTTACATGCTTTGATTAATGCATGATATGAATTGATTTGACTACTCTAGGAGCTTTTGTGGTACATGTTTTAGACGTTGTTGGAAAATGATTGAATTGATTGCTCACTTTGTTCTTGAATTTATATTCATTTATTTATTTAGGACATTGATTTCCCGAATACTCTTTACACTTGCATGTTATATGTTTTTATTATTGTGTGACATCTACTGATTTGACTACCCTATGCCCTTCAATGTTTAATTTCTTGATTATTGTATAACATTGTCTCAATTGACTACTCTATGTACTTATGTGATTATTATTGATATTATCGCTTTGATTTCTGTAAACACTTATTTGAGTTGCAATATTATAAACTTTGATTGTTTTGTGTACTTATATGGTATCTATCACATTTGATCTATGTTTTTATATTATATTTCTTTTTTGCTTTTTACACTTGCATTCTCAATGTTGTGTTTGTTTTTATGCTCTATGATCTATTTTCTCAAATACTATGAATGCTTATGCGTGATTCCCATTTTTTATGATAATTCAAATTGAGGGCATTACCACCCCTTTTACTTCCTACAATAAATTATTTTCCATACCTTTAGAATGGAACAAATATCCGATGACACGTTATTAGCTATATATTTTGATATGATCAAACATCCTATGACATATTGTTTAGCTTGATTGAGTTATTGTTACTAGATACACATGGTTACAACATGATTATCTTATGACATATACTTCTTTGATACATATTATGTCTTGCACACATGGATTATGGCATACTTGTTTCACACTTATTGTTCATTTCATTTATTTTTCTAGGATATTAGGTTGATTTATACTACTATTATTACTTCTTGACATTGCTTCTTACATAGTCACTTATGGTATCTTGATTGAAATGATCATTATTTCTTACACATTATTACGGGCACATTGCTTTTTTATCGGTAAAAAATAGGGTTAGTGGGTCCCTCACCCTTTCATTAATCATCATGAATATATTCATTACAAGGTCAAGGTTACAACAAAGGTAACAAAACAAACCAACTTCTTACAAAATGCAAACCCTAGAACACCAAAGGACATGTTTTTCATAGAAAAACACTTCAATAGTAAAAATAAGTCTTCCGTATTGAAATTACATCTTCCATAGTAGAAATAGGTCTTCCATAGCATAAACACATCTTCAATAGTAGAAACAAATCTTCTATAGCCCCTAAAAACTAGATATGTGTAGTGTGTTTTAATTTCACAACTTCGTCATTCGATCATCCCTAGTAAGAACGAATGCAATATGCTTTTATCTTTCAAAGAAGATTTCCTTTTTTGAACAAAGTCCACTTATTTGTTTCTTCCGAGGAAGAACATTTCGAATAAAGGAAGGTGTAGTGCCCACATTTTTCAGTACTCTCATTTTGGTCGTGTGCGACTAATTGTATCTATATTATCATGATGACAAGGACATTATTGCTTATTTTGTTACTTTGATGGGACATTATCACATGATATTATTATTTGTGATGATGTTAATACTTTAGTACTATTATTTTGGTATTTGATTGCACAAATATGAACACTAGAAAAACACCGATTTTAATTCATATGGGATTGTTTATTCATTGATAAAGATTACGTTATATAACAGTTTGTACTCCTTATTCCATGGAGTCAAGCATCATCTCAAATCACTAAACTAACTCACTAGAATCTCTCAACAACTCCTATTCTAGTGGTGAGATAAACTCACGTACACAACATAATCCTATATTATTATCAATGAGTTGTATCATCATGACAACTCTATTAATAATAATATTACAAAGCTATGAGTTGTAAACACAACTCATCACACACATTATAAACAATATAACCCATAATAAATTAAGGTGAGCACTAACAACAACTATATATATGTAACATTTCCCCCTTAGTGTGAACATGGTGGAAAAATATTCACACACTTATATGCAGTATGCTCACCCATATGGCATGCCCAACTTGGCTCATGACCTTGATCAAAAGAAATGTTCTCTCCTTCCATGGTTTTAAACAAGTTTACCACAAACCTTGATGTGAACAGGCCCCATCAACTTTCCACCTCAGGTGGGTTTTATGGATCTCCCACAAACCTTTTCAAGATCCATGAGTGACTTACATTGGTGCTTATAATCTTCTACAATGTTTTGACATCAAGGGAAAATGCAAGAAATATTGCTCACACAGGAGCTCACTTATTACAATAGTTGAACAGGTATGATCCATCTGTTCTTATTTGCAGAAAGTAAACACACAACTGAAATAAAATGCCACAACACCATTGTGCGGCCCCGTCATTGTGGCTAGCGAGAGGTCATTGATTGACCTCCTTCCTTTGTTGCCTTTGTCCTCCATCTGAAACTGCTTAGTTACTCAACAAATTTGAAAATGAAGCTCAATATGAAATGCCCCCTCAATTTGAACTTGGTCATCGCGTACAAGTGAAAATGTGACCAGGAGAAATGTGGGCAAATTGTATTTTTTTACAATTTTCCTAATAATCACCTAAAGGACACTTTTAGACTAACACAATTTTATATATATATATAAAACCTTGACGACAAAAAATAAAATACTCGACAACACAAACTATTTTTTTAATTTAACTTCTTTGACTACGAGACTACACGACACACTTCACAATGAAAAATATTGATTGAAACTATTAAAACTAATAACATCCCACTATAATTTAAAGACCAAATTGTTTTAAAAAATAAAAAAGGGAAAAGATTATGACCGAATAAATTGTAGACAATAGTGAAAACAAATATTTAACTTTTGAAGATATTTTGGACTCATAATAATAATAAAAATTAAAGACAACCTAAAACATGGCTACACAAATGTCTATTAAAAGCAAACATAATAACTCCAAACTATACCATTTTCGACAAAACGTGAAATAATTAGCTATGGAGAATCTTCAAGCTTAGCGTTACCAAATTTTAGCAGGAATGTTTGACCCCGAGAAGAATGAGTGGCATCACAAGTTTACATCAAATAAAATGAAGAGATTGGCATGACAATGTAGCTGAGATGAGTGAATCCAGGATAGATATATGTGCATCTTTAAATGCACGTTTTCTCGTGAAAATGCATGAAGATATCATATCGGATGCTAGCAGTTGTAAGTCGATTGGTCCACTTTTGTAGATGCCTAACTGCTTGGGAGGATAAGATCTTTGATGGATGAAAAAAGTTGCCACAGATATTTTGGATGCACATATAAGAAAATGATCCCTTAAAAACATTATACTTCCATTCTACTACAGATTAGAGACAGACTGCTTCTGTTAAAATATGCAAAATAGATTTTACAACGCCTATGAAATATAAATTACCTGCACGGGACTCTCATGGTTGATGGATAATTGCTCTGATATTGATTTCTTTGTTTCTACGTAAGCCAGGAACTAGGTTTTTCTAATTTTTGAAAAACCGTGACCAGAATCTGAACCAAAAGTTTTCCCAGAATGTGGATTATGGGTTTTGGAGAAAAATTCAATTTATCAGACGTATTGTAAAAATCAGAATCCTCTGAATGTTAAACTCCATAGAGCACTGAAGAGAGCTACCTGCTCTGATACCAAATATTATTTTGGTATTTGATTGCACAAATATGAACACTAGAAAAACACTGATTTTTATTCATACAGAATTTTTATTCATTGATAAAGATTACATTATATAGCAGTTTGTACTCCTTATTCCATGGAGTCAAACATCATCTCAAATCCCTAAACTAACTCACTAGAATCTCTCAACAACTCCTATTCTAGTGGTGAGATAAACTCACGTACACAAATACAATCCTATATTATTATCAATGAGTTGTATTATCATGACAACTCTATTAATAATAATATTACAAAGCTATGAGTTGTAAATACAAATCATCACACACATTATAAACAATATAATCCATAATAAATTAAGGTGAGCATTAACAACAACTATATATACGTAACAAGTACATTATTTTGATATGACATTGTTTATGACATCGCATTACTAGCATTAGAATGTTAACTCTTGTACACATGTTAGATATGAAGCACATGGAGCCACTATTTAGTTATCATATATTATGTTATGAAAATGATATCATGAGTCATTATAAACATGTTTTGGTATTGATATGGGATCCATATTTGATGGATGATGATTATATTGTTTCATTCAGTGGATGATTCATGTTATGATATATTGCTAGTTTAGTGTGACTTGATGGATGTTGATTTCGATGTATATGATAGTGTTATATTTTGTTATCATATTTGGCAGATATGAGGTTTGCATTGAGTGTGTAGGTGATAGGAAATTATCATGAGAATAACGTGGGATTCAGGGAACACACGTCGCTTAGCACAAAAAGGTCCAATGGCCAAACCTATTCTTATTCTTATCGATTATGACATCCCTTTCTCATTTTGTTCCTTGTTGTGTTGGTTTGCTTTGATTTGAAATTATGGACCTTAACTTTCCCTCCACCATAGTGATGTATTGTTATGTGTTTAGCTCCTTGTTAATTTCTTATGATCCTTGGTTTATTGTTAGCTAATGTTAAATGTTACCCCTTCCCTGTGGTTCTAGCATCTTCTTTTAGTTTTGGGATGATGTGTTGGGTTATGTGGAATTAGTCCACATAATAATGGATTAAGTGAGCCTAATTTCCCTTCCTAAATACCACATTTTTTCAAACTCGGATTTGGGAAAAATTTGTCATTTAGGAAGGGTGTATGACAAGCAAGGGGCCTTATTTGCATAGAAAAGAGACCCTAACCCCCATCCCTATGGGTGGGTGGGATATTTCCAATGCAAATGAGGCCCATCTGCCCATTTTTCAACTCACCACACATTTCATCTTATGGGAACTTTGATTTTGGGAATGTATGGGATTTTGGGAAATTCTCTCATGATTGCTTTGGGTTAAATTTGAAATTTCCCTTATTCCTTTTTGGTGAAATTTTGTGGATACTTCATTGGTTTGGGTTTTGGTGGAGGGTGACATTTGTCACCTTCCCATTGTTTTTCTTGGGTAGGTTACTTTCTTTTTAACCCCTCACTTTCATGGAAATGGGGTTCTTTTGCTTGGAGCATTTTGGAAAAATCTTAGTAGCTTGGTGGGGACTTGAGCTCTTTAGAAGGCATTCTTGGATTTTGGATTTTAGGAACACAAGGTAGGAAAATTCTTTTTGTGTTGCTTCATTTTTGCTCCACCCACCCTTGAGGGGTGTGGGTTTTAGGAATTTGTATGGGAAGGAGGAATTTTCCTCCACTCTATTTGGGAACCCTCCTAAATTTGGTTTATAGGTAGGGATGGATTTCCATTTGGGTTGGAGATTCATCCCTACCCTCAAGAAGGAAATGTTAGTGCAAATCAGCAGCACCCCCTGGATGTTGATCAAATTTCTAGTTTGATCATTCTAAGCATCCAGTGTGATTGCACAACATTGAAACCTCTCTCCAAGTGTGGGACTTGTAAAAATGAGAAAGGAATCTCCAGAGAAGGCTAGTTCCTCTTCCTAAACTACCTGCCACAAGTTGTTCCAGTGCAGGCAAGCTAATCTAATCCTAATCTAACCTCCAAGGAGACAGGGAGAGAGAGAAAAGAGAAAAAAACAAAATCCTACACTAAAACGGTGATACACCAGAGAAGGAAAATGTTGAACATCTATCAAAACTACTATGAACACAGCTCCAACCTTGCAATGAACATTTAAATGTGCAAAAATACCTGCAATGAAGAGAGGCAAGAAGAAAACAAGCAAAAATACAAGCAAGGATGGACAGATGCATCACAAAACACGTTTTTTGTTGCTCCAGAAGTTTGCACAGAACATCATTTTAATGGTAAAAGGCAAAAAATGCCATTACAGAGTAGGGTAGGAGGTTCAAACTCCATTTTCAACCTCGGGAAGAAAAGAAAGGAGAGCAGAGCAGAAAATATGAACCACCCTTTGAAAAATGAGCCAAATCTGGCTTTTTACAATGCATGGGTCAAGCCCAGGAGAGAGAAAACATGTAAAAACGTGGGAGCCATTCCTCATTGAATGAAGATGCATTAAAATAGCATGGGCATCCTTATAGACCCATGCCCTGACATTTTTGACCATGCTGGAGAAGAATGCGACCCATTTTGCATTAAAACTGGTTGTTGAAATGTCACTTCTGGCCATTACCACGTGCCAGAGACGTTTCTTGATTTTCTCTCTCCAAACTGAACCAAAATGCAAGATTGACCCTGGAATCATGTAGGGAATTTCACCAGATTTCCATTGATATAAAGAACGTGAAAAACTGAGCTCTGGATCGAAAGTTATGGCCATTTGAAGATTTAGGGCAAAAACAGGCCCAAAACGGATCGGGGGGAAAAAATTTGAATTTTACCTCTTTTTTGCATTTTGGAAAATTTTCCAAAAACACCCGCGCATCCACCACTTGGATGACACGTGTCAGGCTCTGATTCATCCGTGGGCCTCCTTGTCTCTTTTCGGCCATTTCGGCTTTTCGCGTCTCACGCGTCCCGCGCGTACCTTTGTCCCAACTGTCCCGGACCGCCTGGGATAAATATCTCCGAACTTCCCGAAATGGACTATCTTTCGGCAAACCGGCTGATTCGCGTCCCACACGTACTTTTGTCTCGGCTGTCCCAAACCACGCGAAACAAAAGACTTAGACGATTTTTCTTGCTTTCGGCCGATTCGGCTTTTCACGTCCCTCGCGTCCCGACGTCCCAACTGTCCCGCAGACCGCCTGGGACAAATATCTCCGACTTAGCCAATTTTCTTGCTTTTTTGGCCCCAAGCTTGGTACGACGAACCTCAATATGACCCAAACCCTTCAGACCCGAAATGCCTTAAAACAATCCTGCAACCTTATTTTTCGCATTTTTTCTAACTCATTGGGATTTCTTCTTGGATGGGAGAGTTAAAAAAAAAAAAAAGGCCGAGGGGACCAGAAAAACATGATTTTGGGCCTCAAATCAATCTTACTTGCTTGGGACTCGAATAATTTGGTGCATGTTATCAAAATTACCTTGAGGGTGAATTTTGGATAACAATTTTAGCGACTCAACGGGATCATCTACCCACTGCTTTGGATGAAGTTACCGGTTGCTCAAGCATCCATTGGGCATGGAGTCATGAGTTGTAGCCGCAAACTGATCTCGAAGCTTGAAAACCTCCTCTCGAGCCACTTGGAAACCCATGAAATGGACCGTGCAAGAGCAAAACCAACACCACAAAAACTATGTACAAAACTGAAAATCATACATGCTCCAAATGGAACATGCAGAGTGTGCACAAACACTTCTTTTACTGAAAGCAAACCTACCTACTCTATTCTAACTGGAAGCAAAGGTAAGCTAAACAAACCCCGCAACTGGTTGTGTAAAATAGCTTCCTTTCTTCAAAATTAGCAACCATGCAACCGATTTGGCACTGAACATGGCTGATTGGATGAATGGAAAATCAACAAGAAGCTGGTCTTCCACCCAAATCATCAAGGTATCAGTTGAAGGCAAATTCAATACCTCTTTTAGTTGTTCTGCATTTGGATTGGAGAGGTATGACAGCTCATCTTTGGTTCTTTGTAGCTCATCCTCATGCTCAGAAGCAAGCATGACTGGTTGTGACTTCTCCTTTGGCTCCAATAAAGCCAAATACCTGATTGGGCAAGGTATGGTCCATTTGATATGCCCATAGCTCTGATTTTCAACTCCAAAAATGGAGTCTTCTTGTAGACCTTCTTGAATGGATGGTGTGGAAGCAATGGTAGAATCTTTTTGCCCTTTCTCTTCCTCCAATGAAGGACATGAAAGATTAAAATCTTCAATCTTGGTTCCAAAGAGCTGCTATAAGATGCAGGCTACTGCAAATGGGTGCTCTCCTTCATGACAGTAGGCTCAGGTGTTTGGGACGTGGAAGATGAAAGAAGGAATGGTGGGAACTCAACCGGTTCTTCTTCATCAAAACAGTCCTCCAAATCTGACAGATAAACTACCTCATTGTTGTCCTGCTGCAAATGCTCAACTTCCTCCATGGTCTCCTCTTGATCTGTAACTTGATCATCATGGTTTCTTTCATCCTCCAACATTGAGTTTGAGAGATCAAACTCTTCTTCAGCACTAGAGCTCGAGAGAGATGAAGTAGAAAGAAGAACTGAAGGTTCTCCTATAGCCTGCTTTGTGCTCAAAGCCCTTGGATCTGCAATTTTCTCCTCCACAACTAGAATGTGCTCCTCTTCTTTTGGATTTGGAGCAGCTTCTCCCTCTTCTACTACTTGAAGACAATCTTGCTCTTGATGGAACTCTTCTTCTAGCATGAAGTTGGTCAAGTCAAACTCTTCAATCTGCTGCTCTAGAGGACAAGTTGGGACTGTAAGATCTTCTTCTGAGCTTTCTTCCTCTATGGCTGATTGTGCAACTTGAATTGAATCAGCATTCTCTTCAAATAGAATGCTAACATGGACACTACTTTCTGAGCAAACTGACTGCTGATCTGCTTCTTCTTTTTGCTCTTCTCCTGCTGCAACAAATTCAGTCCTAACCACCACTTGTTTTCCAACTCCAACCTCTTCTAAAGGCTTAACCATCAAGGGGATCTTTGTCATCCCAAATTTAAGAGCCCAACTCTTGAGACTTTGAATTTCTTTATCTTTGTTTGGCTCTTCTTTCTGCTGTTGTTTTCCTTGACTGGCATTCTGATTTTTATCCTCCCAACATGGATTTGGGAATGCAAGAGGAGAAGTGGATTGTAACTCAATTGATTTGGCAATTTTTCATGGTGGTGGAGGAGGTAGAAACTCTTGTTTCTTTGGAGGGAATGGCTGTTTGGAAGGGAAAAGGACAGAAGAATCGAGATGTGGTGGAAGACTAGGGAATGGAGAAATGGAATTAACTCCTGGGGCAGCATTGACTGGATTTAGAATTTGAAATTCCAAATGAGATGATGTTGCTTGAGTAATGGGAAGAGAAAAACCAGATGATGGTGTAGAACTTACCCATTGACAAGGTTGTTCAACACCAAGTGTATAGGCCTCTGCCTATTTCTGCACATCAATTGTGCAAGTTGGGGCAGCATATTCATCATAAAGTCCAACTTCTTGTAACGCCTTGATTTTTGTAAGTTATCATGGTAATTACTTTTCATAATGTTGTAATGCTGAAATGAAGATAAATATGTTAAGACACATCTTTTGATCTTAGAGGAATGTGTTCTTTGATCCGGACCCTTGTTTCTTTGTAACTTGATACTTGGGACATAAGTTATTATTGCTTGTGTGATTGCTAATGAGACAACAGACTTGTCGTATGCTTGATGAACTCTATTCGATTGATTGACAAAGACACCTTGAATCAATTCCATTGATCTAAGGTATGTTGTGGCCTTCTTATGATCGCTTGTCGATTTACTTTTAAACCAGTTGAAGGTTGATATAAATGTTGCGAGCACCTAATTTCGGTATGAATATAGTAACGTAGATGCCAACGAAAAAGGTTCGATTCTCGAACCACACACCGTTGTAACGCTAGACCGTTAAGGCGATAAGGGCTGGATGCAAGTGGCACAGGTATGTGGAACTTAGGACTAAATGTCCGCTTAATGTTGAATATGACTGTATCAAAGGTGGAAAGACTTGATATGGAAACTAGTTAATTAAATATTAGGGGATTAAACCCTAACCTACCCCTAAGTTTTATCTTATACCCTAACTACTATCCTATATGGATTTTAGATTTCATAAGGGAGAAAATAGATATAAATTCCATTAACCTATGAACTAGGCGAATGACCTAGATATGGACTATTAAAATCCTAAACTAATCCTAACCTAAGGAAGGGGACACATAGACCCATGTGGATGGAAAGGATAAGAAGGGAAGGTAGGAAATTTAATGGGACAATAAATGAAGTCCTTACAGGTTGCAGTGCCAAGTTTGGCGGGAACATGGGGAAAGTTGGAGGCGTCCAACTAGTTGTGAAACTAAACCATGATTGCATGCAAAAATTTGAAATTAGAAACTCGCCAACTTGAGTCGGTGGTGGCGTGAGGAAAAAGGAAAAAGGAATGCATTCAATGGCATTGATCTTAGCGACCAGCTCGCCTTGGAAAGAGGATAGAGGAAAAAGGAAATTTGTTTGTTATTGTGTGCAATCAGATTTTAGTTGCTCTACATTTTGTTCTTCCATGGTTCTATCGAACCTGCTGTTATTTTTGGTTATTCTCTCTGTTCTTGGAGAAGCTAGGCTATTTTTGGAGCCTATGGAAGTTGGGGACCTGTTTGGAAAGCTTTATCATTGCCGCGTAGTAGAGAAGAATAGCTCCTGTGGGCGCGGTTTTCTTCGAGCCACAAGAAAAATTAACAGGCATGTTAAGCCCTTCTCCTTAAACCGCTTTCTTTTGTTTAATCGTCTCATTAAAACAACCCTGCTCTTATGATGGGGGTTTTGGGTTATTTGATTTGGCATTTGTTATCTTTGAGATGATTTTGAGATTGAGCCGTTTTCTTTTGTTGTATGCGGTTTGAGCATTCTTGCATAATGATTGAGTCGAATATCGCCCATGCTTTGAGTGGATTCGTTTCGACAAGTATTGGGATTCATTCTTTATTTTATGATTTTGTGCTTATGAATACTTTAGTCATGTGTGCGTGTAGCAATTCCCGAGTTACGTGCATCCTTGTGAAAATAAGAGGATGAGATGATTTTTTTGTATGTCTAGTTGAACGGTCATTATATGGGTGAATACAACTTGAGTATTCTTGTGCATTTTGAAGAAAATGAGTGTTTTTCTTACTACAACTATTAAGGAACTAGTTTCTCTTTTGTTGTTGGAAATCAAGCTAATGGTAAGTGGATTTTATTGTGTATTATGGATTTGGTCTTATGTAAACAATGCGATAAGGAGATTGTTTTTGAATCTTCGTACGTGAAAGGTTTTTGTAGAACCGTGAAAATAATAGATGGAACTATTGGGTGAGTTATTTTCTTGAGAGTATACAGCGCATAGAATATAAATACTTGGAACAGTGGGCTTGTTTCATCATTTTACTCTCACTTCCTTTTTAAAATGATTAAAAAGCATCCGTGTTTGGTTGAATTCCATGAAAGACTTTGTTTAAAAGAATTAATTCTTGATTCTGGAACTGAGTATCTAGATATTTACCAGATAGATTAGAGTTCACTATTTTAGTCTTCTTTGGACTGGATGATGAATTATTTGCATAAATATGTGAATGTATACCTATACGAACTGCCCTTTAGATTTCTTGTTGTTTCATCAAGGTTGAACTGAAGTGGAATTCTTACTTTGAATGTTTGGAAAGTGATTCTTTTTTTTATTATGAGGAAGCTCATAATTTTGTAGCTGGTTGTACATTCATGTTGTTCAGGTCTAGCTGAAATGCTGGTTTTGATGAAACGATAGCTGATAAAACTAGATGTGCATTCTTGCTTGTCTATATCTAGACGTGAATGTCTGTAGAGTGAAATGTTTAAAGGGAAATGATTGCGTTTATAGGTTCTTTTGGTACTAATGTTTATAGACCAGTTGCAATGAACTCTGGTCAACTTTTTGGAAAGGTAATAGTAGTTTTCAATTACTGAATATACTACTCTGAATGAATTATACTATTGGAGTATGTCTGCTCTAAATAAGCGGTATTTGGATAGACAGTAAGAAGAGGTGATATGATCTTTCTCCCTTTTATTCGATTATTGATTTTCGTTCATTTCTCTTTGGACTGTTATCATTGATTGATATCACGTTTGAATTAAAATTTCTAGTACAGTTATGAGGAAAGGAAAATGGTTCTGCTGGAAGTTTTATTTAAAATCTAATTGTGAATCTTCCTCTAACTAATGTAGGGGAAAGGAATTGATAGCATTATGTTAGAACAACAGTTGCATAATTGTATTTTCAGTTCTTACGGATGTTTGTAATCTAGAAATGTTTGAAGGAAATTACTTCTTGTTATAAGTATTCGGAAAGAGGACAGTAATCCTTTGACCGATTGGGATGGTAATTAGATGATTAAGTTGATATGTTGTTCATCCTTTTTGGTATTTAATTCTGGAATGATGTTCATATTAACGTTTCATAAAAGCAGGGTTCTTTTATTGAGATAGTTAATTAAAAGCACCTCATTTTAATGACAAGTGCTTAATATGCTCAGTTCAATGAACTGACCCATGCAAGTAATTTTGCAAATGAAACTTGAGTATAAATGAAGACATGGTTGTTTTCCGATACTTCTTTGATTAACTGAAGATGGATAGTATTGATAGCTATTACTCCTCCACGAGGAAATGAGAAAGGAAGAAGTTACATTCTTCTATCTTTATGAGTTGTAATGTTGTTTGATATAAACAAAGTCCAGTCATTTGGACTGGCAAATGTACAGATTGTAAATCTGATGGATGAATACAAGTAAAAGTGTGATATTTTCAATAACTGTATCAGTTTGATATTGTTGAATAAGTTTGAGAATATAACATTATTCCTTGACTTGGAATTATTCAAATGTTAATGGATGAATTTAAAAGGAAATAACATCTATTCTTTACCTGAATGCAACTTTTACGTTGAAATGTGCAATTAGTTCATACTTGGGTTAAGATGAATTTTGAATTGACATTAAAAAGATTTAGATAAACACGAAATCCTAATTGGAAGGTATTCGGGATTAGTTTGAAAACTAAGGGATATCAAATAACTTAGAGGTAGCCGAACCTTGTATTCGGACTCCGTTAATAGCCTCGAATGTTTAAATTTAGAAAATAAAGATATGGGAAATCATATCTATTGATTAACAGACCTTAACTAAGTAAGGTTAAGAAGGATAAATGAATAAATTCATTTAGAATTAGACCTCATTTAAATGACATCTAATAAGATGGAATTCTGAATTTGTTTTCAGTTGTGGAAAACTTGGTTAAGTTTAATAGGTTAAACTTATTAAGTTTATCGATAATGGTGATTAGTCCAAAGATTAAGAAAGGAACCAAGAAGTGAATATGCAACCCTTCGGTATGAAGGAGGAGATGCGTATTAAGCTAGAATATGGATTAAGTCTCTCTTAGCTACATACAACTGTAACAAGAACAAGGATAAAGGATCAGCATGGCTGCTGAAAGTTGATCTTAAATACTAAGATTATAACCAAATCACAATTGAGCTGGATGTGTACCCTCGATGAGAGGATTCCATAGGACATTGACATACGCCAGCTACAATATAGTGTCTTCATGAAGGCGGGGCCTTCATGACGACACAATGTTATAGCTGACATATTACAATGCCCTCCCGAATTAAATCATCAAGTTTACATAAGCTGGATACTAAGTTCTTAGATGGGGATAGGAATGTGATCACGCATACGAAGTGACTCCGGAGGACTAAAGGTAACTAGACACATGGATTTGTCTAGGGACGACATCGTATGTCTGTGTATCTTTAGTTACCATGAGTAACTTCCTATGCTCGTTCATATTGCTAATTGGGGTTAGAGCTTGACCTTAAACGGAAGGACTAGAAGAGACCAGGAAAGACCATTCTAGATAACAGACGAAGTGAGGTGAAGGACGTATTCCAATGATGTGTACCACATCCAGGAATATGATCATGCAAAGCATGTGAAAATCTTTGGCCAAAGTATCGCAAGTGCTGGTTGCGTTGTCCTAATCACCTAGTTTAAGATGCAGGATGTCAGACGAATATCAGTAACAGATATTCAGATAGGCTTCTTAAATGGATCACTTCGATAACCGGAAACGGTAAGAGAACCCTGTATATTCATTATACAATGCATGGATTAACATGAAGGATCGGTAAGTCGCCGAGTCATGAAATGAGAGATCGCTGAAACTCTGAGCCATAAAATGGGAGATTGGTAGTTCTTCGAGTCATTTACAGCAACATATGGTAATCTGTTATATGATTGAATGGCATTGAATGTGTGTTCCATATTGCAAGTATGTGAACAGAGAACATTGGTTTTAAAAGGAAATTGTGTGATCCAAATTGCATTAGTTGGACAGAGAACAATTATTAAAACTTGAACGTGTGTTTGAATTATATAATTCATAACAGGGAACGTTGTATAAAAAAAAAAAAAAATTCCTTGTTCTAGTATCTTAAAATGGGGATGTTACACTTCTCCCGACGCCTGAAGTGTCTTGGAAAAGGGCCTCCCCATGGACAAGGAGTCCGGCAACCAATTCTGAAAGCCTTCATTTGAGCTGCTGCTCTTGATTGCACCATCTTTGCCTCCATCTTTTGGATTTTTTCCACAAAATCTGCATCTTCCATTTGATTGTCTTCATTGCATGCGTACCCTTGCTCTCGATGTGCTTCACAACCAAACTGACTTTGGCACTGCTGCTCATATGGGTAGATATGCTGATTTTGAATTTGATCAAAATGTTGATTTGGAGGATTTGTAAAACATGTTGGAGGTGTGATATACTGCTATTGTAAATGTGAATTCCATGATGGAAATGAAGTCATGATTACACAACTTCATGGAATGGAAAAGGATGAAAGAGATGGAAATAAGGATGGATGGAAATGGATGAAAAAGTGGTCTGTAACTCAGAGAATGAGTTATTTACCAGATGGAGTCGCAGATGTGATTTTGAAAGTGCCTCCAAAAGGCTGAACAGAACACACCAACTGTCAAAGATAAAGTGAAAGACCTCTAAGGTCCCACCAGGCGTGCCAAAATTGTTAGTGCAAATCAACAGCACCACCTGGATGTTGATCAAATTTCTAGTTTGATCATTCTAAGCATCCAGTGTGATTGCACAACATTGAAACCTCTCTCCAAGTGTGGGACTTGTAAAAATGAGAAAGGAATCTCCAGAGAAGGCTGGTTCCTCTTCCTAAACTACCTACCACAAGTTTTTCCAGTGCAAGCAAGCTAATCTAATCCTAATCTAACCTCCAAGGAGACAGGGAGAGAGAGAAAAAAAAAAAACAAAAGCCTACACTAAAACGGTGATACACCAGAGAAGGAAAATGTTGAACATCTATCAAAACTGCTATGAACACAGCTCCAACCTTGCAATGAACATTTAAACGTGCACAAATACCTGCAATGAAGAGAGGCAAGAAGAAAACAAGCAAAAATACGAGCAAGGATGGACAGATGCATCACAAAACATGTTTTTTGTTGCTCCAGAAGTTTGCACAGAACATCATTTTAATGGTAAAAGGTAAAAATGCCATTACAGAGCAGGGGAGGAGGTTCAAACTCCATTTTCAACCCTAGGGAAGAAAAGAAAGGAGAGCAGAGCAGAAAAGATGAACCACCCTTTGAAAAATGAGCCAAATCTGGCTTTTTACAATGCATGGGTCGAGCCCAGGAGAGAGAAAACGTGTAAAAACGTGGGAGCCATTCCTCATTGAATGAAGATGCATTAAAACAGCATGGGCATCCTTACAGACCCATGCCCTGACATTTTTGACCATGCTGGAGAAGAATGCGACCCATTTTGCATTAAAACTGGTTGTTGAAACGTCACTTCTGGCCATTACCACGTGCCAGAGATGTTTCTTGATTTTATCTCTCCAAAATGAACCAAAATTCAATATTGACCCCGAATCATGTAGGTAATTTCACCAGCTTTCCATTGATATAAAGAACGCGAAAAACCGAGCTCTGGATCGAAAGTTATGGCCATTTGAAGATTTAGGGCAAAAACAGGCCCAAAACGGATCGGCGGGAAAAAATTTTGAATTTTACCTCTTTTTTGCATTTTGGAAAATTTTCCAAAAATCCCCGTGCATCCACCACTTGGATGACACGTGTCAGGCTCTGATTTTCCACGGGCCTCCTTGTCTCTTTTCGGCCATTTCGGCACCGTGTCTCACACGCCCCGCACGTACCTTTGTCGCAGAATCGTCCCCGGATTGCTCGGGACAAATATCTCGAACCGCCCGAAATGGAATGTCTTTTCGCAAACCGCCGATTTGCGCCCCACGCGTATTTTTTTCCTACTGTCCCAAACCGCATGAAACAAAAGACTTAGACAATTTTTCTTGCTTTCGACCGATTTGACTTTTCGTGTCCCTCGCGTCCCGATGTCCCAACTGTCCCGCGGACCGCCTGGGACAAATATCTCCGACTTAGCCGATTTTCTTACTTTTTCGGCCCCAAGCTTGGTATGACGAACCTCAGTACGACCCGAACCCTTCAGACCCGAAATGCCTTAAAACAATCCTGCAACCTTATTTTTCACATTTTTTCCATTTTTTCTAACTCATTGGGATTTCTTCTTGGATGGGAGAGTTTAAAAAAAAAAAGGCCGAGGGGACCCCGAAAAACATGATTTTGGGCCTCGAATCAATCTTACTTGCTCGGGACTGAATAATTTGGTGCATGTTATCAAAATTACCTTGAGGGGTGAATTTTGGATAACATGAAACTAATATGTTTGAAAAGCCTTCTTGGGATAGTTTTAGAGTGATAAGGAGATGGTAAAAACATTGAGAGATAAAGGATTTAATGGCTGATTTTTCATGTTTATATGGAACATGAAATTGGGATTCCCATCCCCTCTTCCCAAAGCTAGAATCATGGAGCTTCTTGGCAATTTTTTTGGTTGCATTGTGTTTTTGAATGGTTTATAAATGGAGTTAAAACTTGTTGTGTGCATCGTAATCTTTCCTTTGTGCTAAGTGAAGTGATTTGGAGAACCCTTGCATTATTGTTTGGGATCTAAGTGGATTGGTCTAGATGTTGTAGAATTGCAGATTTGGAGTTACAATTTTATGGTTTTTTTGAGCCAAACATTTGGCATGTTGTCTCCTCTTATGAGGAGGGCTTGTTATACTTGCATTTTACTATATTCATTCACTATGAAATGGGCACATTAATATGTTATAAGTGTTTAAGTTATGTAATTTGAATGGTTGAAAATTATTGTGATTGTAATTTTTACTCAAATTTCAAGTTGTAAAATTTCTTGGAAATATTTGTTTGTGTATCTTCCTTTTGAAATGAAAAAATCAGGCAAGGAAAGGGAATTATGGGCATTTAGTTTGTTATTTATCATCATGGCATGTAGAAAAAAAGGGAGAAGGGGTTGTTGTAATTATCAAACTGTTATCTTATGCTTAAAAAGTTCTTGTTCAAGTTTAATCCTGAAATTTTATTGTAAATTCGTGTAAAAACTAGCATGATACCCTTGATTAGAAACTTGAAAATAATTCCTCTTTGTGTAAATATGTGTTGTAAATTATACTTTAAAGAAATCATCTCTTTTGTTGGATTTCTACTACCCTTTAGGTAGCTTGATTGTGTTTGGAAATCAAATATATATTTGTTTTAGAATAAATACTTCCTATAAAAGAACTTAATAAAATTTATGACGGATCTAAGATAAATGTAATTGTGTATCGAAATAAATCAAGTATTGAACTTGTCGTGTCTCGAAATAAATCCAGTGTTGAACTTGTGTAAATCTGGTTATTACCAAATGTGTTACCATAAAATTGTTCTTATACACACACACACACACAACCTTAATCTTATATTGCACAAAAAAGGAGAATTAGAAATTTTATTATCTTTTTTTATTTTGTTATCAAAGAAAACATACCATCTCTCCGATTATATGTATAAGCGGTGAGATTAAATAAATAAAAAGAGAATTTTTTTGGTATGGTAGTATATGGCCAAAAGGAAACGAGTGAGTTTTTAATTAAAAATATATTATAAGTGGTGGGTGGGATGGCTATTCCACCCACCCCCATACTATTTAAACCTCATATAGAGGGTTGTGGCGCATGTCATAGCCCACGGTGCGACATGGGCCACAAACCTCACTCCACACCCTTTCCACGGTCATTTACCTCCCTCACAGGCCTTTTGGACCCCTCTTTTGTTGTGACCATCCTTGGGCTCTTTCCAAATGCGGCTTGCTATAAAGCAACACAAAAAAAATATATATATATATATATATATATATATATATATATATATATATATATATATATATATGTCCATATATATATATATTATATATAGACTTGAGCATTTGATTGAAAAAATGCAACTTCAACAAGATAAAATAAATAGAACTATTGATATTCTTTCCCTCGTTTTGGGCTCTAAACCGAAAAAATAAGAGAAGAAAACATTAACCTACTGCGAATAAAAAATGTAGATATCGGTGATCTGTCATAGAAGCTTGGAGGAGAAACTTGATCCTTACCCTTGAACTTGAACCCTTGAACTCTCATTCCTGTAAAACTCAAAAAAATGTAAAGAGACCCGAATAGAGGTGGAGAGAAAATGAAATTAAAAACTTAGGTTTTTATAAATTATATCCTCACCCTTTGATTTTAGGGAAATATTTTTTTATGTGTTAAATGCTTTTGATCGAGCTATGAATCAAATTACAAAAAACAGGTAAAAGATAGCAAACTAAACCCAAAATGCAAAAACAAAATACGAATTACGCATGGACATATAGGCATTAGTTAACTACCATTCTTCATACGAAGAGTAGTAGCGAGGAGGTTTGCATGAAGACCCTTTTTCTTTTTTTTCTTTCGACCTCGTGCCATTTGTTTTGATCTAGAGCTACCACTAACATGAGGTCATTGGAAGGATTAGGATTTTGATCCTGATATGAATTTGATTTATCAGATTCGTGCCCTCTCTTGACGCCACGTACTCTTGTCCTGAAATCTTCAAATCAGCTCTCAGGAACCGTATTGAAGGGATTCTTCGGTCCATTCCCTAAATTAGGATATGCAATCCCACCAAGAACCTCCATATGATTTATTTTATGTGCCAAATTTAGAGAGGGGTTGTTCCAGTCTCCTTTGCTTGTTGAGGATTTTCTTCGTTGATTCTTCTTACCCTGCGGGCATTCCACTTGAAAATATCCCTGGAGTACGGAAAATACGACATCTAAAAGTTGTGTTCTCATAATCAAGGGTTTGGATATGCTAGAATTATCCCAATTTCAACATAATTTGATCAGGAAAACCCTTTCTTAAGTCACTTTCCACGCAGATTCTGGCATATGTATGAAGCCTCGCAGCCTCCCTAGTTAGATCTGCCTTTAAAAATTTACCCAGAGCATGGCCAATGTCTTCGAGGGCATACCAAAAATGCAATGGTAGATTCAGAAGGTGAACCCACACAGGAATTTTAGATATGGAATAGGTATTCGATTGAACTTTGGAAACCAAATCATAAGAAAAGCCCCGCGTTGCCCCAGAACCATGGTCCTTTGAAAAATATTTTTGATAATCTTCAGTCTTTTTAAGCGCACCACAAAGAAACCCTTAGAGCAGAACAATATTTCACAATTTACTGTCCAGTTTTCGGAGATCCAAAGTAAGAGATCATAGGAGGATGGCCACAAGCCGTTGAATATCCCAATAACTACAAGTTGGGATAGCTATTAAAGATGGTCCAAAACTTCTAGTTTCTCTAAACTCAGCAAAGGGATCTCTTCTGCTATGTCAAAAATATAAGTCAGTTGGTTGGGGGAAGGGAGTTTATGCTTCACTGCATCCTTAAAGGAAGCCAATACTTCGGAAGAAGTTGTGCCACAACCGGAAACACCACCTCCTACCTTAAAAGCCACAAACTGACTTTCTGCCATATCCATGGGAGGAGCTTGATGAGCGTTATTAGGTGGGTGACCAGGAGAAGGGCGTCGGTGCTGCTGGACCTTTCAAGCATGTGAGATATTTTATTTTATCCACCTAATTCAAAGACAGAAATCATGAATGGAAGTTAGCTCTTGCCTGCTACCATTGAGGCTCGTGAGGCTCATTTTAGACACGACAATGAAGCCTTGATCATCGCCCCCTCACCCCCGGTCATCTTCTCCGACGACCGAACCGATACCCTATCCATTTTTGGTGCCCTTCCCGTCACCACTAGGGTTTTACATCCCCTTCTTTGTTCGAAAATTCTCTCGATCAAAAGACAGTCTACATCAAAAGACGGTCTATATACACTTTGGATGGTAAACGCTTTTATTATACCAGAGCTATGAATTAGAGTGGTTGAGGAGCACCTTCTCTAAGTGGGACATGGGGGTGGGCTTAGGTCCTTAATGTCTAGCAAGCAATCTACATTCGGAGTGCCCCGCTATGTTCTGCTTGGTCCATATGGAGAATTTCAACCCCTACCTTAAGTTGTCCCGTGACCACTTATTGAAAGCATCCAATGAAATCAATGGGAATGGAACTTGGGTTGATGATTACAAACTACTTGTAACTCACCAATAGCCCAAGACCTTGATTTCGTTTAGGGAAAACTTAATCCTATGGTGGAGATTGAATTAATCCAAGGGTTGTGATTAGATGTGCACAACTTAAGTGGTATGGGTAATTCAGGTTTTTATGTTTTTTTTCTAAGGGTGTATTATTTAAGTGACTTTAGTATATTTCCATGTAATTTTAAATGGAGGGGTAAAATAAATTTAAATGTTTAATTATTATTTAATTAATTTAGCTTAGGTTGTGGGATCCCTTTAGCTGGATATTTGAATTAAATAACATTTTTTATTTTCTTTTTTCGTTTATCCTTATTCGAGGGCATGGGCCCATTTTTAAAGGAAAAAGGGGACCTATGACTGTCAAGGTTAATTATGGATTTTCCGTAAACCCTCAAACATTTCAAACAAAAATATATTTGTAACTGTCAAATTTAAACGCTCTAAACTTGTCCTCCTTCCCCGCGATAAGCTATATCACAAGTAGAGTCTTACCATACCGTCGTCAGGATAATTAATTATCACTGCTTTCTTTTTATATCATTGTAAATTGTTCAATTTGTGGAAGCAATGTTACACCAACCCTTCACCCCTTGGTTTGAAATTGTATCTCTATAATCATGACGTAAAAGTTGATCTTATCCCCCTTGTCATTCGTGAGTGCGGTTTGGTGTCACCTCGCCATTCATTGTGACTTGGTTGTGTTGCTTGTGTTTGCTGATTGCTTTAGTTGTCATGGAACTAAACAAAATTTAAAAAAATTATTACCACCTTTATTAATTTATCTCAATTTCTTTGGGAGGTTTGGTGCTCATTTTTATCGTTTTAGAACTCACGTTGTGTGTGACGTGACATTTGATATCAAAGCTCGGTTTCAACACTAAACACTTTAGGGATTTTTTTAATAACTTTTGATAGTTTAAAATAGATAAAACCAATTTGTTTAAATTTTTTCCGCAAAATTTAATGTACCATTTTTCCTCGTGCGAGGATGACGGGCGTAATATTGGATGAGGTACACGAACGACTAAGGGTTTTGGGTGGCCACCTCTAAAGGCTCCTGCTACGATTTTGGGTGATAGATCTTAAGCGCACTTCATCGGATGATGGAGGTCCTCCAAGATTGACGTCTGCACAACCGGAGCCAATGGCGAAGAGGATATTTAGCCCGATAAGAAGATACACCTGGATGAGGACTCTCACTCTACTACTCATATACGTGTTTCATCATAGCAACAAAAATCAAACATCCATTCGGTTTATCTTATGACACGGTGAGAGAGGTCTCACGGTTCTTCAATGGAGTTTCGAGAGAGTGGTTAAAACATGCCCTCATGGGTAGGCAGCAGGTGGTGTCATCCATGATCTCCTTCCAATTCACCTACCTATGTATGGAGGCATGATAGATGGATTTGGAGTTGATTCATGGCTCCTCGCCTTAAATAGTTTATTTGGCTTGCATCTTTACGAAATAAATATCAAAGCCTCCCTAGCCATACACCTTCTCCATGATGCAACATGCGTCTAGTGGAGGAATGAGGAGTGGAAGCTCCATTTGACTCGTGAGACCATCACTTATGAGCTATTTGAGGAGTGTTTCAGGGCTCGATACATGTCATAGAACTTTATTCAAAAAGGATAGACGAGTTTCACGATCTCTAATGAGGGTTACGGTTTAGTGGTCCAAGATGAGTGTAGATTTGTATCCCTTCTATAGTATGTCGACTATCTCCAAGATGAGAAGTTGTAGGTGAACAGGTTCATTAGGGGCCTAAATGTAGACTTGGTAGGAGCAATGAGTATTTTATCTCCCCCGACCTTGGAGAAGGTGGTGGAGAAGGCCTATCTCGCAGAGGAGAACAAGACCAGGACACATGAGTCTTGGGATAGGAACCGGGGAAAATTATAGGAGTGAGTTCACTCATTTTAGGATCAGAGATCACTGGCTCCGTCCCACCCCTGAGAGGAGGGTTTAGACCTGTTCAATTAGCTTCACGACCTCCTCCACACTCACAGCATCCCTCTCGGTAGGAGGATCATCAAGCAAAAGGACTAGGCTAGGTCGGGATAGTCAAAGAGGTAGGGGCCGTAATTTTCACATTTTGGGTAGAGAAAGAGGCCAAGTAGCCAAAAGCCTAATAAGACTCGTTCACATTAGTTGGGTAGAGTGGGACCCATAACGTCAATACATATGAGCATAGGATGGTCTCATTGGCACAAGGATGCACCAGGTTGTTTCATTTGTGGGGCCCTTGATCATTGTGCTCAAATTTATCCTATCTTTTGCCAAGACGTAAAAGGCACCAGCTTCGTGGTCGATAGTTGGTGACGTGTGACATGCTCATAATCGCGCCTACACCATGATGGAGGCTGTTAATCCAAACATCAAGCCACATTCATTGAGATGACGGGTATGATTAAGGGTACACCTATTACTGTACTATTTGATTCAAGAGCTTATGACTCCTTTATATCTCCCTTTAGTGGATAGGTGTGGATTAGTGGCTTTTAAGTTGATAGATAGGTGGCAGATAGAGTTGGCCACTAGGGCCAAGCTCGTCGTAGACTCGTATGTGGAGAGTTATATTCTGGACCTAGGTGTATTCTCCACTACCTTTGACCTCGTATTTTACCGTTGGGGTCTTATGAGGTCATATTAGGTATGGATTGACTTGATTATCATCGGGCCAAAGTAGATTGTAGACACAAGTTTATTGAATGTGTATATAACATATTTAGTTCTCTAGTTTTATCCGGTGTTCAAAGACCCGTATTCCTGCATATGATTTCCGTTATGTAGCTCAAGTAGAACATGCGTAAGGGGTGTCAAATATTTTTATCACAATTAGCGATAGGTTGGAGGATATTCTAGTGAGTTCTCCTTTGGATGAGCACCCTATTTTGAGAGAGTTTCGAGATGTTTTCCTTTGTGATTTCCTGGGTATGCCACTGCGTCGAGAGGTAGACTTTACAATTGATCTTATTCTATGTTTTGCACCTGTGTCTCGTGCTCTATACATGATTATCACACTGAGCTCCATGAGCTCAAGATTCAATCAGAGGAGCTTTTAGATAAGGGCCTCGTCTGACCTAGTGTGTCTCCTTTGGGTACACCAATGATTTTTATGAAGAAGGACATGTCCCTTCATTTTTGTGTCAACTTCGACAACCTGAACAAGCTAATGGTGAAGAACCATTATCCTTTTCCCCATATATATGATTTGTTTGATCAGATGAGGGGATCAAAGTGTTCTCAAGATAGATATGAAGTCAGGATACCATCAGCTGTGCATTGCAAAAGCAGACATCCACAAGAAAACTTTTCAAACTCGGTATGGGCATTATAAGTTCACAATAGTTCCTTTTGGTTTGACTAATGCACTGTAATTTTCATGAGCCTTGTGAATGGGGTTTTCACGACCTTCTTAGATAGATTTTTCATTGTGTTTCTATATGACATCTTGATATATTGTAGTTCGATTGAGGAGTACCAAGAGAACTTCATACATGTATTACATGTTTTGAGGGAATGCCAGTTGTTTGGTAATTTGGATAAGTGTTCCTTCTTTTAGATTGAGATTCATTATTTGGGGAAAATTATCATAGGAGAGGGTATCTTAGTAGATCCATCAAAGATCTGTGTTATCATTGATTGGACATCCCCAACCACAGTGATAGAGGTTAGGATATTTATGGGGTTAGTGGTTACTACCATCATTTTTTCAGGACTTTTCTAAGATTGCCAATGTTGGAACATAATGATTAAGTGGTTTGGCCAACCCTTAATTAATATGGGTCCATCACTATTATATAGGTTAAATATTTAATAATATGAAATATTTTTCTATTATTAAATATTCATACCTAGGTAATATACATTAGGTAAGTATTTAATAATGTGAATCATTTATGTTTATATTTATTAAATACACTCACCTAGGTATATGTGTCAACTATTTTAGGTTGAAAAGGTGGGTCGGGAGACATACCCGATCACCTTATATAAAAAGGACTTTAGGTCCTCATTTGATATATTTGGGAAATATATCAAAGGTGTGCAAATCAAGTGATTTGGTTTTACCCTTGGTAAATAGGGTTTTAAGGAGGAGGTGATCTTACTAGATGTAAAATAAGTTCTCTGAAGTAAAAGGTTATTTTCAAAGTGGTTTTTACCCTATTGGGGTTTTTCACTATAAATATTGTGTCACATGTGTTATTTATTTCATGTAAGTATTTCTTTATTTACTTATGTTATGATGTAATGTTTATTTAAATATTTATTGTAACATTATATAATATGTTAATTAAATTCGTATTTATTAGAATCCTTAAATTCTAATAAATAAGTGCAACCTAAAAGTTTGGATTTTTGAAGAATCAAGGTGAATTCATAGGTGGAAATTTTGGAAACTTCTTACCTTCCGTGAAAATTTGTGTAGAGGTAAGGGTAAAATATTTGAAATATTTTTTTATAGTTTTTAAAAAAAAAATCATTGGAAGTGTGAAAATTTTTGTCTCCTTTGTAAATTCTAAGGTTTATGTAGAATTTAAAATTACATGTCCTAATAAATGTTTTAAATCTTTTTTTATGAGGGGCCCCTGTAATAAGGGTTATATGTGTTTATTTTTTAAAATTATATATACTAAAGTTTATAATTTTTGATAGACTATATGTTGTTTTTTATTTACATTATATAAACTATATGCCTCTTTTTTAAAAGTGAATATATTTTTACATTATAAATTATAATAGGTTAATATAATGTATTAAAATATAACCTCCCTAATATTATATAGAAGAAGAAATTATGGAATTTCACATTCTAGAAATGCATAGCAATTTTTGACTCCATTAAATTTGACAAATCAAATGATTGCCACTATGCATGACCAAACATAAAAGGCGATGACGGTCATTTAGACGTCAAATTTAAGTTGGCCAGATCTTTGTCTACATTATTTTTTTCTAGAAATTTGAAGTTGTTTTGCATTCTTAGGGGTTTCTTCTTCACTTCTATATGGTCGGAAAATTTTTATATAAGTTTGGGGTATAATGTAAAGCCCTTTATATTGCGGCAGTTATTATTTTGATCATGGGAGGTTAATTAATATGCATTGTAATGACAGAATTAGTTATGATTAAATAGTTTATGTAGATCTATAAAATTTAGATATGTTTCTATTAAAAGTGATATTTTTTTATAAATATGTATCTAACTCTGTGGTACATTGTATATTATAATGTGGTGTGTTTTACAAGTTCAGGAAAATAATAGCGTCCAGCTATTTCTATCTTGACAAAACTCATATCCTGAATGGAACCAACTACAACATTTGGAAGATCAGGGTCAAATCAGAACTTAAGGCGAGGAAAATCGAACAATTATTTTTGAATCTGAGGTTGCTCCAACCGGTCGTCAAACAATGTAGATAACATGAATGCATTCTCACAACGAATGCAAGAGGCTCTTTCCATGATTTTGCGCAATGTGAATGATGATTACCTTCTACACATTGGTAATATCAAACATCCAAAAGAGGTATGGACGCAACTAGAATCCATGCATGAAGGTACGCGTTTATCTAAAATTATTAAATTAGTTTTAGAATTGCTTACAACTCCTATGAAAGGAGATGAAAAAGTAGTTAATTTCTTAGCCAAAATTAAAAATATTAAAGCACAATTAGATGGATGCAATTGTGATTTAATTGGTGAAAAATTAATCTACTTTATTGTTCAATTAAATATACATGAAATATTTAGGAATTTTATTTCTATCTTGAACTCTAAATATCAAAATGAAAATGATCTACCTGATTTAAATACCTTGAGTTCACTTCTGATACAGGAAGAGCAAGTGATGATGAACTTTGACTCTAAGGAGAATGCCTCTCTAGGCACTTCTTGCTCAGAATTCAAAGTTCAAACCTCGCAAGCCCTTCTCAAATCAAAAATTTAGATCTAAATCTTCTTTTGTTGATAAGAAAAGTTTTTCTTTTGATCAATTGTGTGTTAGCTTTAGTGGTAAATGTCACAAATGTGGTAAATTTGGACATAAAAAGAAATATTGCAAAACTAAGAAACCTATCCATAAAAATAAAAATAAATTGTTTCTTCTAAATACAATTTAAGGAAAAATGATAGCTCTAATGATATTCCTAAAACTGTTGCATTATATGTTGTGTTGTATTCTTCCTCTAATTTTGAATGGATTCTAGATTTAGGTGCATCAAATCATATGACTGGTGTTTCAAATTCTTTATTTGATGTTGTGAAAATCAATGAACGTGTGTATCTTGGTAATAAATCATCTTTAGAAGCAATAGAGAAAGGAAAAGTAAAATTTGTTAATGGTGTGTTGAATAATATTTTATTTGTTCCTAAGCTCAAATAGAACATTTTATCATGTTCTCAATTAACTCATGATGGTTTGGCTATTCAAATTTTGAAAGACACTTGGTATATCAAGGATAGTAATGAAAATATAATAGCTAAAGGAATTCAAAGAAATGGTCTGTATATTTTTGATGATTTTTATTCTACATCCTATTTTGTTTCTCAAAGTTTGAATAATTCAAAACTATGGCATGAAAAATTAGGATATGTTAATTATCAAAGTTTATAGGAAATGGCTAGATATAATATTGTGAAAGGTTTGTATGTGTTGTCTTCCTCTCATGATGTGTGTGAAGGGTGTTTACACTCAGAACAAAGTGTTTAACTCTTTCACTCACATCTTGAAGAGAGTTCATCTTCCCCACTAGAACTTATTCATAGTGATGTTAGAGGACCTCCTGAAGTAGCTTCATTAAATGGTTCTTTATGTGTTGTGACTTTCATTGATGATTTCACCAAGATGATTTGGTCATATTTTCTTAAAAATAAATCTGATGTACTTGGGAAATTTAAGGAATTTAAAACATCTGTTGAAAACTCTTCAAATTATAAAATTAAGAGACTTAGAACAGATAATGGGGGTGAATATGTTAGCAAAGCATTTGAAAATTTTTGTATTGATTGTGGTATTAAAAGGGAATTAACTTCTCCTCATTCTCCTCAATCTAATGGTGTTGCAGAACGTAAGAATATGACTATTTTAGATATGGCTCGCACTATGCTTCATTCTGCTAGTCTTCCCAAATTTATGTGGGCAGAAGCAATGAACACATCATCTACATTCTAAATAGGGTTCCCACCAAAGTTATTCATCTTTCAACTCCTTTAGAAAAATGGTCAAATCAAAAACATGATATTTCTCATCTAAAATTTTTTGGTAGTCTGCTTCTTTATACATTCCTAAAAAGAAAAGAAAGAAACTTGATATGATTTATTTCTCTTGTGTTTTCATTGGATATGGTATTAACACTCCAGGTCTAAGGATTTATGACCCTGCAAAAAGGTAAGTAATCGAAAACCACAATGTGGTGCTTTTAGAAAAATGTTTCTTTTCATCTAATAGTGGTAAAGATGTTCCTAACTCGCCAATATTTCTAATGATAGTTATGATTCGATAATGAGAATATATTAAATGGTCATGATGATGTTTCTTGTGTTGAAACTATAGATACTTCGAATCTCCTAGCTCCCTAGTTAAGAAACCAAAATGGGCTCAATATGTGTTATAAATTTCTAATCCTATTGATCTTAGGAAAATGACCAAAAGCCATCATACATACCATGCATTAATGACCTTGTATGAACTTGAGCCACACTTTTGAAGAAGATTCTCAAGATGAGAAGTGGATCAATGCAATGCAACCCGAATATAATGCCCTAATTCGAAATAAAACCTGAGAGTTGGTTCCACCTCTAGAGAAAAGAAGTATTATAGGGTCTAGGTGGTTATACAAAGTAAAATATAATATAGATGATAGTATTGACAAACATAAAGCTAGACTTGTTGTTAGAGGTTTCACTCTAATCCGGCATTGATTATGTTGAAACATTTTCCTTATAGCTAAAATGAGTATTGTTAGGACCTTATTTGAAATTGCAGCTCAATTTAGGTGGGAAATCCACCAAATGGATGTGAAAAATACCTTTTGAATGGTGATTTAAAAGAAGAACTTTACATGTCTCAACCTAAAGGATTTGAATAAAGCGGTAACAAAAACTATGTTTTGTAAATTGAAAAAATCCTTGTATGGCTTAAAGCAAGCTCCTAGAGTTGGTATGCGAAAATTAATTCTTTCTTTAAACATTTAGGATTTGTTAATTATTCTTCCTGACAATGATCTATTCATTAAGCAAGAAGGATCTCATGTTATCATTGTTTGTATATATGTTGATGATTTGCTTATGATTGATGATAATCCCTGCTTTAATTTGTAGAATTAAAAAAATTGAAACAATACTTTGAAATGATTGATTTAGGTCTCTTACATCATTTTCTTGGCATGGTTGTATTTCAAGATAAATATTCTATTATTGTTTCTCAAGCACAGTATGCAACTAATGTATTGAAAAATTTTAACATGATTGATTGTAAACCAATTTCTACTCCTATGGAAGTTGGACTGAAAATTGATCCTAAACCTGCATGTGAAAAATTTGATCCTACTTTATATAGGCGTTAGTTGGTAGTTTGATATATCTAACTATCACCAAACCAGATATTTCCTATACAGTAGGAATTACTTCTAGGTTTATGCAGGAACCTTATAGAGATCATTGGAATCTTGCAAAAAGGATTCTTAGATATATTAAAGGTACAATCAATTATGGGTTACATTATACTAAGAATGAAAATACTAACTTATATGAATATTTTGATTCTGATCATGTTGGTGATGTATTTGATATAAAATCTACTTGTGGTTATGTGTTTAAATTTGGTACAGGTGTCATTACTTGGTGTAGCAAAAAGCAACCAACTGTTTCTATCTCTTCAACAAAAGTTGAGTATAGAAGTGCAATGGAAGCTGCAAAAGAGGCTTTATGGCTAAAGAGGTTGTTCGATGAGATAAAGATGAAGGATCCACGTAGTGTTCCTTTGTTCTACGACAACCAAAGCACCATAGCTCTTGCACATAATCCAGATAAAGCATCAGAGGACGAAGCACATTGAGATACATATACACTTCATCCGTGAGAAGGTGTTAAGTGGTGAGATAGATCTCAAGTTTGTGTCAATGAAGAGTAGGTTGTTGATATCTTCACAAAGCCCCCGAGTCGTTGCAAAGTTTTGTCACTTTCGTGAAAAGCTTGGATTGTTGGAGTTGTCATTGAGGGGGAGTGTGCATAACAATGTCACTTCCTAATGGAACTTGGTTTTTGTAAAAATACCTCTGGGCATTTGTAAAAAAGACCTTTGGGCAAGTGTAAAAATACCTTCGGACATGTATACCTCCTCGGCTTATTTTTAGAAAGAAGTGTAGAAATATCTTAAAGGTGGTCTTCAGTAAACTCTTTAATGTTATTTAGTTTATTGGTAAATATCTAGTACAAGCATATTATTAAGGAGCTCCTTGGTTATAAAAGGCTCTTATATGCTTGGGTTCAATAACCTTTTATGAGAACCTGTGAGAATATGTAAAACTCACAAATCATACTTAGCCACTGATCATGGGATGATCTTTGGGATTCCAAATCCTTTTGTACCAAAAGGTAACTTGAGTATGATGAAGGTGTTATAATTCCTTCACCCGATATGCTAGCCTAAAACCTTTATGGTTTAAGGATTGTAAATCCTATAGTGTACCACGGGCAGGTAATCTATTGGCATATGTTATCCCACTTAACATTAAGGGGGAGTGTTGGAACATAATGATTAAGTGGTTTGGCCAACCCTTAATTAATATGGGTCCATCACTATTATATAGGTTAAATATTTAATAATATGAAATAATTTTCTATTATTAAATATTCATACCTAGGTAATATACATTAGGTAAGTATTTAATAATGTGAATCATTTATGTTTATATTTATTAAATATTGTGTGCATGGTTTTGTTCAAACCTAAGTTAGATGAATGAGAAGTAACACCTAAATAGTTCTATAACAAAGCTAAATCAAAATCTAAAACACCATCAAGATGAGAGCTAAACAAGATCAATACTAAGCATAATGCATTAACTTTGAACTAAGATCAAATTAACATGCTAAAGTATTCAAAACCTCTACTTCTCTAGATTACCAACAAAAGCAAATGGACCTATGTAGACTCCATGAAAATCAAATTGATTGTTTTGATCTTCAAGAACCTAGGAATGGGAGCTCATCAAAGCTTGGCTACAAGACCCCTTTGACTATTCCCATATGACCCAAGCACTTGGCTAGAAAATGCAAGAAAGGAGGCTTAGCTCTTCAAATGGTGAATTTCTCAAGAATAACAAAAAAAGCTTATAGTCTATTTGCTATGTGTTTTGTTTTTGTCTTATCAAGGAATTTAGGTATAAGTGTAAAGGTGGGAGGAGGGCTCTTTATATAGCTCAATGGATAAAGGAACCACTACATCCCTTTGCATGTGGGATAATAGGGATGTTGAGTTAGTTGTGGATAAGGGGGGTTTAGATAGGTTTGAGTTAACTTTAGGAGGGTTTAGCTTGTCCTTTAGTGACTCATGTGGATAAAGGGGGTTTATTAATTAATCAAGATGATTAATTAATAGATGTGCAAGCTTATAAAAGCTTTTAGAGGAATATTAGCATGATTTAGACTATAGAAGGGATTAAATCAATTAAATATTGATTTATTGGTTAAATGAAAGGGGAAGCTAATTAATTAATAATAATTAATTAGTCTAGATAGAAGGAGGATTTATTAATGGAAGGTTGTTAATTAGGGTATTTGTTGGATAGGTGACTTAATTAATTAGCGTAGTGTAATTAATTAACGACGATAGGAGAGAAGATGAGTGATTTTGACGATATGTCACCAATTTGCAGGAAAGGAGATAATTAGCGCAATTTAAGTATTTAAATTGCTTGGGTGTAATTATGGGTGTCTACATTTGCCCTCTTTGGGGTGGCGTAAATGACGCCACTTCAAAGATAGTAGACGGATAAAATTTTGAAGGGGTAGAAGAAAAATTAGTAGAAGTGAGAGATGCCCCCTCGAGTGTTGATGGGGTGATGAAGGAAGACGATCGACGATCAAAAAAAAGTGAGAAATAGATAGAAGAATGGGCGGGGAAAAAATGCCTAGGTGAAATGGAAGATTAGGGGTGAGAGGAAAGTGATGTAGAAGAAATATGGAGAAGTGGAGAGAAGAACTTAGCCTCTAGCCTTTGTATTGGAACAACTTCAGTGTCATCATATTGCCAAAAGATCTACGTCATCGGTCCTTATGAAAAATATAAGCATACGACAAAAGTAGAATGACATGAAAATCCATACTACGAACAATTGTCCATTGCTGAAAACACCAACTCCATGCAACATACAAAAACACAATGCAATATGAGAAGGAAACAAGCTCATGTAACAGGGAAAACAAGTACAAACGCACATATCCAACCCAACAAGCGGTTAAGGCAGGTTGTACAAATATTGTTATCAAGTCAAGAGGTCCACATATTATCGATTGATGACAAGGGTTAAAAATGATGCCCCAAGCAAGGATACATGCGGGGAAATGATAATGGACACTAGGTCCAAGTAGAAAACTTTGTGTGCAACGAAAGCAAGACCAGTGCAACAAGACGTGCCCTAGAATACGAGATGACGGTGGGGCTTGCCTCTCTGCTGCAGATTTGGTCATGGGACCATATAGCTATCAGGCACCCTGTAGGCACATTACACGTCCGAGCCCCAAAGGATTCATCCTATATGGCATGGGTTTTAGTAGGTGACAACATACGAGGTCATATAGGCAGCTTGTAGCGATATCAAGGAGATTTCAATGAGTTGTCAGATAGGGATATCATATGGAGACCCTACAGGCAGATACAGTGGCCAAAGGATGCAGTAGAGCTCAGTGTTTGTATAGTGGAGCACTTCCTTCTCGCGATCCAACTATATTATTGAGTTATACATGGTAGACAGATGTCAGCGATAGTTGGGCATGGTGTAGGGGGTTCCACAACCAGACTTGTGGTATGCCCGCCGAGATTCTGAGAGGCCGACCATGGGGCCACGCATACAGGTGACTTGAGCTAGGGCTAGTTTTTACAAGTGGTTCCATAGGTATGGGATCCAGCTCGACAGGTTAGAGATCCAGGCACCACTGTTGATTACATGGCTTGGTATGCTATTGTTTTACCCCGGCGCTTGACTATCCTAGATGAGGCCTGGGCGTAGGTGCTCAACCACCGCAAGAGCTTCATCATGGTGGTGACGAGAGAGAGGATGTGAGTCTTTGTGACCTAGCTAATCCATTTGATGGGCTACCACACGATGAGCAGGGTGCAAAGCGATAGGTACAAGAGACAGAGGCCACGGGGACCACTACAAGCACCGCACATTTTCCCCATCTTAGATTACAAGAGCATGGATAGTCATCCAAAGTGGCACGAGGATAGGCCACGGTGGTGCATCTAGTAGAAAGCATAGACTGACCACCTTATAAGCAGCAGCTACTGCAAGCCTTAGCGCAGAGAGACCGAGCCACGAGAGAGAGAGACCAGGCCCAAGCCCAAACTTTAAGATGGATGCAGCGGGATCAAGCTCGGGCTCAAGTTGGTCAAGGAGATGATAGTGTTATTCACTTCCGGTTGATACACAGATGTCAAAGACTGAGATGCCTTAGGTTATGAGCCTATATCAGTAGACACATGCCCAGCTACAACCTGTGACACTAGAGAGAGACAGTGAGATCGGAGCGAGTAATGGGGGTAGGCCGAGCTTGCCCGAGCATCAGCAGAGATAACATCCTTCCGACACATAGATGGCACAGTAGTGATAGCTCGGACTCACAGAGATCTAGCTACAGTAAAGGGAAGAGCATCCTATATATCATTATACTTTGAGGCAGTTCCAGCTGAGTGGCGGGAACCTTCCTAAAACCAGCAATCGAGTAGAGGGACCAAGTCAGAGAGGCCTCAAGCCTCAGTGGAGCAACCACGGGGATAGTCAGTGAGACCGAGTGATGCTCATGTTATGCCTCCACCATGGGATAGACCAGCCACCCCATCTGAGGGCTCGAGTCAGCCTTGATGATTGTATTGATACATATGCCTCTTGATGAAGGCTATGAGCAGTTTGTGCTCGATGTACATCATTCTTTATTGTATAGCAGTTTTTGACATATGCCTCTGATGAAGGCCTTGTGTATTCTCTGATTGATGTATATCATCATTTTGTATGCCTCAGATGAAGGCATTTTTGATGTATAGCAGTGATGTATATCCCCTTTTGATACAGATATACCACACATGTGTATTATATGGACATTTTGACATGACACATGTGTTATGAGATGGACATTGTTTTTTATTTTTGATGGAGGATATGGATATATAGATGTGTTTATGATGTTAGCTGATTTGATTTCACATGTATATGTATCCTAATTTTTATGTATCGCATGTGTTTTGATTTCTAGATGATAGATCTTGTAGAGTATATCAAATGTATTTGCTCATGTGATGTGCTAGACTTAGTGGACGAGATGATATGATGATATGGGTGTGGGGGGGATAGATTTTGATATTTGTGATCCCTCTTGCCCCCATTTGATGATACGATATGTGATGATTAGCTTAGCATTCATGTATGATGTATACTTAGCTTTTTCTTGATATATGATGTATAGATGATGTTAGATGTGATGATATTGATGGAAATATGATGATGTGATAACAAAACGATGCACATGCAACAAGCAAACACAATCAAATGCTAAAAAGAACATAATGAACCAATACAACAATGTACCATGATTCACTAGCATGCAAAAACACACTTCAATATGCACAAGTAAGAATAAATCTAATCTAATCAAGAAAAGATGAATCCTAACAAAGCATGCCTAAGCAACAAACAATACAAACATACAAACATGAAGCAACTATACAAGCAATCAAGCAAAGCAAGAAACAAGACAATGCAAGTAAACTAAAGTAAATGTTTTTGCAAGATTTGTTTTGTGAAACAATTTTCTATTGTTTAGGGTTTATGTGAAACAATTTTCTATTGTTTAGGGTTTTTAACATTTTTGAATGTTTTTGTATTTTTCTAACATTTTTGAATGTTTTTGTATTTTTCTAACATTTTTAATGTTTTTGAGTTTTTCGAACATTTTTGAATGTTTTTATGTTTTTCCAACAGTTTTGAGTTATGCACAGGTAACCAAGAAAGCATGGATGCCCCTAGCGTTAGATGGGGAATATACAAGGGCAAATGCCACGCGCTTATAAACAGGAAGGTGAAGTTGCAGAAGTGCCCCCAACATAAGATGGGGAATAGACAAAGACCATGCCCTTCACAGATGAACAAAAGGAGACAAATCCGGATCAAGGCTTGACAAGATTGGGCTCACAGGGAATCTCGGAGGTAGAACTAGCCCTAGGCTAAGTAAAAGTACCCTCCAGATGCAAGATGCTTGTGAACAACGAATCCTCCCAAGGTGCCGGAAAATATTTTTCACCCAAGAACTTATCCAAAGTTCCACAATTGTGTGGTTTTCACTTATGGATGACCTGTTTTCTCTTTTTCTTTTTCTTTTTTGATTTTTTTGTATTTTGATTATTTTACCATGTTTTTATTTTGCTTTTTTTCGACTTATTTTTGCGCCATGTTTAAGCATAGAACCGCTTAAGGTACATGGCATTCATGGGCTCGCGGATCTCATCACCATTAGGGTGAGCAAGTTTGTATGCTCTGTGCCATACTTGGCCACGATAACATAAGGTCCTAACCAATGCGGTTCGAACTTTCCTTTCTTTTCTCGTTCTGCCCTTGTGTTGAATTGATTCTCCTTCATGACCAAATCACCAACCTCAAACTGACGAGGTATGATTCTTTTGTTGTAATTTCTGGAGACTCTATTCTGATACACTTTGAGGTGATTAAGGGTGCGGATGCGCTTCTTGTCTAGGAGCTCTAACTCTACTAGTCTAGCCACTTGATAATCTTCATCTTTATCTAGATAATCCCTAAGAGAGATTCTTAGGGAAGGAAGCTCAATTTCTAACGGGATGATAGATTCTATTCCAAATACCAGGGAATATGGCATCACACCCAGTAGGAGTGTGAATAGAGGTCTTGTAAGCCCAAAGAGCTGGGTGGATTTGCAAATGCCAATTACTGACTGTCTTACTTACCATCTTCTCCATTATTCGCACCAAAGTCTTATTAGTGGCCTCGGCATGTCCATTTCCTTGGGGATAATATGGTGTAGACCATTTTAACCTGATTTGGAACTGATGACAGAGATCCTTTACCGTTTTATTCTTGAATGATTTTCCATTATCAGTAACAATGGCTACAGGAATGCCATACCAACAAATAATATGATTCATGATGAACTTGGAAATCTGAGCTCCTGTTACATAGGTTAAAGGGACGGCCTCCACCCACTTGGTAAAGTATTTAGTAACCGTAATGATGTGAGTGTGGCCGTTAGATGAAGTAGGGGTAAGCTTCCCTATTAAATCAAGTCCCCATTTAGAAAATGGCCATGGGGTGGTGATGGGTTGCAACGGTTGTGATGGAGCATGGATGAAATTTCCATACTTCTAACAAAGTACACACTTCCTTACATAGTTGCAACAGTCGGTTTCCATGGTAGGCCAATAGTAGCCTACTCTTAACAATTTCTTGGCTAAAACCATTCCATTAGTATGTGCTCCACACACCCCTTCATGCACCTCCTTAATTACTTGGACCGACTCTGTCATATCGAGACAATGTAACAAATTCCCATCATAGCCACGATGATAAAGTGTACCTCCTAAAAGGGTATAGTGGGTTATTTGGTGAATTAGGCTTTGTTTCTCGAGAATGGGAGATGTCGGGAGGGAACGTGTTATCTTTGAGATAGGTAAATATGGGCTCATACCATGGGAATTGGGACCAACAACATCACAAGTCTAGATAGGATTCGGGCATGTCATACGCAAATTGGCATAGATTTTCCACAAAGAATGGCATGTCATTACTTTCCAGCGGAATGTGGAGCATAGAACCCATTGTTGCCATAGCATCTGCAGATCTATTTTGCACTCTTGGAATCTGTTCAAATGTGATGCACACAAAATACTCTTTTAGAGTTTCTACTAGCTTCTTGTAAGGGATGAGTTTCTCATCCTTAACTTTGTATTCATCATTAACTTGCTTGATGATTAACTGAGAGTCACCAACAATCTTAACATGATGAATGTCCCATTTGATGGTGAGATTCATCCCTACAATAAGTGCCTCATACTCTATGATATTATTTGTGCAAGGAAAACCAAGATGAAAATCCTGAGGTATGGGGTCACTAGAAGGAGTAATGAGGACCACACCCGCCCTGAACCATGAAAAGTAAAAGACCCATCAAAGTGTATCTACCACACGATAGATTCTTCAATGTATAGTAATAAGGAGTCTGGAAGATCCATATTCAAAGGTTTAATGCCTTGCAAAGGTGCTTCTGCTAATTGATCAGTGAGTACCTATCCTTTAACCAACTTTTGATGCACAAACTCGATGTCAAATTCACTTAGTAGAATGATCCAATTAGCCATTCTACCGGTGAGGGTAGGTTTAGACAACAAGTATTTGAGCGGGTCAAATTTGGATATAAGCTTGGTTTTGGTATTCAATAGATAATGGTGAAGTTTTGAAAGGTAAAAACTACAGCCAAACAAGCCTTTTCAATTTGGGGATAGTTGAGCTCATAAGCAATGAGAGTGTGACTAAGGTAGTACACCACTTTTTCTTTGTGACCAAGGTCGTATTGGGCGAGTAGCGCACCAATAGAAAATTGAGTAGCAGAGATATAAAGCAGGAGTGGCTCACCAGGAGTTGGAGGCATGAGGACAGGCAGATTGGCCAAGTATTGCTTAAGCAAGGTGAAGGCCTGTTGTTTCTCTAGTCCCTAGATGAAGGCAACATCCTTTTTAAGCAGGTGAGTGAACAAATGACACTTATCGGCAAGTTGGGAGATGAAGCGGTGAATAGCTTGTATTTTTCCTATAAGCTACGCAGATTGCTTAATGTTTTTAGGAGGAGGCATCTCAGTAATAACAGACACTTTAGCAAGGTCTACCTCAATTCCCCTTCTTGATACAATAAAACCCAACAATTTTCCTGATAGCACGTCGAACACACATTTCTTTGGGTTCATCCGGACCTTATACTCTCATAGGCACTCAAAGATACGTCATAAAATAATAGGGTGATCCTCTCTTGTCTTAGATTTTCCGAGGATGTCATCCACATAGTCTTTCATGATATCATGGATCATATCATGGAAAATTACCGTCATTGCCCTCTAATAGGTAGCTCCTACATTTTTAAGACCAAACGACATTACCTGATAATAGAAGGTACCCCAAGGAGTTGTAAAATCCATCTTGTGTTGATCTTCATCGGATATCTTAATTTGGTTGTAACTTGAAAAGCCATCCATAAGAGATAGCATCTCATATCCTGTTATTGAATCTACAATCATATTAATATTTGGTAGTGGAAAATCATCCTTAGGGTAGGCCTTATTAATGTCTCTAAAATCCATGTAGATTCTGATCTCGACAGGATTTTTTTAGATAGGGACAATGTTGGATATCCATTGAGTAATCAATGGGCGAATGAATCCTGCCACAAGCAATCTTTCTAATTCCTCTTTAACCAAGAGAGCCACCCTTGGGTGCATCTTTATGAGCTTCTCCTTAATAGGCTTAGTGTCTGTATGTACAACTAAGTTGTGCACGACCAAAGTTGAATCTAAGCATGGAATATCCTTATATGACCATGTAAATACATCTGTAAACTCCCGTAGCAGCATGGAAAACATTTTATGTTCCCGTGTCGAGAGTGAAGCTCCCAATTTGACTATTTTTGGGTCCTCTTATGTGCCAAAGTTTACATCGATAATTTCTTCTACTAGTAACTGTTGATGCAAAATCACAAAGCACCCCCGGACGCACATCAGGCTTCTAGATTGATGTTCGGGCATCAGTGTGATTACAACACGGAAACCTCTCTCAGCGTGGGACTTGTGAAACCGAGAGAGGAATCTCCAGAGAAAGGCTGGTTCCTGCTCCTAAACTACCTACCACAAGCTATTCCGGTGCGGGCAAGCTAATCTAATCCTAATCTAACCATGCCGAGGAGGAGAGAGAGAGAGAGAGAAGGGAAAAACAGCAAAAGCCTACACTAAAACGGTGATACACCGAGAGAAGGAGGATGTTGGACATCTATCAAAGCGCCATGGGACAAAGAGAGGTGAGCAATGGGGAGGATGGACGAGATGCATCACGAGGCCCAAGGATAGATTTCACACGAGAAAATTTCCCAAAACTCCATGAACACAGCTCCGGACTGCAATGAACATTCAAACATGCACAAATACTGCAATGAAGAGAGGAAAGAAGAGAACAAGCAAAAACGAGGAAGGATGGACAGATGCATCACAAAACACGTTTTGTTGCTCCAGAAGTTTGCACAGAACATCATTCCATTAGTAAAAGGAAAAAATGCCATTACAGAGCAAGGGAGGAGGTTCGAACTCCATTTTCAACCCTAGAGAAGAAAAGAAGGGAGGGCCGAGCAGAAAGAATGAACAACTTTTTTTTTTTTTTTAATGAGCCAAATCTGGCTTTTACATTGCATGGGTCGAGCCCAGGGGACAGAAAACATGGGAAAACGTGTAAGCCCATTCCTCATTGAATGCCAACGCATTAAAATGGCATAGGATACCTTACCAACCCATACCCTGCCATCTTTGACCGATTTGGAGGAGAATGCGACCCATTCGCATTAATTTGGCCGCTGAAATGTCACTTCTGGCCGTGCACACGCGTCAGAGCCATTTCTCGATTTTCTCTCTTCAGACTGCACCAAAACTCAAGGTTGATCCCAGAATCATGTAGAGCATCTCAACAGCTTTCCGTTGATATAAAGAACGTGGAAATCGAGCTCTGGATCAAAAGATATGGCGATCTGAAGATTTAGGGCGCGGAGCAGGACCAAGACAGATTTGAAATATTTTCCGCGCTTCGCCACCTAGGCGACACGTGGCGAGGCTCGATTGGTCGCTCAATTCTCTCTCCTCTACCTTTTCGAAATTTGTCTTTTGAATTTTCCTTGTGGGCCCTAGCTGGGACACGTGGCACTATCCCATTGGTTCGGATCGGTGCTCGAAAACTCGCCCCTTGACTTTTTGACTTTTCTCTTTGTGGCACGTGGCGATTTCTCATTGGTCCTCGGCCCCTTCGGCTCCTTCGCGTACTTCGCCTCCATTTGTCCCGGATGTCCCATTTGATTTTGGGCCCTTTGTGCTCATTTCGGCGAACCGGCCGGTTCGCGTCCATTTGTCCCAAATGTCCCTGGGATTGCCTTTGTTGCTTGTTCCCATTTCACCGGTTGAAGTTCGGTTAGGTTCGCGCCTTTTGTTCCATCTGTCCCACTTTGTTTTGGACTGACTCGACCCTTTTCGCCCGGTTCGGCCGGTTCGGGCCTTTTTGTCCCAACTGTCCCAATCGCTTTTTGATTGCTGTGCTCATTTCGGCCAATCGGCTTTCGCGCGCCGCCGCGTACTTCTGGCCCGATTGTCCCAAATGCCTAGTGGGCTGCCTGGAGGCTTTTCGGCCGATCCGCGCCTTTTGTCCCAAATGTCCCAATTGCTCCTAGGACTAGGACTTAGCCGATTTTCACCATTTTTTCTGGATCAACCTTCTTGCCTTCTGCAACCTTTTCCCGCATTTTCTCAGAGCTTGCTCCTAACTACCTGGACAGGAGAGTTAGAAAAATATCTGAGAGAACCTCAGAAACATGATGTTTGCTCTGAATCAATCAATGTGCCTGGGACTTGAATATTCTGATGCATGTTATCAAAATTACCCAGGGGGGGTGAAATTTTGACAACAATTTGGCGACTCAGCGGGGTCATCTGCCTGCTAGATGAATGATCAGTAGCCTGAAGCATCCATTGGGCATGGAGTCATAAGCAAGCTGGCCCGATATGAACTTGAAAATCTCCCTCGAGCCACTTGAAACCCACCAGGGCATGTAGTTGTTCTCACCAAAACCCTTTGAAATGAAGCGTGCGAGCAAAACCAGCAACACCAAAACTATGTACAAAACTGAAAATCATACATGCCCCAAATGGAACATGCAGAGTGTGCACAAGCACTTCTTCTACTGAAAGCAAATCTACCTACTCTACTCTAGCTGGAAGCAAAGGCAAGCTAAACAAACCTGCTGAATTGGTTGTGAGAAATAGCTTCCTTTCTTCAAAATTGGCAGCCATGCAATTGATTTGCTTGATCATGGCTGTTTGGATGGATGGAAAATCAACAAGAGGCTGGTCTTCTATCCAAATCATCAAGGTATCAATTTGAAAAATCCAATACCTCTTTTAGTTGCTCTGCATTTGGATTGGAGAGGTATGGCGGCTGATCCTTGGTACTTTGTAGCTCATCCTCATGCTCGAAGCAAGCATGGTGGTTGTGACTTCTCCTTTGGCTCCAATGAAGCCAAATACGATTGGGCAGGTCGATCCATTTGATATGCCCATAGCTTTGATTTTCAACTCCAAGAATGGAGTCTTCTTGTAGACCCTCCTGAGTGGATGGTGTGGAAGAAATGGTGGGACTCTTCTGTCCTTTCTCTTCCTCCAATGAAGAACATGGAAGATTAAAATCTTCCAATCTTGATCCCAAAGAGCTGCTGTAAGATGCAGGCTGCTGCAAATGAAAGCTCTCCTTCATGGTAGCAGGCTCTTGTGTTTGGAATGTGGATGATGAAAGAGAGAATGGTGAAAACTCAACCGGCTCTTCTCCATCAAAACAGTCCTCCAAATCTGACAGGTAAACTGCCTCATTGTTGTCCCACTGTTCGTATTCAACTTCCTCCATGGTGTCCTCTTGATCTGCAACTTGACCACCATGGTTTCCTTCACTCTCAATATTGAGTTTGAGAGATCAAACTCCTTTTCAATTATAGAACTTGAGAGAGATGAAGTGGAAAGAAGAACCGAAGGTTCTTTTGTAACCCTGCTTTGTGCTCAAAGCCCTTGGATCTGCACTTTTCTCCTCCATGCTAGATTGTGCTCCTCTTCTTTTGGATTTGAGCGGCTTCTCCTTCCTCAATGTTTGAAGAGAATCTTGCTCTTGATTGAACTCCTCCTCCAGCATGAAGTTTGTCAAGTCAAACTCTTAATTTGTTGCTCTAGAGGACAAGTTGGGACTGCAAGATCTTCTTCTCCAACAAAATCAGTCCTCACCACCATTTGTTCAACCTCAGCCTCTTCTGTAGGCTTAACCATCAAGGGGATCTTTGTCATCCCAAATCTAAGAGCCCAACTCTTCAGGCTATCTGTCACTTCTTTTCTTTTTGGCTCTTCCTCTTATTGTCCTTGATGGTGATTTTTTCAATTTCTTCTTTCCCACATGGAATTGGGGATGCAAGAGGAGGGATAGGTTGAAACTCAATTGATTTGACAATTTTGTGTGGTGGTGGAGGCGGTGAAACCTCTTGTTTCTTTGGAGGAGGGGGTATTTTTGTTAGCTCTTGTGGAGGGGATGACTGTTTGGAAGGGAAAAGGAAAGAAGAATCGAGATGGGGTGGAAGACTAGGGGATGGAGGGATGGATTCAACACATGGGACAGCAGATGGGGAGTTTAAATGAGATGGTGTTGCTTGAGTAATGGAAAGAGAAAAACCAGATGATGGTGTAGAACTTACCCATTGACAAGGTTGTTCAACAACAAGTCTGTAGGCCTCTATCTCTGTTGTCCATTGTGCAAGTTGGGGCAGCATCTTTATCATGAAGTCCAGCTTCTCCTGAGGGCTGTAGTGCCTTGGAAAAGGTCCCACCCATGGACAGGGTGCTCCATAACCGATTCCAAAAGCTTTCATTTGTGCTTGAGCCACTGGTGCACTATCCCCACCTCCATCTTTTGGATTTTCTCAACAGAGACCAGCATCTTGGATCGATGGTCTTCATTGTATGCACACCCTTGCTCTTGGAAAGCTCCATAGCAAACCGACTTTGCACTTGCTTTGCTCATATGGGAATGCATGCGATCTTGAATCTGCTCAAAATGCTGATTTGGAGGATTTGTAAAACATGTTGGAGGTGGAATATCTTGTTGTTGTTGATGTGAATTCCATGATGAAATGAAGTCATGATTGCATAACTTCATGGAATGGAAAAGAATGAAGGGGGTGGAAAGAAAGATGGATGAAAATGGATGGAAATGAATGGAAAGGAAGGTCTGTGACTTTAGAGATGGGTTGTTGACTAGATGGAGTCGCGGATGTGTTTGCAAGTGCCTCAAAGGCTGAAATCTTCACGGGAACACATCAACCTGCAAAAGATGAAGTGAAAGACCTCTAAGGTCCCACAGGCGTGCCAAAGCTGTTGATGCAAAATCACGGCACCCACGGACGCACATCGGGATTCTAGGTTGATGTTCGGGCATCAGTGTGATTGCACAACATGGAAACCTCTCTCAGCGTGGGACTTGTGGCGAGAGAGGAATCTCGAGAGAGAAGGTGGTTCTGCTCCTAAACTACTGCCACAAGCTATTCGGTGCGAGGCAAGCTAATCTAATCCTAATCTAACCATGCCAAGGAGACAAGAGAGAGAGAGAGAGAGAAGGGAAAAAAGCAAAAGCCTACACTAAAGCGGTGATACACGAGAGAAGGAGGATGTTGGACATCTATCAAAAGCTGCCATGGGACAAAGAGAGGTGAGCGATGGGAGGATGGACGAGATGCATCACGAGGCCCAAGGATAGATTTCACGAGAAAATGTCCCAAAACTCCATGAACACGGCTCGGACTGCAGTGAACATTCAAACATGCACAAATACTGCTGATGAAGAGAGCAAGAAGAGAACAAGCAAAAACGAGGAAGGATGGACGGATGCATCACAAAACACGTTTTGTTGCTCGAGAAGTTTGCCAGAACATCATTCCATTAGTAAAGGCAAAAATGCCATTACGAGAGCAAGGGAGGAGGTTCGAACTCCATTTTCAACCCTAGAGAAGAAAAGAAGGGAGGGCGAGCGAGAAAGAATGAACAACTTTTTTTTTTTTTTAATGAGCCAAATCGGCTTTTACATTGCATGGGTCGAGCCGGGGGATAAAACGTGGGAAAACGTGTAAGCCCATTCCTCATTGAATGCCAACGCATTAAAACGGCATAAGATACCTTACCAACCCATACCCCGCCATCTTTGACCGATTTGGAGGAAAATGCGACCCATTACGCATTAATTTGGCGTTGAAATGTCACTTACGGGCGTGCACGTGCACACGCGTCAGAGCCGTTTCTCGATTTTCTCTCTTCAGACTGCACCAAAACTCAAGGTTGATCCCAGAATCATGTAGAGCATCTCAACAGCTTTCCGTTGATATAAAGAACGTGGAAATCCGAGCTCTGGATCAAAAGATATGGCGATCTGAAGATTTAGGGCGCAGAGCAGGACCAAGACAGATTTCGAAATATTTTCCCGCGCTTCGCCACCTAGACGACACGTGGCAGGCTCTGATTGGTCACGCAATTCTCTCTCCTCTACCTTTCGGCGGGCTGTCTTTTGAATTTTCCTTGTGGGCCCTAGCTGGGACACGTGGCACTATCCCATTGGTTCGGATCGGTGCTCGAAAACTCGCCCCTTGACTTTTTGACTTTTCTCTTTGTGGCACGTGGCGATTTCTCATTGGTCCTCGGCCCCTTCGGCTCCTTCGCGTACTTCGCCTCCATTTGTCCCGGATGTCCCATTTGATTTTGGGCCCTTTGTGCTCATTTCAGGCGAACCGGCCGGTTCGCGTCCATTTGTCCCAAATGTCCCAGTTGCCTTCGGATTGCTTGTTCCCATTTCACCCGGTTCGGCCGGTTCGCGCCTTTTTGTTCCATCTGTCCCACTTTGTTTGTTTGGACTCGACCCTTTTCGCCGGTTCGGCGTTCGGGCCCTTTTGTCCCAACTGTCCCAATCGCTTTTTGATTATTTTGTGCTCATTTCGGCCAAATCGGCTTTTCACGCCCGCCGCGTACTTCGTATAGCCCGATTGTCCCAAATGCCTAGTTGATTGCTGGAGGCTTTTCGGCCGATCCGCGCCTTTTTGGCCCGCTTGTCCCAAAGGCGCCTGGGACTAGGACTTAGCCGATTTTCACCATTTTTCTGGATCAACCTTCTTGCCTTCTGTGACCTTTTCCCGCATTTTCTCGAGCTTGCTCCTAACTACTAGACGGGAGAGTTAGAAAAATATCGAGAGAACCTCGAAACATGATGTTTGCTCTGAATCAATCAATGTGCAGGACTTGAATATTCGATGCATGTTATCAAAATTACCCGGGGTGAAATTTTGACAACAAGTAACTGACAAGTCCTCCATACGCATAGGATCGGGAGGAAGGCTAAGATCTTCGTCAAGGATGTCTCTACGAGATTTTCATTCTTGGCATGGTCACTTTTATTGTCCTTTTATTTTTGCACTTGTTTGTCTACCAGCGCCTCAAAGAGGTTTTCACTGTGTGACTTGGACTTTGATTTTTGCCGAGGCTTTGCGTTGGAACTTTTTCCTCACTTTTTCTAAAGTTTTGCTAACCACGAATCTCAACCTCCTCTTCAAAGTAGGCACAGGTATCCAAGTCAATATAGAAGCCTTTTTGTGGTCTCCAATGGGAATTGTATCCCAAATGCCCATGAACTCTGTGATAGCTTCATCATTCTCAAATAGATCTAGTGACATATGACGTTTTTGGTCCCATTCAACAAGGGAAGGGTAAATGAGGTCAAGTGTAGGTTCCATAGGGGTTATGGTTAGGACAGCGGTATTCATGAATAGGTTCGTGGAGGTAAGATCCTCATATTGGCTACAATGGGAATTTGTATCGTTGTCTAGATAGTCAAAGCTATCCTCACGTTTAGAGCAGGTAGCATCTTGATCATTGGGATGTGCCCCATAAGGGTGAATTCCAATACCATACTTTCTGTTTATAAATGCGGGAGAGGCATTGGTTCTCACCTGTCCTTGTTCATTCTGCCGCATCCTAGGCCCTTGCAGCCCATAGAGTACATCATTCGACTGGATTTCTCATATTCAGGGGTTTGATAGTAGGTTGGCTGAGTATCCTCTAGGACCCAAGTCGTAGGTGGATCCAACCATTTTTCTTTAGCCAATGAAGCCTCCGGTAGAAATGACCCAATAGTTTGCTCATTTTTAGGTCGTAAATCAGAAGCGATAGTTGGGTCGACCTCTAGTCTTAGGTGACAATGAGAGGTCTGAAACCGAAGGGATTGTTGCACATTATATTCTCCATAGCATTGTATTCTAGAACCTTCATCTCCCATGAATCAAAAGGAGAAGTTGATGTAGAGGCACCATGGGCACAAGAATTGAGAGAATACTATTGAGAGCTCTGCAGTGAGTGAAGGGATCTGAATCTCCTTGTATTGTGATAGTGTGTCCCTCGTGCTTCAGTTTAATGCATTGATGGAATGTTGATGGCACGGCCTGCATGGCATGAATCCACGGTCGGCCTAGAAGCATATTGTATGGAAGTTCTAAGTCCAGGACATGAAACTTTGTGTGATGACAAGTGGGACCGACTTCCATGGGCAACGTGATTGTGCCCACTGACTCCCTTCTGCGTTGTCGTAAGCGGTTATAGTAATGATGTTTGACTTGAGGTCTGCTTTAGTATGTCCTAGCTACTTAACCAACTTCAGTGTGCATATATTCAACCCTGATCCATTTTCCATAAGCACCCATTTGATCTTCTTACTGGGTAACAAATACCTCAATATACAAAGGGAGATTATGTGTTGGATTTTCAATGGGGATTTCCCTATGATCGAAGGTAATGTGTTCAGTTGGTACAATGTTTGCTACTGCGGCTTGAAGATGTGTAGGATCTACCTCTAGTGGCACTCCTGACCCCTGAAGAGTTTGGTACAAAATGTCTTTATGCACATTTGATATCTTAAGAAGATCCAAGATTGAAATCTTGGCAGACGTTTTCTCAAGTTGTTCTAAGAGGTTGTACCTACCATTTTGTGGGGTTGATGGAGAGGGTTCAGGAATCATGAGGTGGGCACGCCTTATTACCGCGGTGTAATCCTTTCCCTTGATTTAGATGGTGTTCACATGGTCACTAGGAGAGCGAATACATCCAATAAGTGAATCATAATGATTGTTGTCTCTCTTGGTATATAAATAATTCGTTGCTTTATAACTCTAGGATGACTCTCCTCGATCCGGCTTTGACTCTTCTGATTTACCATGTTTGGGGAATGGTTCTTTATATATCCCCATCTTTTTGTTGGGTGTCTGAGTTTTCTTTAGGTTGTCCACCTCTATCTCCCCATTGTCGATGAGGTCTTGGATATAGTGATGAAGTCACAGACATTTGTCTATTTTATGTCCCTTGACATGATGTAATTCGCAATAGTCATGCTCCTTGTACCATGATGGTTTTGGAGCATTGTCATCAAAGGGTTGTGTCATGGGATAAGTCACCATGTGAGCCGCATCCAATTGTTTTAATATAACCGACAAAGGCTCATTGAGAGGAGTGAACATTCTTCGCTTAGGTGGTGGTTGAATAGGTCCTTTGGTCAGTTTAAAAGGTTGACCAGTTTGAACCGTTTGTACACGTTTGGAATCTGTGATCCGTCTCCCACCACGTTTTTGTTTTTGTTAAATATTTTCGGCTTCTCCATAGGTTTAACACTTTGATTATCCTTAGATTGTGACTTAAGAGTTCCTTTGGCAATAAGGGCTTTCTCTATTTGAACACCTTTTTCAATGACCTCCTCAAAAGTGCAAACACAATGCATTTGAAGGTGGAAAGCGATGTCTGGATTTAGGTTGGGCACAAAGATACTTACAGTTGTTTTTAGGGAAAGCGCAAGGGAAGCAACTGGCTATCCCTCTCCACCATTGTAGGAAGCTAGTGAAAGTCTCATTAGGACATTGTTTGGTGCCACATAAGTCTACCATGGTGATATCACTTTCTATATTGTATGAGAAGTGATGCACAAACCTCTCTGCCAATTTTGGCCAGGTAAAAATAAACCCCGAGGTAAACGAGTAAACCACTCCAAGGCTTGACCTCCTAGACTCTTGGTAAAAAGTTGTATGAGATAATTATCACTATAGGACACCTCTTGACACGCCATATAGAAATTCTTGACATGATCTCGTGGGTCTCCCTTTCCTCTATATTTGTCAAATTTTGGCATGTCAATTTTTTAGGGAAAGTTTGAAGTGTCATAGCTTTGTCAAAAGGATGGGTACATAGTTCTTCATATTGATATTTTTATGCTCCCCACATTTCTCTCTTGAAGGCTTGTGAGTGTTGCTTTCATAGATTGCATTTCTTGTGTGAGCAATTTTTCTTTAGTAGGAGAAGCGAGGATATATACACGATGATACTCCGTATTGTCTTCTCCTTGATTTTCCCTATGAAGTTCATTGATTTTGACCTTAGGCCTTGGCTTTTGGACATTCTTGCTTGCTTCCTTTTGTACATGAGAGGTTAGTAAGGCTAATTATCGGCTAAGGTTACTAATTTGTTGTTGAATGGTGACCTCTTCTTCCAAAGGTTCCTCTTCTTCTTCATATTGTGGAGGTTCTTCAACATTCTCGTGTCCTGACCTAATTTTACGTGGCACTTTGATAAAGGGTATTCTATGTCCCACTACATTATCATTTCTGCGTTGGAGGTAGAAGCATGTCCATGTGTTAAAATATCCTCCATGTTGATAAGAGGTTGCTCCTCCTCATTAGTGTTATTTGTAGGTGGGATTGTTTCATTTTCAGTGGGCATTTTGGCCCCCAATTCTACAACCGTGCTAGCACCCTATCCTTGTTTCTAAAAAGGAACTTGTCTAATAAGGTGGGGTCAAAGTCAAACTCCGCATGTGGGGATTCCAATTCGTCACCACTATGATCTACCATGTCTTCTATCTTTTTTTGTGGAAAATAGAGGCCCTAGATCATGACCAATAAAAGGGTTTGACCCTTGTTTGTTTGAGGCTTCCCAAGCTTGTGCTTGTTGTGCTTCGTATGTTTGCTTCTTGAGCCCTAATTGTGTTTTAGGAGCCATGATGTGCAATAGTTTCACTAAGGTAAGTTGTAAATGTGTTCAAAAATTTGTGATCACACCTAAGTGAAATGCAAAATGAATGTCAAGAATATGAATGAGTACAAATGTTAGAATACCAATGTGATAGAGTGATAAATCAACAGTGACACAATGTTTGGTACCTAAGCCTATCAAATGAATGAAGTACTTCCTAGATTGTGCTTCAAAAAGTAGTTGGTGTCGTAAGATAATTAACAAGATGTCCTCACTTATGCCAAGTTCAAGGGAATGAACAAGACGTAAGTAAATACAAGAAGTTAATGTGACCTCCTAACAAGGTATACTAGAAGCAAGACCAAATCCATTTAATACCTATATCCCAAAAAGTTCCGATTCAATTTATGAGTGACACAAAAATGTCACCAATATATTTTAACCAAACTTTGTGAGAAAGTAAGGTATTGATATCAAGATGATATTGATATAACACACACAAGTGGTAACACGTAGCACTTTTCAAAATCGAGGTAGTAATAGAATCGAACTAAAAGCTTAAAGAATAAATAAGAATTGTTAAAATGTGCAAGCATAACCTTATAATATAGAAATTTAGGTCAAGTTCACAAGAAACAAGATGTAAATACCAAAATTGTAGTGATACGATATAAACAAGGTAACCTTTCCAAGGAAGTTCAAGATGATGAACCACACCTAACTATGATGACGATCTTGACGTGGGTATCAAGATCAAAAAGGCCACCAATGATATGAATACACCTCCGCACACTTTAGACGTTTAACTTACCCAACCGCAAACATGGATGGGCATAAATGGATAAAAAAGTGGCAGAAACAATCAATTGGTAATACAAAGGTAGTCACCCTTCTTTTGATCAACAAAGTGTCAAAAGAATGTGAAGGAAGTAGATCAAAATGGGGATGAAAAATGTTGGCTTTACTTCGGCAGAGTTTTGCCTCGCCTTAAGGCAAGTGAAAAACTAAACAAAAGTAACACTTCCCACGTTTCATGATGAATGATGGCTCACAACTCAACACTGTTTTGAAATGGTCAAAGTGGGCTCTGGCCAAAGAATATCTTCCTAGGTGGTTCTCTCTTCCTAGGTGTTACAAAGTTGTCTTAAGCGAGCGTGATTTACCCAAATAGTCACCTTGACTATCTTGGGAGTATCTCGGATTTACTTTACCCCCTTCGAGCACAAAGGGCAACTAGTGCATCCACGTGTGCTCTCCCTGGGGTTGTCATATGGACAACTTTCGGTAACACTAACTCACAAGGTAATACTAGTCAAGTAGGTAGTGCGGAGCACTTCCCATTTCGTCCACAAGGTTCCCTCTTGCGTGGACTACTTTGGGGTTCTTGGTACCACCCCCATTGTTTTAGCTTAAGGCGTTATGCCAAAGGGGTTATGTTCCAATTAAGCGGATAGGGACGTACCCTTTTCCGAAACTTGCAATACAGATGTTTTGAATATGTTGTTCTTTTTATCTTGTTTAATTTTGATGTGGTTTTCTTGAACACCTTTTGGCAACCTGTATGACAATTGTATTAGTAGTTTGACTTTGTTTTGATTCCACCTTTCTTTGACAAGCGTGTGTTTTGGTCCTGCACAACGAGTTTAGTAATTTTCCATAAAAAGAGTAAACATCATTTCTAATTCTCAAGATCATCCAAGGACGCAAGAGAAGAGCATACGTGATAAATGGAAAAACACTTAATTCAAACACACCAAGTTAACTCATTTCAATTCAGATATTCTTAACAATTTCAAAGCATCAAAAAGACCTAAGAATCATTTCTGATTCCCAAGATCACCCCAAGGGACGTGAGGGAAGAGCATACGCGACCTTATTCTTATAAGAAAGCATGTAAATTTTATCTAATCTAGCAAAAGCATATAAACATACCTTGCAAAAATAGGCATTAATTAGATAAAACTTGCAAAGAAGTTAGCACCTTAACACCTTAATCTCAAGAAAACCAGAGACACACTGCGCCCGGTTTAGGCGTGTGCGCGTGGGTTAGGTGGATGCACCCCTCTGTGTTTTTCGACTTACAGTACACTTACGCCACTAGAAAGGCGTGTGCACTAGGATCAGGGCATGTGCCCCAGGGAGGTAATCAGCTATATTAGGATCTAATAAAGCACCTATGCCACCAGAGAGGTTCATGTGCCACGGTTAGGGCGTGTGCGCCACAAGCCGATAAAAAAATAGTACCAGATTTTGACATAGCGCCTGCACCACCGAGAGAGACGCGCTGTGCTTGGGTTAGTGTGTATGCGTCGATCGACGAGTTTTCCGTTGTAATGAAGGTGCAATACAAAATAATGTCTGCACTGGGTTAGTGTGCTTGCGCCCTAGTTAGGGTATGTGCGTCGGGGTTAGTGTGTTGGTGCCATTTTTGAGCTTGCACCATGTTGCCATAATTTTCCAAATCTATATTTGCTCAAAAATAGTTTACCCTTTGAATTGATGGTCTGAAATTCTCCCCTCCGGTTGAATGATTTAAAATGCTCACAAACTTGTTGTTTTGCCCCAATTTGAAAGAATAATCCAAGTTTTCCCTTTTTGTACCCTAGTTTTTCCAATTTTGAGGGCTATGTCATTTTCCCTTTGCGGATCATGGAAAAATCGAAATTGATCAAATCATACTTGTGTGAAATTGAAAAATCCAATCCCAAGGTCGAAAATGTTCAGAAATCATGCTTCGGTTGATTTAAAATCAAAAAATCTCGAGTCCTTGCTTTGAAAAAATTGAATTCTAGGGCATCCTTTCAATTTTTTTGCGTTTTGTGGCAGCATAGTCATACGGGCGTCATTTTCTCATCAAATTCATCCTCATAAGGTATTGGCAATGTGGCGGCTTCTAATTGGTTGAAAAAAGGCGAGGAAGTGTTGTAACTTTTCATTTTTCACCTTTTTGGCAAATAGGGCATATTCGGGCCCAGGGCTTCATTTTTCCAAATTTGCCTACGTGGCATGTTCTAATTGGCAGGGGATTGGTGGGTGGTCGGATTCCCTTGGAATTTTTAAACTTTATTTTGCAAAAATTTTAAAGTCAAAAAATGGTCCGAAGCCCTACAGCCAATCCAGAGTGGACAAGTGTCCTAAAAAACCAAAAAGGGAGGAGCGGGCCGAGGGGGGACTTAGAGTTTTTTAGCTCTAATTCTCTAAAGTTTCAAAATAAGTTTCAGCCTCCTCGATTAGAGGAGGACATGTTGCGCGGGTAGGCGGGTTGGTAAGCCAGCGGAGGTAAAAGGGGATTTTTTTCCTTTTTCGCAAAAGAGTTCAGAGTGAAAAAAATTTAGCGTGCCCTCGCGAGCCAATCACAGGTGGACACGTGTCAGCCAGTCAGAGGGGAGGAAAATGTGGGCATTTTGAAGAAAAAAAGAAAATTTTCCCTTTTGGTTAAAAAGACCTAGGGTAAAATTTTGGAACATGTCCCATGGCGAAGTAGCGGCAGAGACACGTGGCGAAGACAAGGTGGAGGGCGGAAATTTAAAGTTGCAGAGGCGGGGAATTTTGCCTTTTGCAAAAAGGGCTTAGAATCAAAATTTGGAGCGCTGGCCCATGACGAATCACAAGGAGACATGTGGCGAGGGAGAAATCGGAGGTGTGGGCCGCGGGGCAAAAATGAAAATTTTCCAATTTTCCAAAAAAGGTCAAAATGCGCAGAATTGAAGTATGATCCCAATGGGACCCACCATGTGCCACGTGTCAGCTCCAAAATTCAAAGGCAGAGGGGCGGGGGAAAAAGTCAAAATTTTCCATTTTTTCAAAAATGTCAAAAAGTCAAAAAATAAGCCCGAATTTGTTCCCAATCATAGTTTGACACGTAGAAGATCAAGGGCAACTATGCATTTTCATTTTTGGCCGCCATTTTTCCTCCAGGAAGCTTGGAATCATGAATTTTGCATCAAATTTCATCAAATTTTTGGTGATTCCATGTCGTTTTGGCCTTCTAGGATCATTGGAATTGGTTTCATGACTCAATATTTTGATTTGAGATGTTTTTGAAGTAATTTTTCCCTAGCTCGAGCGAACACGTGAAGTGTCACCTTAAAAAGTTGAGAGGTAATTTGAAAAGGTAAAAAGGTGAAAATGATGAGTAAAAGGTGTTTGCATGCCTCAATGATGAAAAACATGCCTCGGGATGAATAATGATCTAGATATTTGTAATGATTTAATCTTTTGGGCACACCTGGCAACCTGCGAATGTTTTTTTGTTTGATGTCATTTTCATTTAATCATGAGGATTGTTTTGTAACAAACTTGGTTTCATGGCATATTCTTTGCTTGGGAAAGAAGGCTCCAATGTGGCATGAGGTATATAATTCATTTTGGAGAAATTGTAAAGGGGGTTAGGGGAAGTTGAAAATCATGAGAAAATTATGAGAGAAATCTCTTTTTCTAAGGAAAACCCACAAAGAACCAGAATAATTTCTTACGTGTTGGATTTTCATGTATGTGAGTTGGTTATAAGTGTATATCCATCACATAGCTCTAAGATTGTTCATGAAACTCTCCCTGATGATGAATCTAACAAGCTCTTGAGTTAATTGTGTTTTTCGGGCAATATGATGTCTGTTATCATTTTTAAATGCTTGCAAATAGTTTTCATTGTTCTTGTTGCAATCTTACATTGAAAGTCTTTAGAAATCACACAAAATCTCCATTTCTTGTTGATAGTTTAGTGGCATTTGCAATCTCATGTTTAGAAGAGCCTTCATTTGATAAAGAGATAAACAAATTTAAAATCACTTTACCTTCCTTAACTGCAAAGATTGCTTGTAAGCCTTTGGGGGTACCTTAGGCGTGGTTTGATCAAGGATTTTTGTGTTTAATTGAGTTCTTTACTTGAGCTTTTGTGGTGAATTCTCAAAGATTGTGTGAAGAGTGCAACACAGGCTTCCATTTATGCCTCTTACGGTTGAAAGAATCTCTGAATATTTGAAGCATTTTATCGATAGTTGTTCAAGTATTGTAGAGGTTGTCAAAGATCGATATATCCCATTTTGTCTTATCAACACCCCACAAAAATTCATTCAAAAACAAACTAATCCTACCCATACTAACCCTGCATTGCATTGTGTGTTAACAAAAGGATCTAACCCATCTACAAAAATGCACAAGGCAAATCAGGATTATACAATGTCTTCAGTAACCCTTGCCTTGCATTGAAAATATCTCCATAATCTGGGAGTGATAACTTGTGAAAGTCAGATTTGGAGTGTTGATCATATTTTCCCAAGGCCTTTTCATACTTTGCATAAATTGAGGGATATCTTCATCTCCTTCACCATTTGGGGGTTCTGATATAGGTTCTTTTACCTTGGTTGAAAAGGCACAACCTAAAATAGTGAGGGTCGGATCAAATCCTTTCAAAGTGCTATCCATCTCTCCACAAGAGTGCCGGTTAGATCACATCCCCACGCCTACAAAACAACACACATCATGATCTATCGACTTCAAGCTTCATGCCATATCTCACGATGTGTTGCTCAGATTGAAAAGGAGAACAAATTTGGGTACCTGACATAGTGTATGTGCGCTAGGGTCGGCAAACAAAGATTCAAGCTCCGACAGTGCGCATGCGCCACCGAGAGAGGTACTACTGCGCGGGATAAATGTGCCTACACCCCAATTAGTGTACCTGCGCCACTCCTGCAACCAAAGTACAACAAAAAAACACAACAAAGCTCACAATACTTCAAATTTTAACAAGTTAGCTTGAAATTGGCAACAACCCATTAAAATGATAGCTATAAATGAGAACCTACACATATAATACTAGCAAAAATCCCAAGAAATTGAACATTATTTACTATATGTGCATATCAAAGGTTAGCCAAAAACAATAGAATTCAAGCTAAAAATGCTAAGGGACTAAGGATCCATCCCACCAGGCGTGCCAAATGTGTGCATGGTTTTGTTTAGCTAAGTTAGATGAATGAGAACTAACACCTAAATAGTTCTATAACAAAGCTAAATCAAAATCTAAAACACCATCAAGATGAGAGCTAAACAAGATCAATACTAAGCATAATGCATTAACTTTGAACTAAGATCAAATTAACATGCTAAAGTATTCAAAACCTCTACTTCTCTAGATTACCAACAAAAGCAAATGGACCTATGTAGACTCCATGGCAATCAAATTGATTGTTTTGTTCTTCAAGAACCTAGGAATGGGAGCTCATCAAAGCATGGCTACAAGACCCCTTTGACTATTCCCATATGACCCAAGAACTTGGCTAGAAAATGCAAGAAATGAGGCTTAGCTCTTCAAATGGTGAATTTCTCAAGAATAACAAAAAAACTTATAGTCTATTTGCTATGTGTTTTGTTTTTGTCTTCTCAAGGAATTTAGGTGTAAGTGTAAAGGTAGGAGGAGGGCTCTTTATATAGCCCAATGGATAAAGGAACCACTACATCCCTTTGCATGTGGGATAATAGGGATGTTGAGTTAGTTGTGGATAAGGGGGTTTAGATAGGGTTGAGTTAACTTTAGGAGGGTTTAGCTTGTCCTTTAGTGACTCATGTGGATAAAGGGGGTTTATTAATTAATCAAGATGATTAATTAATAGATGTGCAAGCTTATAAAAGCTTTTAGAGGAATATTAACATGATTTAGACTATAGAAGGGGATTAAATCAATTAAATATTGATTTATTGGTCAAATGAAAGGGGAAGCTAATTAATTAATAATAATTAATTAGTCTAGATAGAAGGAGGATTTATTAATGGAAGGTCATTAATTAGGGTATTTATTGGATAGGCGACTTAATTAATTAGTGTAGTGTAATTAATTAACGACGATAGGAAAGAAAATGAGTGCTTTTGACGATATGTCACCAATTTACAAGAAAGGAGATAATTAGCGCAATTTAAGTATTTAAATTGCTCGGGCGTAATTATGGGTGTCTACAAATACACTCACTATGTATATGTGTCGACCATTTTTGGGTTGAAAAGGTGGGTCAGGAGACATACCCGATCACCTTATATAAAAAGGACTTTAGGTCCTCATTTGATATATTCGGGAAATATATCAAATGTGTGCAAATCAAGTGATTTGGTTTTACCCTTTGTAAATAGGGTTTTAAGGAGGAGGTGATCTTCTTGGATGTAAAATATGTTCTATGAAGTGAAAGGTTATTTTCAAAGTGGTTTTCACCATATTGGGGTTTTCCACTATAAATATTGTGTCACCTGTGTTATTTATTTCCGATAAGCATTTCTTTATTTACTTATGTTATGATGTAATGTTTATTTAAATATTTATTGTAACATTATATAATATATAAGTTGATTAAATCCGTATTTATTAGAATCCTCAAATTCTAATGACCCGATCCTATCACTTCCCTTTAGCGCAAAGGAAGAAGTTTTGTTAGTCGAGAAATACGAACAAGCCTTTTGACGATCGCAGGAGCGATTGACTACTTCACTCATCCTTGTTATTTTAGATCCTTTGGTGACTTTGTAGTTTTCATTTATGCATCTATAGAAGGACTTGGAGCGAGTGCTCATGCAAGAGAACATTGCATCATTATTTTTATTATCGCAAGCTCAAGGAATACAAACTTAACTACTCCACTCACGATCTTGAGCTTGAAGGATTGGTTCACGCGTTGGTTTCTTGGGGGCATTTTATTTTAGGTAGGCCCTTTGTATTGAGGATAGATCATTTGAGACTTCAGCATATCTTTTCTCAGCCCAACCTCGGCGCTTTGACAATGGTGTTGGATGGATTTCCTCTATGATTATGACATGGACCTCTAGTACATAAAGGGGAAGGAGAATCTCATCGATGATGCCTTGAGTAGGCGGCAACATGATATTTCTACCTTGACATTACAATCAGATCTTAGAGGTAGGATACTTCAGCAGCTTCCAGGTGATAGATTCTATGAGGGTTTCAAGTAGATGGTTGAGTCTTAGGGGCCCTTAGTGGGAAATTACGTAGGGTGCACATTGGATTTTCATGGTCTTCTTTAGTTTTAGAGATGTATCTATGTTCCTAGAGCAAGTGATTTATGTACAGGTTTGTTATTTTTGAGGCACATTGAGCACCTTACTCTACCCATCCTGGGGTGAAGAAGATACATGCGGACTTGAGAAAACTTTACTTCTAGTGGGGTTACGTTGTCATATTACAGATTTCATAGCTCACTATCTTGAGTGTCAAAGGGTGAAGGCCAAGCATTCTCATCCCGTCGGTCTTATATACTCTCATGATATTCTGGAGTGGAAGTGGGATGTGGTGTCCATGGATTTTATTGTTGGTCTTCCCACTTCATCATTTCATCATGACACCATCATGGTGATGGTGGATAAGTTGACAAGGTTTCCGCTTCTCTCGACGAAAGATCTTGTGGTTTCCATTGCACATGTGTTTATGGATGATGTAGTGAGATTACATGGTATACCTAGGATGATCATTTGCGATCATGGATCAATCTACACTTCTAAGTTTTGGACCTCTTTTCAGGCAGCTTTGGGGACTCAGTTAATTTCAATTCAACATATCACCCTCAGACAAATGGGAAAACACAAAGGGTGAACCAGGTACTTGAGGACATGCTTCGAATGTATGTGATGGATCAACAGATGAAGTGGGAGCATTACCTTTATCTGGTCAAATTTTCTTATAACAATAATTTTCACAAATCCATCGGCATGGTGCCTTATTAGGATTGTATGGGAGACCTTGCAGGACATCGTTGAGCTAGGAAAAATTAGATGACAATATTATTCTTGGTCCCACATATCTTTAGGATATGGAGCAGCAATTTGTTTTTATTTGAAGGTGTTTAGAGAAGGTTCGTACATGTCAGAAGGCATATGCTGACATGAAGAGGGTAGAGCATCACTTCCTTGTGGGTGAAAAGGTGTTTCTCAAGGTGTGTCCGCACAATATTATGATTTGTTGTAGAAAGGGATCTAAGTTATCCACTTGATTTTTAGGCCTTTTGAGATCTTGGAGACTATTGGTCCAGTTGCCTATCGCCTAGCTTTGTCACCATGCCTATCCCATGCACACGACATGTTTCACATCTTAGTGTTGTGGAAGTATGTTCCTAATACAACTCATGTTTTGGATTGGTTGGCCTTACAGGTGGAGGCCAAAGGTCTTTGGACTTTGGAGTCTGTGTGTATTCTAGAGCACAAGAGGTGGCCCTTTGGGGGCGCAACCTAGACCATGTTAGGGTTTAGTGGGACATGTACGATGAGACTACAGCTACTTTGGAGGATGCGACACCATTGCAAGCCTCAAATTCATACCTCTTCCGGTGACTTCTAGGAGGAAGTTGGTTTAGAGGAGGGGATGTAGTGCCCACCTTTTTCAGTACTCTCATTTTGGTCGCATGTGACTCATTGTATATCGTATTATCATAACAGACAGAGACATTATTTTTTATTTTGTTGTTTCTATGGGACATTATCACATGATATTGTTGTTTGAAATGGATGTTACTACTTTAGTACACTATTTTTATATGACATTATTTATGACATCGTATTGCTAGCATTAAGATGATGACTCTTGTGCATAGGTTGGCTATGAGGCACATAATACCACGGTTTAGTTATCAAATATTATGTTGTGATGATGATATCATGAGTTATTATTGACATGTTTTGGTATTGATATTTGATCCATATTTGATGTATGATGATTATATTGTTTCATTCGGTGGATGATTCATGTTATGATATCTTTTGCTAGTTTAGTGTGACTTATATGGATGTAGATTTCAATATATATAATAGTGTTGTATTTTTATTATATTGGGCGAGATATGAGGTTTGCATTGTGTACAAGTGACAAGAAATTATCATGATAATAACGTGGGATTTAGGAAATAACCGTCGTTTAGCGCGAAAAGGCCTAATGGCCAAACCTCTTCTTTTTCTTATCGGTTATGACATCCCTTTCTCATGTTGTGCCTTGTCGTGTTGGTTTTCTTTGAATTGAAATTATGGACCTAACCTTTCCCTCCATCATGGTGATGTATTGTTATGTGCTTAGCTCCTTGTTAATTCTTATGTCCTTTGGTTTATTGCTAGCTAATGTTAAATGTTACCCCTTCCATGTGGTTCTAGCATATTCTTTTGGTTTTGGGATGATGTGTTGGGTTAGGTGGAATTAGGCCACCTAATCATGGATTAGGTGAGCCTAATTTCCCCTCCTAAATGCCACATTTTTCCCAAACTCGGATTTGGGAAAAATGTGCCATTTAGGAAGGGTGTATGACAAGTAAGGGACCTTATTTGCATGGAAAAGAAGGCCCTAACCCCCATCCCTATGGGTGGGTGGGCTCTTTCCAATGCAAATGAGGCCCATTGGCCCATTTTCCACTCACCACACACTTCATCTTATGGGAACTTTGATTTTGGGAATGTATGGGATTTTGGGAAATTCTCTCATGATTGCTTTGGGCTAATTTTGAATTTTCCCTTATTCATTTTTGGTGCAATTTTGTGGATACTTCATTGGTTTGGGTTTTGGTGGAGGGTGACATTTGTCACCTTTTGATGCAAGAGCATCACTCCTAGCTTGTAAATATGGTTGGTAACATGAAATTTTAGCTTTCTCAATGTTTTTATAGGTTTAAGAGGTCATCTAGGGTCATCTAGGTGTGTTAGTTTTGTTTAAGACCTTCACAAATTTGAATTTGGCAATTTCCCTCCAAAACTACCAATTTGAATCTAGAAGGCATTTTGGCTTGTATTTGGGTGTATGATGTGATCTTGGAGCATCCAAGCATGTAATAAGGTTGTGGGAGGTCCTATTGAGGTCTAGAAGTCCTAGTAAGGTCATGGTTGTGACCTAGTTCTTAGGTCCTAAGGTTCTAGACTAAGTTGAGTCTTTTAATGTTATAATAAAATACAAAATATGTAATTTGAAGGGTCTTAAGAGGCCAAGATTCTGTTAAAAATTATCGTGGGAGAATATTTAAGCCTCATTGTAACTATTTTGATTTCTCATTTGAATGATCAAGAGAGGGGAGAAGTGGAGCTCCAATGTTTGAAGGAAGAAAGAATCTTATTTGGAAGAAAAAATATGCAATAGTTAGAATTATGTGTTGGTTATTTGGAGTTTTGAGATGCATTTGTTTTAAATGTTGAAATATTGTTGATGATAACATAGTAAGATTGATAAGTAATTATAATCAATGTTTACATGATTCATGCAAGTATCTATTTGTTTGGATGTTCTTTGTTATGACACTTCTTGTAACCTATAGCAGGGTTTGTTAGAACATAGCTAGCAACTTAGAGGTAGGTGAAAGCGAGTATTGGATGACAATATTCATGATTTAAGAGTTTTAAGTGACTTTTCTAGAGTATCGTGGACTTGTTCAACCTTGAGACTCTCTCTGATGAAGGATAAAACTTTAAGTTGAATTGGAAAGCTTTGAAACTCGAGGAACTATGTTCCAAGGTGGCGAGAGCGGGGTAAATTGGAGTGTTTTCACTAGTAGATGAAATACATACCCTTATTGGGCAAGATTTAATGTTTTTAATGTTCATCAAAACCTCTAGAAGGAATCTTAGGCCTCGAAGCTGGTTTTAGTAGTTTTTATAACAATATATGTTCTCTCGGGTTCACAGTGAGTTATTGGAGGCTTTGAAGGATGAGTTAACTTTTGAAACCTTGTAAATATCATCTTAACATCCAGATCTCATACATTTGAGTTTTTGAAAATCTTGAACAATCTCAGTGAGTTATTGATTCATGATAGTATAGGAGTGAGCTTAAGGAATTGATAAGGACAAAGTTGAAGCAAAACTTAGACTTAACCTTTCATGCTCTTGATTATGACTTGAAACCTATCTATGTTGCACCTAAGGAGGGATAATAAGGTGATTGTGAAAGTAGGAAGGTTAAAATTTGATTACTGAAATCACAGTTTCCCTAATAGGTTTACAAACTGTGAGGAGGGTTTAGAAACCTAAGGATTACAAGCATAGAACAAAGTTTTGGTTTGGTCTTTGTGCTCATTACTAGAGCTTGAAATTAGAAAGATGTCCTCTTCATCAAGCCTACAACAAAATTCAATAGGATACATACCATGAGGAGGTCCAAATTAATGGGGAAAGAGGAAAGTCACCTTTCAAAGTTGTAACTAGTATAAAAGACCTAATGTGAAGACTAAAATTGTGGATTTAAAAGAGAATTCACAAAGAAGGCCACATTGAAATTTTGTATACAAAATTACAGCCAAATGGGTACTAGAAAATGTACCTAGTTTGTCAATTGAGTGTACTTGGATAAAGTTAAAGTAGAAAAACCACACGAGATAGGGCTACTGAGGAGCCTAAACAAGAGAAAAGAGAGTGAGATTGAAAAGACATTCACGAAGGGAGTTGAGTTATGAAATTTGACACACACCTCAAAGAAGGTAATGGGTGGTCATAAATGTGTTTGGCTCGGGTAGTTGTAGATTGTTCTAACCTTGAACTCACCGTGTGACAATTTCTTGAGAAGCCTACAAAGTGCAACTTTGGAAGAAAGTGGGGAAGTTGTCTCTTTTGTTTGATTTATATTCATTGGATGGTTGTTTAGGCAAGATATAAGGGTTATTAATAGGTTCAAATATTTGCATGAGCCTAGTTGGGTTTCAAAACTAAGTCATTGCATGATTTGAGAGCTCTAGACTTGAGAAAGAGAACTAGTTTGAAGGTCTAAAATGTAGTTTTGAGTTTGTGGTTCAATATAACATTGGAAATTTATTATGAGTGAATATAGGCTTTGCATCACCTTCCCATTGTTTTTCTTGGGTAACTTATTTTCTTTTTAACCCCTCACTTCCATGGAGATGGGGTTATTTGCTTGGAGAATTTTAGAAAAATCTTGGAAACTTGGTGAGGACTTGAGCTCTTTGGAAGGCATTATTAGATTTTGGCTTTTGGGAGCACAAGGTAGGGCCTTGTATACTTATGTTTTACTTGATTTTACCTTGCATGTTTGTGTATGATCAATTTTGGAAAATGTTTTTAGTGTTGCTTTATTTTTGCTCCACCCACCCTTGAGGGGTGTGGGTTTTGGGAGTTTGTATGGGAAGAGGGAGGAATTTTCCTCCACTCTATTTGGGAACCCTCCTACATTTGGTTTGTAGGTAGGGATGGATTTCCATTTGGGTTGGAAATTCATCCCTACCCTCAAGAAGGAAACTAATATGTTTGAAAATCCTTCTTGGGGAGTTTTGGAGAGATAAGGGGAGTTTTTAGTGATAAGGAGATGGTAAAAACATGGAGAGATAAGGGATTTTATTATTGCTTTTGCATGGTTATATGGAACATGAAATTGGGATTCCCGTCCCCTCTACTCAAATCTAGAAGTATGGATCTTCTTAGCAAATTTTTTTTGGTTGCATTGTGTTTTTGAATGGTTTGCAAATGGAGTTAAAATTTCTTGTGTGCATCCTAGTCCTTCCTTTGTGCTAAGTGAAGCATGTTACCTCTTTCCCATGGGCTTGGGGGTAGGATAGCATACCACCTTGGACACCTTGGTGGCATGTAATGATGTCAATTGGTTGGGTGGTCAACCAAGCATCTTTCTTGTGATTTGGATAACCCTTGCATTGTTGTTTTGGAGCTAAGTGGAGTGGCCTAGATGTTGCGAGAATTCTGATTTGGAGTTACAATTTGATGGTGTTTTTGAGCCAAAAAATTGGCATATTGTGAGAGGCCTTGTTTTACTTGCATTTTACTATATTCATTCACTATGAAATGGAAACATTAATCTGTTATAAGTGATTAAGTTATGTAATTTTAAAGGTTGAAAACATGGTTGAAAATTGTTGTTGTAATTGTAATGTTTACTCAAATTTCATGTTGTAAAATATCTCCTTTGAAATATATATTTGTGTATCTTCCTTTAAAGTGAAAAATTCAACTAAGGAGAGGGAATTATGGGCATTCAATTTTTTATTTATCGTCATGGCATGTACGAGAAAAAAGGGAGAAGGGATTATTGTAATTATCAAAATGTTATCTTATGCTTAACAGTTCTTTTTTGTTCAAGTTTAATCTTGAAATGTTATTGTAATTATGGTGTAAAAATCAGCATGATATCCTTGATTAGAAACTTGAAAACAATTCCTCTTTGTGTAAATATATGTGTTGTAAATTATACTTTAAATAAATCATCTCCTTTGTTGGATTTCTCTTGCCATTTAGGTAGCTTGTATGTGTTTACAAATCAAATATATCTTTATTTTAGAATAAATACTTCATATAAAACAAGTTAGTAAAATTTATTTGGATCTAAGGTAGATGTAATTATGTCTAAAATAAATCAAGTATTGAACTTCTTAAATCGAAAGAAACCCCAGTGTTGAACTTGTGTAAATCTGGTTATTACGGATGTGTTACCTTAACACGCACACACACACACATTGTAGTCACAAAAGCATGCACTTTAGATTATTTATCCTGGTCTCATATTATTATTTAGAAGGTTCTTGAATGAAGAAAGTACTAATTAACCCCTATCTTTTGACCATATTGTTTTATTTTATTTCTTCATTACCGACCTCTTACACCCATATGCCCATTAGCTTTTTATCATCCCATGTTATTTTAGCCTCGATTGGGGTGCCCATATTAGTACTTAGGGCGCCCATAGGCACTCTAGTCCCACTATGGGCGCCCTGTCCTTTTGCACTTTCCCGCGACTTTTTAGGCTCTTTCTAGCCGTTTACATCTTTATCTTTTTGGGGTCTTCTATTTTGGGGTTAATTACGAAATTAGATAAAGAGAACCCTATAAATATAAAGTTATGAGACCATAATGAGGGACCTAGCATCACTTACTACTATCACTCCATCTAGAGTTGCATCCATCTATTACATTGAAGATCACTTACATCTACATAGCTCCATCATCAAGGCACAAGCCTAGGACGTCTACTGACACACTTCATAGGGGGAGGGATTCCATTTTATTCCATGCACACATTCTATTACATTTTCTACACATAGTTATTTCTCTCTACTTCACAAAGTCGTGACACAAGAGCAACCTAAGGCACGTTAACACACACTTTCACATAGAACTACAACGGGTTTGACTAGGGTGCCAGATTCTAGAACGAGTGCCCACATGTGCCCTAGTACTCCTCCAGGCACTCCAATCCAGCTAGATCCTCCAGATCCACCCTTTTCAAGACTCCTGCATAGTCGTTCCTACTTCTATATTTTCCAATCATCACTGCAACATTGTCTTACGAGAATCTATTATTTAGCGGAGTTCTTTTCTCCTCTCTTTTACATATTAGGGATAGCATTTCCTTTTGCATAGTTGTTTAGCTTGTTTGTGAACTTATTTATTGCATTTATTTACTTTATTTATTATTCATAGCTTAGATTAACTATCCTCATACTACATAGTTAGTCCATTTTTAGTTAATCATTTTGGTGAACCTGACTCAATCATCCATGCTTCCACCTTATTCATTCCTAGGGTTAGGTCATCATGAGTATATCAATCAATGATTACTTTTTTCCAATCTTGATTTACTACATAGAGTCCAAAAAAATTGTTGAGTTGTGGAGCTTAATTGCTTCACATTAGCATGTTTTATGAACTTGTTGGAATACCACGATGAACCGGTGTCGGTCGGTGACCCATCGTTCACCTAGGGACCAATATTAAATAAGGCAAGGAGGAACCAATATCGGTTAGGGTAACCAACATCGGTTTCTGTGCGTGATTATTTTATTTAACTCATGGGAATTAGATCTAACTTTTGATATAAAGTTTATCTAATGATTGTAATTGCATAGCTAAAGTGCCCTAAGTTTGTATATGCATATATAAGCTAGAAAGCTAGGGTTAGAAGGTAGAATTAAGAGAAAATTAGAAGAATTGTAAAGAAGTTTCCTTTGGAGAGAGAAAAAAGAAACTTGTGAGGAAGAAACTACTGTACATCCAAGAAGGTGTGGAAGATTGCAGATCTTCATTGTATTTCCTCTGTGATAATAGATTGGCGGACGTAGCCCACCTTTGGGTGAACCACGTTATATCTTGTGTATTATTTTTTCTCGTTATTTCCGTGTTTATTGCTTATATGCTTAGATCTGATATTTATATATGTACAACTTGTGTGCTAACCCCAACAATTGGTATCAAAGCTTTGTTTGAGGGTTTTATGTGTTGACAAATTTACTCACATGGGGATTTCTGACTGAGTGGGAGCTATAGCAATGGTAGAAGAAGGTAAATACAAAGTGGAGAATTTTAATGGCCATAATTATCAATTATGGAAGATACATGTGGTAGATTATTTGTATCAGAAGGATCTATATTTACCGTTAGATGTGAAAGCAATACTTATAAAGATGATTGATGAAGAGTGGAATATTCTTGACAGAAAGGCTCTAGGATCTATAAGATTGAGCTTGAAAATATCGTGGCTTCAAATATACTAAAGATTAAATCTATGGTAGAGTTGATGGATTCTTTGTTTAATTTATATGAAAAACCTAGTGCTTGAATAAAGTTTATTTGATGAAAAAATTATGTAATTCTAAGGCTGCAAGAAGGTGAATCTTCATCAAGTCATTTGAATGATTTACGGTCTATTTTAAATCAATTAAAATTAGTTAATATTTTGTTTGAGGATGAAGTGAAAGAAATTTATTTTAATGCTCTTTGTCGGATAGTTGGGATAACTTAGTAATAGTTGTTAGTAATACGATGTAATCTGCTACTAATATTTTAAAATTGGATGATGTGGTTAGTATAATCTTGAACGAAGAAATACGCATGAAAAGTACAAGAGAATCATCATCTAGGAATGTTTTGAATGTAGAAATTAGGGGAAGGCAAAAGGAGAGATCCAAGAGTAAGAATAAAGGGAAATCAAAGTCTAGGAATGAAAGATCTAAATCCAGAGGTAGAGGAATAACTTGCTAGAATTGTGGAAAGAAAGGACATGCAAAGAAGGATTGTTGGTTCAAGGAAAACAAAGAGAATTTTTTAGACAAAGGTAAAGAGGCAAATATTGCAACTCAGGTAATGCAAGATGCCCTAATTATCTCCTTGGATAATAAAATTGAATCATGGGTTTTAGATTTTGAGCTTCTTTCCATGCAACCCCTAATAAGAGTTATTTCAAACATTATATCTAAGGTGATTTTGGGCATGTTTATTTAGGAGATGATGAACTATGCAATATTACTGGTAAAGGTGAAGTTCATCTAAAATTGTAGAATGGAAATAGATGGATATTGAAATATGTGAGGCATGTTCCAAGCCTCAGGATAAATCTATTTTTGTAGGATAATTGGGTGAAGTTTGGTTACATGGTTACATTCACAATGAGACTCTTGGAAAGTTACCAAGGGATATCTTGTTGTAGCAAGAGGCAAGAAGGTAGGATCATTGTGTATATATATATATATATATATATATATATATATATATATATATATATATATATAATTGATTCCTTTTCTATGTTATCTACTTGATTTAGATGTAAGCATGTGGCATAATCGGCTAGGCCATATGAGTGAAAAAGGAATGCAAATCTTAAAGGAAAAGGGTAAGTTATTAAATTTGAAACATGTAGATCTTGATTTCTGTGAGCATTATATTTTTGGAAATCAAAAGAGAGTGAGATTTCTCAAAGTTAGGGCAACAAAGGAGCAAAAATTAGAGCTTGTGCACTCATATGTGTGGGGACCAGCCTATGTAGCTTATCATGGAGGGTCCCAATATTATGTGACTTTCATTGATGATGCCACAAGAAATGTATGGGTTTATTGTATTAAACATAAATCTAATGTTTTTGAGACTTTTAAAATATGGAAATCCCTTGTGGAAAATGAATCAAATTCAAATTTAAAATGCCTTAGATTTGATAATGGTGGTGAGTACTACAACAAGGTTTTCAATTATTATTGTTCAGTAAATGGAATACGTAGAGAAAGAATGATTCCTAGAACACCACAGGAGAATGGTGTTGCAGAAAGAATGAACAGGAAAATCATGGAACGTGCAAGAAGCATGAGGATACATGTTGGATTACCCTTGCAGTTTTGGGCAAAAGTAGTAGACACGGTGGTTTATTTAATTAACCATAGGGGCCTTCAAGTGCACTGGATGGTGGAATACCAGAAGAAGCTTGGACTAGAAAAGAGGTAGATATTTATTTTTTTAGAGTATTTGGTTGAAGCTTTTATACACATTGATAAAGAAAATAGAAAGAAGTTAGTACATTTGTTAAATCCAAGAGATGTAATTTTATTGGTTATGGCTATGGTGATTTCAGATTCTAGTTTGGGATCTAGAGGATGATAAGATTGTTAGGATTCGTAACATTAATTGGAATGAAAAGAGAATGTACATAGATCAAGTTTTGGTACCCAAGAAGTGAACCGGTTAAGAAGTTCGTAGATGAAAATGAACTTTTAGATTTAAAATTGAAACCTACACGTTTACATAGTAAGCTGGTGTCGGTTAACCCATGACCCAGCATCGTCGGTCACTTGTATAGGTGTCGATTACTGGTAGATCTAGACCAACGTCGGTTAGCGAACCGGCGTCGATTACAGGTGACCGATGTTAGTCATTGTTAGAGATTGATACAAATTTGCAAAAAGAGTATATTGAGCCTTCGACACCCCAGATCTCAGTGAGAAGGTCACAAAGGGTAAAGAGACCTCCAAAAATATTTTCACCTTCTTTATCTTATTTATTATTGACTAATAGTGGTGAACCAAAAATATTTGAAAAAACAATGTAGGATGAAACCCACAAGCAGTGGGAGCATGACATGGATGAGGAGATGGATTCCTTGGAACAGAACCAGACATGGGATTTGGTTAAGTTTCTAGCGGAAAAAGATCATTGCAAAATAATTGGGTTTACAAGATCAATGAAGAAGAGGATGGAGATAAAAGATACAAGGCAAGGCTTGTAGTAAAAGGATTTTCACGAAATTAGGTATTGAATTTAGTGAGATTATTTCTCCTATTGTTAAGATGACTTCCATTCGTATTGTATTGAGTTTAATTTCATTATAAGACTTGCACTTAGAACAACCTGGATGTTAAGACGGATTTCTTTCACGGTGATTTAGAGGAAGATATTTATATACATCAGCCCTTTGGGTATGAAGTCAAGGGTAAGGAGAAACTTGTGTGCAGGTTGAAAAAGAGCTTATATGGGCTCAAACAAGCTCCAAGGCAATGGTATATGAGGTTTGATAGTTTCATGCATGAGCATGGTTATAAGAGATATGAATTTGACCATTGTGTTTATTTCAAGAAGCTTGGAAATGGGAGCTATATTATTTTGTTATTGTATGTGGATGATATGCTTATTGCAGGATCTAGTATGTAAGACATTGGTGAGCTTAAAGAAAAACTAGCTCACACATTTGCAATGAAGGATTTAGGAGCTGCAAAGAAAATCCTTGGCATGTAAATTCTTAGAGACAAGAAGAACAGGAAATTATATTTGTCTGGGAACATTATATCAATAGGGTGCTAGAAAGGTTTAATATGTAGAATTCAAATCCTATTAGTACACCTATGGTTGGACACTTCAAATTATGTAAAGATCAATGTTGTATATCACATGAAGAGGTCGAATACATGGCACGAGTTTCATATGCTTCAAAGCGAGTTGGAAATCTTATGTATGTTATGGTTTGTACTGCAGATCAGGCACTACACATGTAGTGGGATTTGTGAGTAGATTTATGGCTAATCCAGGTAAAGAGAATTTAAAATCAGTCTAATGGATTCTCGGGTAATTGAAAGGGACATTTAGCACGTAATTATGCTATGGAGGGTTAGCTACTTTTTAATGCGGCTATGTTGATTCGAGATATGGCTAGAGATTCGGATGGCGGTAAAAGCACCACTGGATATGTATTCATAGTAGGTGGGATGACAGTTAGTTGGATTTCGAGATTGTAGAAGGTTGTGGCCTTGTCTACTACAAAGGTGAGTATGTTACAACTACAGAGACTAGCAAAGAGATGATATGGATGAGCACGTTCATGGAAGAGTTGGGAAAGGAGAAAGAGGATTGCAAATTGTATAGTGATAGTCAAAGTGTGATTCATCTAGAAAAAAACCCAGTGTTTCATTTAAGAACGAAATATATTCAGTTAAGATATCACTTCATATGGCAAGTGTTGGAGGATGGGCAAATGACACTAGAGAAAATTCATATAAAGGATAACCTGCATGGATATGCTAACGAAGCCGTTAGAAAGGAGAAGTTAGAGTTACACTCCACTTTTGTTGGTCTTTCGACTTAAGACTTGAAGAGGGAGAAACATGCCAAGGAAAGGATCGGAGGAAGAATTTATGCAGTATAATGCATCAATTTATCTCTAAGCTGGGATATTGTTGAGTTGTGGAGCTTAATTTCTTCACATTAGCATGCTTTACGAACTTACTATAATACACGATGATAACTAACATTGGTCGACTAACCGACGTCAGTCACTTAGGGACCGATATCAATTAAGGCAAGGAGGAACCGACATCGGTTAGGGTAACCGGCGTCGGTTTCCTATGCATGATTATATTATTTAACTCACGGGAATTATATCTAAATTTTGATATAAAGTTGATCTAATGATTATAATTGCATAGCTAAAGTGCCCTAAGTTTGTATATACTTGTATAAGATAGAAAGCTAGGGTTAGAAGGTAGAATTAAGAGACAATTAAAAGAATTGTAAAGGAGTTTCCTTTGGAGAGAGAAAAGAGAAACTTGTGAGGAAGAAACTACTATACATCTAAGAAGGTGTGGAAGATTTCAGATCTTAATTGTATTTCCTTTGTGATAATATATTGGTTGTTTCTTGGTGGACGTAGCCCACACTGGGTGAACCACATTATATCTTATGTATTATTTCTTCTAGTTATTTTTGTGTCTATTGTTTATATGCTTAGATCGATATTTATATATGTACAACTTGTGTGTTAACCCCAACAATTTCTTGCTACTACTTGCATTCGTGCTAACATGCACCCGGACGTGGTTTATCGAGCCTTTGCCGACACCTTTTCCTCACATATAGTATTTAAGTCTAACCTTCCCTTTGATGTTCACACTTTTGATAATGACCGACTTTACATATCATCTCTCGTATTTATAATGTCGTTGTTAAGCGTACTTTGATTGATAATGGATTTGAACTTAACTTGTGTCCTATGTCATTTCTCAAAGTTTTAGGTCTTACCGCTCATGACATTAGTCCCTCTAGTGTTTCATTGTGTGCTTATGATGGTTCCATCCATCCATGTTTCGGTCACATCACATTGCCCATCACTGTTGGTCCTAAGACTATCCACATTGTCTTTTCGTTGTTGATTTCCCAGTTTCCTATAACTGTCTACTTGGTAGGCCATGGCTTCATGTCATGCAAGTTATCACCTCTACTTGTCCATAATTATGTTAAATTCTTACATGAGAGCATGGAGTATACCATTTTTCGTGACCATGATCCATTTTAGTATTGTGAGTGAGCTCCTAATATTAATCTTCCTATCCCACACATAAACATTACAGATGAGCCCCAACCTAGGGAAGAGCCACCACACTTACCACCACTTGATGGTACCATTTGTGTGATAGATGCAGTTTCTTCTATACCACGTGCTACTATGACTACTATGATTCCTTATCAGGGGCATGTCTAGTCTATAGACGTTGCTCTATCACATCCACCTCCACATACATTCCCTACTTTAGTATGCCCACCATTCACTTGCACACTCTTCATGAATGATTCATACTGGGAACACATTCCATTTGATCCTACATGTGATGACACTATATGTACACATGAGGGTCTCGATTGCTTAGGGTTTTCTTTTGAGGACCTATCTCATGCATCACATGCTTCTCATCTTTATTATGGCTTTGTTTGTATCACTGATGCTTATGGTTTGCATGTCTTTCATCTTACAGTCTATCTATCATGTACTCCTTACTTGTCATCACTTACATTAGGATAATCATGGCTTGATTATATTAGAGGTACACTAGATCCGGATCATATAGATATTTCGTTTCCTATGTGCTTTGGATGTGTTTTCATTTGCAACAAAACTTTCCTCGGATACAATCATAAGCTCACTCGTTGGTATACACATAGTTGTCCAATTCCTCCATTCACCGATGAGGAGTATGCAATGAGCATGTACAATTTATGCCTTAATGTATCATTACGTGACCCACCCGACACTATTGCTTATCAAGTCACTAATGCTTACCCATTCGGCTATGAACCTGAGAGCAATGTTCTTCTAGATGACATTACATGGTAGCCTATTTCACCATACATACGTTGGGCGGCATAATTACTCACACACACCCCCAATTTCATCATAGTGTATATCATCTTTGTAATCATATAGGAATTTTTAGCATACATTTTAGCATCAGCATTACCCGATGCGTACTTTTGTGCTTCGGTTCACACTTTTCTATTGTGGGATTATTACATTGAACCCCACACACTACACTATAGCCATTATACATTGTATTTCATCACACATCATATGCCATACACCATACACCATGCATTCTCCGTGTTTTTATACAACATTGTGCCATTTCCACCTTCATACATCATACATTATACTAGTCCTCACCTTACACATTTTTCATCATACACTATTAGGCTATTTACAGATATTGCCTCACATCTTATACATAGGCATATGCCCTACATCATACATTGTGCATCTCCACATTACTCATATTCTACACATTATGTTAGTCTTCATCATCCATGCGTCTAGCATTACATTTCATCTATGTCTACTACATTACTCATCTATCTACATGTATTACACTATGCATTATACATTACATACTACACATCTACCATCGCATTTTACACACTTTGTGTTTTTACTACATTGTCTTCTATGCATTGCACTCACTACCCTATGACACACTTTAGTTCCTCGGTCCATACTCGACTGTCAAGGGTTTACCAATCAAATGGACCTTACACTCATCACACATGTGACAATCCTAGGCTAGTGACATATGCTTTAGGCTAAATCATCACCTATTCTATCATTTTGTAGTGGTATACACCTTAGGTTACATCACCACTCCCTCCTTTCATCTTGTAGTGATATACGCTTAGGGCTAAATCATCACTCATCCATTCATCTTATAGTGATATATGCTTAGGCTAAATCATCACTTATACATTCATCTAGTCGTGATATACACTTTGGCTATAGGGTTCACCTGACACATCATTTCTAGGTCGCATCTCATCACTACACCTACACATTCATCACAATGTGTTAGACACAACACACTACTCGACCATTTCCCAATGATGCACTCTCATTTATGGTTCATTCTTGACTGCGAGGGGGAAATGAACCTCATTGCATACACTTCCATTCAATTGGGGGCACATGACTCTATCATTCCATCTTGCATTCCATTCCATCTATCCACAGTATATTGCATTGTCTTGGGGAATTTACTCTTATTTACTAGTGTTTTACATGATCATTGTACTACACTGTTATATTACTTTCTTATATGTCATTATCTATACCATCCACACACGTGAGTTTACATCCTTTGTTTAGTTGTGATCGCATACATAGATATTTTAAACACATCATGGATGTTCGCCTTCTACCCTTCCTATATTGGTTGCTGAGGGCATCCGCATACGTTTCTTCCAAGTGCTATTGTTTCATTTTGTACTTAGCACTTTACATTACTTGATTATTCATGCTTTGACATATTAGTTATTTCTCTAACATCTCTAATGGGTGTTCCATGTGCAACACTTGTTTTGCAGGATTACATGTTTCCATGACTACTTCTTTTGTTTGTACTTATCTATCATTGTATGGTTCTTGTATGCATGCCTTACCCTATGTTTGGTGTGCACACTTGTTTATTTTTGTGACCATGATGGTTTTGTGTGTCTTGCGACATCGTGAGTGATGTCCCATGTTTGTGACCCGCTTTGTGTGACTTGTCTTCTTACATGTTTCCACTACTTTGCTTGATATTTTTAAAACTATTTGCGTAGATTACACATTATCTTCTTACATGCATGTGTTTTCATACTAACACTCGTTTTAGATCCTTATTTGTGCACGCCTTGGTTTTCTACCGAGCGCATTCCCTTCCCCTTGCAGGGAAAAGTTACAGATTTCATGTGGTTGGTCCTCTTTTGTGGCCGCATTCTCCTAGCAGTGGCGTCACATGCACCCCCAAAGAGGGAGGCATAATTTGGGGTTTTACATACTAACAAAGAGATTCTACACTAGTTCGGTTCAATTATATACAACGAGTGGGTTTAGACCAGTCTATGAACCCTATACACAACAACTTTTATAGGACATGGTGTCCTTAACATTTTGGGAAGCGATTCTGAGGTTTGGAGGTTACATTGGGTGTGCCTCCCTACACTACTTCGGCCAGTGGCATCCAATTGCCCAAAAAACTAGGACATACAAATATATCTTCACATACATTTAGGGAAACAACTAGAGCTTGGAGGATACAGATCATTTCCTCCCTACACTTCTTCGACTAGGGTGGTGTGAGATCGCCCCAAGAAATCATAGTACAAGATATCCTTCTGCACTCAATTTCTTGACATGGATCAAGTGCATATGTTCCATTTACACTCTTTCATTTGCATATTTTACTTTTACATGCGTCTTTTACATTACATTTTTACACATACATACATACATATTTGACTACTTGATCATTTTCTCCTTGCAGGCCTGATGTATGAGAAACAAGCAATCAAATGAAAGGCAACAACAATGATTCACAATAGCACACACTTCACTAACCATGCATGCACATTACACACCGCAGCAGCTACACACACGTTCCACCCTAGGTTCACTCTCATCACTTTTTCTTTACGCATTTTTCATCTTTAGTTTCCATGCTCCTCCATCTTTTTATCATTCCACACTTTGTTTAGTCCTTCGACACATTTCTACTACACTCTTCATGAACATCAGGTACACATCTCTATCTACTTTATGTTACCAAACTTTCGCTCACCAACATAAAGTGGGGGAAAATGTAGTCACAAAATCATGCACTTTAGAAAATATTTATCTCGGTCTCATACTACTATTTAGAAGGTTCTTGAGTAAAGAAAGTACTAATTAACCCCGTCTTTTGGCCATCTTGTTTTATTTTATTTCATCATTATCAACTTGCACCAATATGCACATTCAACTTTTGTCATCCCATGTTATTTTAGCCTCGATTGGGGTGCCTAGATTAGTATTGGGGCGCTCATGGGCACCCCTGGTTCCTTTTGCATTTTCCCACCTCTTTTTGGGCTCTTTTTAGCCATTTTACATCTTTATCTTTTTGGTAGTCGGCCATTTAGGGGTTAATTATGAAATTAGATTAAGATAATCCTATAAATATAAAGTTATGAGACCATAATGATGGATCTAGCATCACTTACTACTATCACTTCATCTAGAGTTGCATCCATTTATTGCAGTAATGGAGATCACTTGCATCCACATAGCTTCATCATCAAGGTACTGAGGTTAGGACATCTACATCACACTTCATAGGGGGAGGGATTCGATTCTATTCCATGTACACATTCTATTAAATTCTCTACACATAGTTATTACTTGCTACTTCACAAAGTATGGTGACACAAGAGCAACCTAGGGCATGTTCACACACACTTGCACATAGAACTACATCGGGTATGAGATGTAGTGCAATGCTTACTTAGTAATCCCACCACTATGGCAGCTGAGGTCAGTCTGACCCCTTCATATGCATTATTCTTTTTAAGGTTTGATGTTTGTTTTGGGGTCTTGCATGTCTTTCTTTTATCTTGGAGTATTGGAAACATCTAGCATGGGACAATGATAGCGTTGATGCAAAAAACATCAAGGGTTTCGGACTATCTTGCCAAACCAATGAAGATTAGTTTTAGATATTTTGCACAAACTAGGGTGCCCATATTGCAGAACCAAAATGCCCACAGTGCCCTAGTCCTCCTCCAGTGCTCCAGTCTAGCTAGATCCTCCAGATCCACCCTTTTTGTGACTCTACATAGTTGTTCCTACTTTTGTATTTTCCATTCATCACTACGACTGTCATCCTGTGAGCATTTTTATTCATATAGTTATTTCCCTTTTCTTTTGTATATTAGGGTTAGCATTTCCTTTTGGATATTTGTTTAGCTTCCTTGCATACTTATTTATTGTATTTATTTACTTTATTTACAATTGTTCATAGCTTAGATTAACTATCCATATACTACATAGTTAGTCCATTTTTAGTTAATCATACATACATATAGATATATATATACATACGTATATATATGTATGTATGTGTGTGTGTGTATTATATATATATATATATATATATATATATATATATGTATGTATGTATGTATGTATGTATGTATGTATGTATGTATGTATGTATGTATGTATGTATGTATGTATGTATGTATGTATGTATGTATGTATGTATGTATGTATGTATGTATGTATGTATGTATATATATATTATCTTATATACAAAAAAATAAAGAATTAGAAATTTATTATCTATATTACAAAAAAAAAAATGTCTTAGTGATTTTATGGATCAAAGAAAACATACCATCTTCGATAAAATATATATATATATATATATATATATATATATATATATATATATATATATATATATATATATATATATATATATGAACAAGTAAGAGTGATTTTTAATTAAAAAATTATAAGCATGGGAGGGTGGTTATCCTACCCACCCCCATACTATTTGAACCCCATATAGAGAGTTGTGGCACATGCCTGACCCACGGCTGTGGAATGGGCCAAATCCCTCACTCTACACCCTTTCCACGACCATCTACCTCCCTTATAGGCTTTTCAGCCCCCTCTTTTATTGCACCCATCCTTGGCTCTTTCCAAATGTGGCCTGCTATAAAAAAACACACACACACATACACACATATTATACATAGGGGGTGGGGGTGTGATGGTTATCCCCCCTGCCCCCATAATTTTTGAACCTTATATAGAGGGTTGTGGTGCATGCTGACAACCCATGACCTGTGTAATGGGCCTGACCCTCACTCCACACCCTTGCCACGTCTGCCTACCTCCCTTACAGGTCTTTCGGTCCTCTCTTTTTTGTGCCCATCCTTGGGCTCTTTTCAATGCGGCCTCGCTATAAAATAACACACACACACACACACACACACACACACACACACACACACACACACACACACACACACACACACACACACACACACACACATCATGATATTTTCACAAACCCACACATTTGATATAAAAATGCAACCTCAACAAGATAAAATAAGTAGAACTATTGATATTATTTCCCTAGTTATGGGATCTATACCAAAACAAAAGAGAAGAAAACATTAACCCTTCAAATAAACAAATGCATATCTCAGTGATCGTCATAAAAACTTGGAGGAGAAACTTGATCCTTAATCCTTGATCCTTGAACTTGAACCCTTGAACTCTCATTCTTGCAAAACACAAAAAAATGCAAAGAGACCCGAATAGAGGTGGAGAGGAGATGTAATTAAAAACTTAGGTTTTTACAAATTATATCCTCGCCCTTATGATTTTAGGACAAACTTAATCATGCGGCGGAGATTGAATTAATCTAAGGGTTATGATTAGATGTGTACAACTTAAATGGTATGGATATTTCATGTTGTTATGTTATTTTTCTAAGGGTGTATTCTTTAAGTGGCTTTAATATATTCTTGGGTAAGTTTAAATGAAGGGGGAAAATAAATTTAAATGGTTAATTCTTATTTAATTAATTTATCTTAGGTTGTGGGATCCCCTTAGTGGGATATTTGAATTAAATAAAATCTTTTATTTTCTTTTACATTTATCCTTATTCGAGGGCACGGGCCCATTTTAAAGGCAAAAGGGGACAAGGTTAATTATGAATTTTTCGTAAACCCTCGAATGTTTCAAACAAAAATATATTTGTAACCTACCAATTTTAAATGCTCTAAACTCGCCATTCTTCCCACGCGATAAGCTATATCGCAAGTGGAGTCTTACCATACAACTATCACGATAATTAATTGTCGACACTTTCTTTTTATATCACCATAAATTGTTTAATTCGCAAAAGCGATGTTACGACAACCCTCCACTCCTTGGTTTAAAATTGTGTTGCTATAATCATGACGGAAAAGTTGATCTTGTCCCCCTTGTCATTTGCGAGTGCGGTTTGGTGTTTCCTCATCATTCGTTGTGACTTAGTCATGTTACTTTGTGTTTACTTATTACTTTAGTTATTGTAGAACTAAACAACTTTTTAAAAATATTACCACCTTTATTAAGTTATCTCAATTGGTTTGGGAGGTTTGGTGTTCATTTTTATCATTTTGGAACTCCCATTGAGCGTGGCGCAATGAAGGGTTCAAAATATTGATTTGATTAAGCCCAAGAGAATGTCAAATGACCGATAGAGAAGGCGCCATAGTAGACCTAGTATAATTTTTAGGAGAAGAACCTAGTTACCTAGAGGACAAATCTACATAAGACTTTTGATCCGTTATTCACACCTCAATAACCGTTTTTGGTGATTTTAAATGCACCTTACTCAAACTACTAGGCCGTTTCTTAGAAGATTCCGGATATTGAGCCATATCATCTATCATGGCTTGATCCTCAAAAGAGACAAACAAAATGATGTGAAAAATCAGCCCCATTCCTCCAAGTATAATATTTTCCCCTGTTTTTGCTATTCCAAAGTTATTTTGTTACGATGGACTTATTTTCTTGGTTTTTCTAGGGTGTGAGAAACTTTTTCAATATTTTATGAAGTTTGGGTATTTTTATTACCTCTATTGTAACATTGATATTGTAATGATTGTCTTTATGATGATTAAAGAAATGGTAAGAGACCCTGACCCTCTTATTTACAAAAAATGATAAGACATACCATGATTAGAGAATGATTAGATGAATTTATCATTGGTGATCAATTTGTGTGTGTTATTCCTCTAAGGATATGAAAATAGGTTTTTGATGTGTTTTCTACTATTAAATTTAAATCTATGTTATTACATGTATCTTTGTTGCTTAGTTTACTTCATGATGTGATCATTGCTTCTTACACATTGCTTCGAGCGCATTATTTTTTATAATTTGTAATTATATCATATGCTTCTTACACACTTATCTTTATATCATAACTTGTTGCATGCATGTTTTTCACACATAATCTAACTAACACTACTAACTTTGCTCAAGTCTATCATGTTTTATCAATCATGTTTCTTTATTATGGGCCCTTAATGTCACACACATTGTTTCATGTATTAGATCACTATGGATCCACTAGGCACGAGTCATGCATTTTGATCATACTACACATTCAATCATTGCTATGTTATCTTGCCAAATATTGCTAGAACACTCTCATGACACATTTCATTCCTTTGATGATACATAGACTTTTGTTATTAAAATGTTATTATCTTACAACATTTACGCATTATTGGGATTACAATTATTTTATAGTATATATTCTACAAAATATTTGTGCTTAAAATGCTCTTATATTGTGATTCTTACACATTATTGGCCTTATTTTTTTTTTTCTACGAATGCTACAAAATACATGTGCTTACAATAGTTTATATCTTAGGAATTATACACATTCTACCATGTTATTTGATACACTATATTTTTCTTATATGAATTGATGATGTTGATTATCTAATTTTACATGACTAAAACTTTATATTTTGAGCTAAGAGATCATTTACAACATCCCTCGTCTTAAAAGGGTCCATATTATGGGATTTTCTAACACATTCATGAATATTTTAGATACAACGCTTTATATAACATTGTATGATGATATGCACATAGTTCTTCCAAGATATTATATGGATACATTTACATCGATTCACGAGTAAGCCCAATTGCTAGAGATGGCTTGATATAACTAACCTAATTCCTAGAGAGAGCTTTACTTAGTAAACTCAATTACTAGAGATGGCTTCACATAACAAGCCTAATTGCTAGAGAAAATTTCACTTAGTAGGCTCAAATGTTAGAGATGTCTTCACATAACAAGCCTAATTGTTATAGTTTTCTTATGTTCAAATTTATCTTCTCTCACATATGACACAAAGGGCATACAAGTCTACATGTTTCATGTTTTTCATTGTCGAGTGTGTTATTTACTAATTTTATATAAGCATTTTGATTGTACTTTAATACATGTTTTTACATGTGGAACCCATGTTTACACATATGGTAAAAGACAAAGGATAAGGGAACACACACACTTCAGTCTCACACATGTGTTTTCCTTATGGGAATTTTGTGTTTCAAGTTATTTTTAATTTGATAAAACAATATTTAATTACTATATTAAAATGGAGGTAAATGTACTATCTTAAATTTGTACTAATGGTATTTGGGAATTAATCCTTGGTGCTTATCTCGACACATTAATCATTGTATGCTACACGACTAGTTCTACACAAATCTTACTCAATTAGCACTCGACCACCATGTCGGGATTGTTACTCAAAGCATTAACTACCCAAAACCACTTTCTAAATATAGAACACATTTTTCTACATTTTCCACCATCTCCGGTGACGTAATTAAATTTGTACCTAGCGAGGACAAATTTATCCAAGACAAACAAATCCATTTGGGAATATTTGTCCTAAGCTCACAAATTTATCCTCCAAAGTCTTAATGGTCACTTTTTCAAATTCATAAGTTAGTCCATCGACCTAGTGTCAATTGAGCTAGAAAAAACCTTTCACGATAGTCAACTATTAAATCAAAGCCCGACTCTAATAATTCAAAGGGCCTCTTATCACACATACTTAAGACTACATGGATCACAAAAATCACCCAATTGCTATATAAAACTCTCAAGCATATCAACTAACTCTAAATATGTGTACATCATGTATGGCTATCCTAAGTCATTTGGAATCTCATATATTAAAGATCATTTCCAAGAGTAAAATGTGTTATTGATGTCTTCATTACTAAAACACATTTTTACGTCACATCTTGCATACATTCATTTGGAGGGGAACTATGATGGTTTTATGCCTCTTCATATTATTTCTAGGTAAACATTGTGGGGAAGCTCAACCCAATCGGACTAACCCTTTTAGGTCTTTAAGAATGAGTGTTGGGTTTCAAGAAGAAGAATCCCTAATCTTCTACACAATCATGACCATGAAGTTACAAACATAGAAAAACTACAAAAACAAAAGTTCAAAGTGCAAGGAAAAATTCCACAAAACTCTAAATAAGAAAAAATCATTCATAAAGGACAAATCCATCTAAGAATTTTTTTCCCTAAATAGTGACTTCCTCCTCCTCTCATTTTTAGTTCCCCTATTTTCAAGATATTTCAATGATATTCCGCACATCCTTATTACACATTTACATATCATTGTCACTTTGTCTCAACTAATAAATCGATGCAATCTCTTCTAACCATAACTCATACCTCTTTTATTTAGATTTCAAGATCTCGTATGAGATTGTTATATTCATAATACATGTAATTAGGATATGCGATTTACTATATTTCCTTTAACTCTTGTTTTAATGCATATTTACATTTAATAATTGATCATAAATTAGATTAACCTTAATTTTGATATTACTGATCCCATATATGTTCCTTCCGATAACAAGGAACACGTATTGGGGTGTATAGACTATCTTTCCAAATGGGTGGAGGTCGGAGCACTAATATATGTTAGGAGGAAAAAGTAGAGTTTTTATATGAATATATTTTAATGATGTACAGAGTTCTATGGGAAATAGTCATAGATCAAGGATCATAGTTTACCTCATATTTGATTACAACACTTGTTCTTGAGTATGATCTTGACCACAATAAGAATAATCAGTATCGCTAGAATCTCGTGTCAATGTGGAGGTGAAAAACATATAGTTGGAGATTTTTGACAAAAATTAGCCTTATACCATCATGATTTGTCACATTGCCTTTTGTAGGTTGTTTGGGCTTATAGAATTACTCATGTCTTATTTATGGTTTAATTTATTGTTTATGACACTAACATGAATGAATTTGGCTATAATTTGCATGTTATTCTATTTATAATAAAATGATGTGATTCCCACAAAAATATCATGTCATCTTTGTAGTATAATTAAGACAATGTTTGAATAATACAAATTTTAATTGAAATAAAACTAAAACTAGAACATAACTAATCAAGATAGAAATAACAATCATATTTTAGGTTTCTATCATTACGAATGAGGGTAGTAGCCTCATCTTGTTTATGATGGTTAAATTTAGTTCCTAGCCATATCTCTATAGATAAAACAAAAATGATTTCGAACTACAGATAAACCTTTTAAAGTAATCTTGCAAACCCTACAAAGATCAAATTATAAGAGAAACAAAAAAATTCATGAGGAATTGATGTGTTGATTAACACAATAAAGCCAATAGTGGAGTGTGTCATTTTCTAACAACTTTGTAATGGTTACTACATATGGTTAAAGTGGCAATTATGTTGGTCACTATGATTGTAAGACCGTCTTCAAATACATTGAAATAAGAAAATATAAAAAATTAACTAGTTAGAAAAAGATTCATTAGCCATATAGCTATGCAAATATAAAATTAAATTTCAACAAATAACCCACAATATCCATGTCTATATAAACATAATTATACCCCAAACTTCTTGGAACTCTTTTTACAAAACTCTATAAAAGAAGAGTGAGAAGAAAGAACGTGCATATTTTGCAACAAATGGGTAGTGAAACAAAATGGAACTACATCATGGAGTGCACATCATAAATGACGTCCATATCAAGTATGAGGAAAATTTGAAATTAGACAACCTATCATCCTTGTTTGAAGAAAAAAGATTTTTCAAAATAACAAATCTTTTGGTCAAGATCCACAACAAGAGATGTAACATCAAAAGGCAATCAATTCTATGTAAAAATGTTAGGGTGGCTCTTAGGGTGGCTTTGTCAACTTCAATTATGCCTTTTGGTCCCATAGATTACTTGGTCTTGTAGACAATATTAAAATCATTCATTAATTAATCCTTACCATATTTAGTAGAAATAATGGAACTCTACATGTCATGCAATTTGCCTTGATGCTCATCAAATGTAGAATGTAATGCCCTTACATGTGATTATTATAATGTAGGTCATGCATTTTTCTATTTTAATCAATTTAATACATTGTATTCTTCAAACCTACAACCAACATGAGAAATAATATTTTATCTCTTAAATCACTAAGTAGTCGGTGAGTGGAATCGAGAGCCAATTTGTGGATTTGGAGGAGCACTCACCTTCGATGATCTTTATCGGTTAGGGATTTGGACACAAGTCCTCCATCATGTCATTCATTAGTTGGTTAAATAAACACATTCCTTATTTTTATCCCCTTCATGTATCGAAATACATAACATTACACACACACAATCCTATTATATACACACACATACATACAAACATCTAGAAGTAAGAATGGTGTAAAAATTGATGGGGAAAATTTTGACTTATATATAACAAGTATGAGGAAACAATTAAATAAGCGATATGTGTACACACGTCTTCAAGTATTACGATCTACAAATACTAATTGGAGGATGGATCTCTCACCACACACCATCATAGTAATTAACACAAATGGAAGAGATGTACATTTTACATAGGTTATGCAACACAACAATTGCTTTATCGTATAAGAAAAATAATCCATCATTAATGGTGATTAAATGACATTTAGGTTGTTTTTGTTAACATATGTGCAATATATGCATAAGTTTGATATATATTGAAAGTTTACATGTCATGTAATTGTCCCTATAATGAGTATAATGGGCATAAAATATGCGTTACTCTAATTAGGATTGAAATATTGGAAACTCATATGCAATCGGATTAATAGATACATAATCTCACCATTCATATTTGAGAGTACATGTAAAATTCTATTAAGAATTTGTATTTAATTTTGGCACATGCTAAATATAGTAAAACACAAGAAGATGGGTGTGCTTAGCTTTTTTATTGCTTCACGGGATGTTTGGATATGAAACTACATAAAAAGGTTATGATAGGGTTGAAGGTGTTTTTCTCTCGAAATAGAGCGTTAAAACCCTCGTGGACACTAATGTTGTATTTAGACACTAATGTAAAACACTTATGTATAATTACATGCTAGTGTTTGGTGCTCTATGCACTTTTGTATTGATTTGCATCACTTTGTCTTCATCTTTAATGGCTTCTTGATCTTTCACTTATTCTAAAGTACTTGTGCCTACTCTTGTAACAATGAAACCTTGATTTCCTTTACTAACACTCAAATATGCATTAGATAACATAAAGTGGTGTATGGTTGACTTGGACTACCCTTGATGGCCAACCCCATTGTTGATTCCTAATAAATGATACACTACATTACCCAATTGAGGGGCTAAAACTCCATACATTTATCCTAGTGCTCGTGTAAGAGTGAATGCAAGTCTAGAGTCCCCTTCCCTCTTTTCCTTTATGTGTCAACACCAATACCGAACTAACTAGATATACTTCATATGTAACCTTCATGAATGTTGAATAGAGTGCTAGAATAGAGTTCTTGTAGACCAACATTCACTAGAATAAAAAACCCTTGAAGTGCCCTTTGATGTGTAGATCTTAATTGTGATTTGGCTTGATATGCTCTTCACTTGGTTTAGAGTGCTTCAAACTTGTATAAAGACTACTTTTAAAGTCTTTCTTTTATTTAGGGACAATTATGGAAACTTTTCTTAAGACTTGATAAGTTTTTCTTAAGGCTCTCTTTAAAATGCCAAGTGAGTAAATGAGGGTGTATAGCTTTATTTTATAACATTATATGGGACGTGGTTTCACACTATGGCCGAATAGGAAGCGGAAATAAGACAAATATAATAAAATTTGAATGTTAGCCCACTTCAAATAAAACCATGAAATAATGACATAATTTGATAATGGTTTTGTCAACTTGGATGATAGCGCCTACCACGTTAGAATGTTGTAGGTGGAAAGTTGGAGAAGTCTAATTAGAGATATAATATGTCTATGAGCAATGTTATTTGTCATATAAATGTTTGAGCAACATAATAGGATAATATGTAGTATATGTAAACCTCGATAGAGAGTGAAATAATGTATTTAAGTTCGGTTTGTGCGCATAATCCATGATTAAGGGATATAAGAAAAATTAATACCATTAAGTACCTAATTACCAAATTTAGGTGTTTATAAGAGCATTTGAATATCGATGATACACCCATACTAACTTTAGCAAAAATTATGATACCCCACAAAAATGTCACTGGAAAATAAGTTTGCTGATGGACATAAACAACTTACAAAAAATTTGAAGCATGGTAGTCATAATATTTTAATGGTATATTTGTTTTATAGAGATGTTTTTCCTATGTGACTATATGAATGAATTTTTTTTTTTACTAACATCCATAGGACTAGTCGAGTTTATGGGACCAAGAGTTGCAACAAGAGCATTTCAAGCCAACAAAACCACTTAACAATTTTGCCCATGTTTTTCTATCGGCCTTGTGAAAAGTCTATTCCATTTTTGATGACGGATCTTCTACTATGAGTATTGATAAAAAATAAATCATTGTCTTATCAAGCCTCAATTTATGAAAAAGGTTATTAGCTTATTTACTTTCAAGTTGTCCTCGTAATTGATTTTGATGTGAATATAAGTTATAAACTTTATGTAGTGTCATTGTGTCTTTAATACACCTTATTACAAAAAGACATGTTGTGTTCAATCCCACCTAGGAAAAAGACAAAAAAGGCATACATAGGTGTGGACACCTAATGGAAGACAAAGAAGTTAATTCCTCAATTAAATACTAACTCACATCATCTTATATGTGAAACATGGAGGAGGATAACACTTAAAGAAGAATGGGAAAAAGAATATGCATATTTTGTAGTCAAGGGTGGTGGAGATAGAATGTTACTATCTTTGTGGAGTGCAGATCCTACAATGACATACAAATAAATTATGAATACAATTTAAAAGTTGACAACATAACTTCGTTGTTCGAGGAGACAAGACTTGACAAAATGACAAATTTCTTGATCAAGATCCATAGTAGAAGGTCGACATCGTAAAGGGAAGGAAAATTTCACAAGAATAGTCAAGAACCCTTGTGTTAGATGATTGTTATTTCATATAACTCTTTTCTACTACTCTTGGTCCCATAGACTTCTTGGTCTAATAAATGTTATTAAAACATTCATTATTTCATTTGTTATATGGGCACCCCTTAACATCATGTGCATGGTCCTTGGGTCCTCTCCTCGACCCCATGGTCTATGAAGGGGTCTTGGACATCTATTTTCACTTAGATATTGGTCCCATAAAGTTGAAATAATACATTTATGGGAATAAAATGAATTTTACCTTTGAAATGGGAGCCCCAAATTTTTGGGTGGTAAATGTTTAATAACTCACGGAATAGGGGTCCTAGAGGTTTCCTTCACCAACGTAGGGACGTATTATCCACAGTACCATGAGTAATACTTGTTTTAAAAATTTAAATTTTGATAAAAATTTATACCATTAGTTTACATGTAATTCCTCAAATTCCTCACCACAACAAATTTACACATTTATGAGATCGCTAAACTGGAAAAGGCTCTTACATTATATTAGTGGGAAATTAGAGGAGCCATCCCTCCATGAGATCATGTCCTTAGTAATTTGATTTGACTAAAGCTACATTTATTATCCTATCGAAGGAAGGTATATAACCTTCACTTGCACAATAAATTTTACTTCTCTAACAATCTTTATATGTCATGTGTCAAATTTGAGTTTTAACTACAATTTATGTAAAAATAAATGTTCTTTGAAATGTTCAAATAATCATTTATCTTGCTTTTTATTTGACATTTGATTTTTCCCTTTAATGCTTGTTAAAATCGAGGCAACAAAATTTCTCCTTCAAACTAAATTTTGAATTGTTTTTTTCCTAAATATCATTTAATATATACTTTTAACATTCAATACACATCTTGTTGATATAAAAATGATAGTAAAAGCTTGAATGGCGAAATTAGTTTTTAAGATATATATCAAGTTGGTGTATGTCGATGACATGCATATGGATAAGTTGAAGTTATATTATTCTTTGGCCTTTAGTCTCCATCGATGAATCTAAAAAGACATCATATCAATAAAACAATAATTCATGGCACCTTACTTGACTTTTCTTATGCACCATGGACACACGCCTATTATATTCCAAATTTCCTTCCCTCTATTAAAAACACAAAATAACTTCTATAATATGTGTTTCACATTATATTCCATGACCTAGATATATTTTCTTGATATTTCTATGTTACCTTCATGGCCTTTAGTTACACAATACATTTTTACTTCTCCATCGAATGATAAATACCATCAATGTTTGATGGTGGAAATATTCAATATCCATTTATTCTTAAAATCACCACAATCCTCGATATGATTCTAAATCAAATGACATTGGATGAATGGAAATGTCATGAAATGTCGATGCAAGTACAAGCATGTGTTTGATTCCTTTATTGGATCTTTTACCCTCATTGCCTCCTCAATTGAATATAAAACTTCTCTTTTGCAATGACAAAATTGGGTCTCTTGCCTCATCTAAATTTAGAGTTCTCGGTGTAACAAGAAGCTGTTTAATTAATGATAATTTGAGAAGGTGTGCATTGAAGGGATTTAGATGTGAACTCGATCAACACCGAGATCATCAATCCAATATCTTGACCAAGAGCATAATAACAATGTTGGTATGATATAAGTATTTAGTGTTGTGCCTAATTCACCCTGACTCATACACATTGTTACACATGCCTAGATGCCCAAACACTCTTCTTTTATTTTTTATTTTGGATTTTTGATTTGTGGTCTAATGATTTGAGTGCTCATGTTTATGATTTATCGTTTGCTACGTAACCACCATGGGGTTCCTTAGTGCAACAATATTGCTTTTGTTTTGATTTGAGCTTTGGATGAGAGGATACACTTCCTTTTGATAGGCATTGGCTTTGTGGAAATATTTATGTCAAATGATTGCTGCCCAAGGTGAGTCTGCTTATTTTTCTAATCACCAAGCTAGTATCATTGATAGAGCTTGGTTAAACTTCCACAAAATTTAAAATGGAAGTCACCTTCTTAAATGCTAGCATTATATGCATTCAACAACTTTGATTATGGAAGATAATTGGTTAAATTGGTGTGTAAAGCAAGCAGGTTGCTTGCCAATAAACCTTTTTCCTTAAATAACAAGGAGCTTTCAGGTCATGATTTCATATCTTTTTAATAATTACTTTTATTTTGATTCCAAATCTAAGAAACAATCCTACCCAACCTATACTATTTCCTATATTTTGTGGCGAGGAGCATATTCTTATTGAAGACTTCAAAAATTTAATATTTTCGTCCTCTTGATTAAAAGGTAAAATTTGCGCATGTATGTGTTGAAAAAAAAGCTTTAAAGTCAAATCTTTGTAGAGAACACAAATTATTAAACATTAAAATTAGTTCCAAAGAGAAAATGTGCACTTGCTTTCAATATAAATATATACTCTCATAGTTAAGAATTTCAGAGTTAGAAATCTCTTGAAAAATTCAATGTCATTTCATCTTTACCTTCTAAACACTAAAAATAATGTACTTCTAGGTTAAAACTAAACACATGCCAATGATGAAAACTATGAGACAATAACATAAAAACAAAGACAATTTCAAAAGTCTAAACTAAGAAAACATGATGCTAAGGGTTACCTTTTTTAATTAGGTAATACTAGAAATTGGATGCATGAATAACAATGAAATTGACCCATACTTAGCTTGAATTTTAATTTTAAAATACTATCTTTGAAATTTTACAAATTAATTAAATGTTATCATCATACAATAACAATTAATTAATCACATGTCAATAATACATATATAAAAATATATGAATACCTTAACAATTAACTAATAAAATAATTACTAAAGACACAAACACACTAATACAATAGTCCCTATTACATAACATTTACCTATATTCAATATTTATTAGTTTCATATATATTTCTTTCTACTATATCTACTAGTATAGATATCTTAAATACATCTATCTAAAATATGCCGAAAGGGGATATTTGGCTCTAAATATTGAGATTGAGATTTCCATGATGGAGAATTCGCCTGCTTTAGGGTTTAGGTCTTAGCTATTTGTTCATACTCACCGTTGTCCATACTACTGATCACACTCTTTTGTCCCTTCAGGTTTTCAGCAGGATTTTTGCACATTAATTTTGTTATGTGGGTCATTACTCTCCGCCCTTTGGGCGGTGACATACCCCCTTTTAAAGGCCTCGATTCGACTCCCTCATTTCTCGATGCATGGCTCATCAGCGAAGTGAATAACAATGGCACCAAGGAAAACATGAAAGTTTGTCCCTAAGGTCTTCGATGAGGTAACATGTCCGATACTCCTTTACTTGATGTTGTTCTTGATTTTCTTGCTTTTGATAATGCATGCAATTGGTTTGAAAACTATACCCTGGTTGGGTATTTTTTTGGTGAGTCCCCCTTGAAAGCCTTTTGAAACAATGGGTTCACAACCATTGGCAAAGTCATGGGGTTAAACTCGATGGAGTTCAAAACCTCACAAGGGTTTTTTCTGTTTTATTTTACCAACCCGAAACATTGTAAGGCCATTGTTAACCATGGTCCTTGGTTCATCTATAACTCCTTGGTTGTTTTTTCACATTGGACCCGAGACTTTCAGGTTTCTAAGCAAGCCAAGCTCAAAGTCCCTGTTTGGATTGAATTTCTAGGACTCCCTTTACCCCTTTGGGGTTTTATTGGGGACTTAGTCAAACCCTTGGGGAGGCTCATCTGCAATGAGAAACCAAAATTTTTTCATGCTCGTCCTCAACGTCGTGTTTGCATTGAAATTGATTTATCAAAAGACTTAAAAGAAACCATCGATATTTGATTGGGGACACCGTTTCTCCCAAAGGGTGTTTTACATCAACTTACCAAATACTTGTTTTTATTGTCAATTGTTTGAGCACATGATTTGTGAGTGTCCTCTTATGGCCAACTCTCATCCTACTCCCGCTGATAAACCTCCAAAGACAAACCCTAAGGCCACTCCCACTTCTGATGGTTGGACCACTATCACTAACAAAAAAGGTGCTTCATTGGGTCCTTCAAAACCCTCGACCTTCACCTATCATCTAGTTGCTAATAATGATGTTGTTGCGTCCACGAGATCTTGTCATATAAAGCGGCGTGCTAAACCAAAACCTCTGCCTTCCCACACACCTTTGGCCTCTTCGATTGTTGCCCATGTTTCTCTTCCTCAACTTCCATCCATGACTCCTCTAGCCTTACCTGAGTCCCCTTTTATGGTCAACTCGTTTGATTACGAAAAAATCGACTAGCTTGCTCTCGTAGCCCTCCCCCTCAAAGGATGGTGAGTATGTGTAAGATAAACGCCGCCCTTGGAATTTAGGAGATCTAGCTCTAGTTCTTACCCGAGTTTCTTCTTCTCATAACCAGTTTTTTGCCCTTTCTAATATGGATGATGAAGGGAACATGTACTTAAACCCTTCTCAATGATTGTGTACTCTTGGAATATATGTGGTCTTACCGAACCCGACCCAACGATATCTGGTTAGGGACAATTGTCTTCATTTTCGTCAAATGAAAATTTTGTGTTTGCAAGAAGTCAAGTTGGTGGCTTTTTTTGCACTCTGCAACTCATACTATATGGCGCCATGCCATTTGTCATTCCTCTAATCATGATCTTGGCCATGGTGGAATCATGACCTTGATTGCTCCTAACATTTCCCAGCATGTGACTTCCTAGGGCTTGGACCCCACACATCGAGTAGTGTGGTCCCTTTTTTATTTTGGCGGGCATATTTTTGGATTATCCAAGATCTACGCTTCGAATGATGTGTGTAAGTGGGCTCTTTTTTTGAATTGGCTTGTTGATTCCTTGTCGAAGGCTCTTTGAGTTAGTTGTGGTGACTTTACCATGGTGGAAAGCCCCTAAGATAAAAAGGGGTGTATGCTTGTATGTTGGTGGTGTGCAGGCGAGTGGGAGGCTTGTGTTTATTTCAGGAGCAGGACTCGGACTTCTTGATCACAATCTTCCCTTTCGACATAAATCCCCTTCTGCCTAGTTCACTTGGTCTAATTTTAGAGAAGTACAAGATCGAGTTGTTTAGTGGCTAGACCGATCCCTCATGACCAGTTAGGATTTTTTTCTATCTTTCCCTTATTCGGATTGTCTATTGTTGTCACGACACTACCTTCTTTGTCGGACCATTCTCCCATTTTTTCAACATTACATGGTTTGTACCTATAAAAAAGCATCAGGTTACCTTTCAATTTTATCTTGACACCGCTCACCTTAAGCATGCTCACAGTGTCACACATATAAAGAGTATGGAATCTCGTTGATAAACCTTCGATGGCCAGTGCAGTGGATCACTTGGTGGAATGATGTCATTAAATGCACCACCAAATTCCTCTGCATATATGGGAAGCAAACTTCCATTTTCAAACAACATGCACATGAAGCCTCATATCATGAGTTCTCCATAATCTCATAGGAGTTACACGCCTCGCCTTTCAATCGTGCTTTGCAAACCCAAGCTGCCTATTTGCGACATACTATTAAAGTCCATGAAGCCTACCATGCCCATGGTGTTTAGCTTCGAGCTCACTGCATTGGCTTAAAATTGGGGACCAAGCTTCTAAGGAGTTCTTTGCCATGTTGCGCTCCAAATAGTCTTTTGACAAGATCAAGGCAATCTCTCAAGGAAATACTAGGCTTACCACCTTGCCTGAGATTCTCCAAGCTTTTGTGCATCATTATCATGGGGTATTTACTACTCAACCTACCACTCCAGCTCGGGAAACAACCCTTTTAAAATGTCTCCAAGTGGTGCCTTGCAAAGTTTCTCAAACCCAAGTGGCGACTGTGATAGACCTTTATCTCTTTGTGATCTTAAAGATGTCGCCTTTCAAATGGCTTTAGACAAAGCTCCGGGGTTAACGGATTTCCTGCTGAATTTTATCAAGCCTTAGGGGACACTGTTGGTTTTGATCTCCACAATGTCTACTTGTAAGCTTTGGAAACTAATTATTTGGTTCATTTGATCAATCAAGGCAGTATACAATTCATTTCCAAATCAGGTGACCCCAAACAAATTTCCAATTGGTGCCCCATTACTTTGCTTAACATGTCATACAAGATTATTGCTAAGACTTTGGCTAATAGGATTTCTAATCTTTTGCCCTTGATTATTAGAAGTGAGCAAACTAGATTTATTAAACATAAGTATATTCTTGATAATATTATAGTTGTTTGGGAAGGTATGGAATGGGCTCAATTTCCTCTCAACATGTTCTGTTTATCAAGATTAATAACGTGTGACATAATTGAACAATATTTCATCTTAGCTATGCTCCCAACCTTAGGGTTTGGTCCTCGTTTCGTGCGGTCTGTGCAAATGCTATTTCAAAATGTTGGAGCATGTATTACTATTAATGGTGCCCAGTCTTCCAGATTTGGTTTGGTCAGATCTATTAGACAAGGTTGCACCCTAGCCCTTTCCTTTCATGTGTTGGCTCTTACTAAAAGATTTAGGTATCTTCTTGCTCGAGTGCTTCTTAAGGACTAATAAAAGGTATTTCTTTTGCCTTCTACTACTCAATGACTTATTAATGGTCATTTTGCTACTAATTTTTTTCTCACTCTTAGAGGAAGAGTAATTTGTTCATCATGCTCTGGATTGTCTTGACATTTTTTGTCTTGCTTTGAGCTCTGCTATTCAATGGGAAAGTCAATGTTATCGGCAATCTTAGACTCCCATTCCTGCTTGGTTGACTGATATGAAATAGAGTTGGATCCAACCACGGGGTCCAATTTAAATTTCTTAGGATCCCTTTCACTTTTTAGGCTACTTCGGATCAACTCGGTCTTATGAGGTCCAATGAGTTGAACGTAAAATCTCTTTTTAGATCACCAAGCCACTTTCTCTAGTAGGGAAATTTTAGATATGCTCTAAGATTTTAGCGAGCCACACATGTTTATTACTCCTCATGTTGGGCTCCCTCCAATGTTGCTTATGCCAAACTTGAGAAGCTTCTTCATGATTTCCTTTAGGACAACACTGAAGGGCATAAGGGGTTCCACATGGTTGCTTGGGAAGTTTATTGTATACCTAAAGAAGCTGGTGGTCTGGGCTTAATTGATGTAAAACACTAGGGATGGGATCTTTGTGCTAAATGGATCTTGTGTAGTCTTGTAGGGAATGAAGCTTGGAAAAATCTCCTTTGGCATGGTATTTGTCAAGGTGTTCCTATGGGCAGACAAACTTAGAAGGGTCTTAACTTTCAATATCTCCTTCTTTGCCCAGTGCCAGTTAAGATTAAGGGCACTTTTATTTTGCAAAGTCTTTAGAAGGCATGGGAACCTCTCAGACCACACCTTATTTGGGTTGGTAATAGTTTCAAATCTAGCATTTCCCTCAATTATTTATCTCTCTGGTGGTCCTCTCTCTTTTCTTTTCATGATCCCCCCCTGGCTTTGGCTCCTTAGGATAAAGCCCTCAGATTTTTCAAAAGGGATTAAATTTGTTGGGGATTTGTTTTGCAAGAACTCTTATTCTGGCTTTCTTGGGAGACTTTGGCTTTAAAATTCCACCTTCTTCCTACATATGTTGCTCCTATTCAAAAATTAATTACATGCATTCCTAAAGATTATTTTCACAAGATAAGACTTACCTCTAAATTTCCTTGGTGGCGTAACTGGAATTGGCCTACTGCTACTCCTTTTCATAGATACAAACCCTCACTTGGTTATTCTCTTATGGCTCCTCGTTCTGTTGACAGTGACACACTTAACAGGCGTTGGTCTCTTTCCTCCTCGGCTTCGGTTTGGTCTCGTTGATTTCAGAGGGTTTGGTCGGCCATTGTTGAGCCTAAAAGGATCATTTCCTTTGATGTCTTCTTCACCAAGGTCTCCCGTTGGTTCTGTCTCAAACATTTTGGGCTTAACCCCATATGTTTCTGCTGCAACCAGCTGAAGTCTATCAAACACATTTTTTGGTTTTTTCCCCATGCTTAGACGGCTTGGAGATGGATTCACACATTTTTCCAACCTTTTTCTCCCAAGTTCTTCACTGGAAAGTGGTTCTTTTGGGGGATTCGACCATATTACCTATAATTTATAACAAAATTTGACACATCTTTAGAACTGAAATTTTGTTCCATTTATGGAAAGATAAAAACAATGTTATTTTGGATTATGATTTCTCTGTTACTAATAAGGTGGTTGTGATTTCTACTACTATGCTTTAGATTCAAAACCAAGTTGAAAAAGTGTACTTGGAGGTGGAACATCTCCAGCGCCTCCTTGACCATTGGGGTTCGACATCTGTCTTGTCAGTCGAGGTGCCCCGGAGGTGTCTCGCACCCCGCTTCGCCACCTTAGTGCCACCGTTCGCCACCTCTTGTTCATGGTTGGGGGTCCTCACCTCGACCACGGAGTCCTTTGCTTCCTCCTCGAGGAAGATCCCCTTAGTTATGGCCGCCTTTATCTGCGTTTGCTCCACTTGGTGATTCGATTGGCTTGGCATTTCTCAAGGAAATTCCCTCGAATAGATTTAGCCATTTCTCCCCGAGCATGATGATGGTACTAATCTTTGAGCGGAAGAAGGATTCTAGTTGGGATGGGTGGGACCACCGCCGGACGAGGCTCACCCCTTTGGTTGGTGAGATGATAAGCCTAATAGTCTACCTCCTCCTCCACCACATCTTTGCCATGTTTGTAAGTGACATTGCTTGATGTTTATGTTCCATTTTTTATTGAAGTTCGCATTATGTGGTTTTTAATTGTTGGCACTTTGAGGTGACTTGGCCTCTCTCGAGGCCTTTTTGGCTCGATTTGATTAAACATCTCGCATTCTGGGGTGTGACTCTTTCCACTGGTTTTTTGTATGATTAACATTGTACATCTTTGTTATTAATATAAAAGTGCACTTTTCAATAAAAAAATCCCGAAAGATATCAATCTGAGGCACCTATCTAACTATGCAAGTGTAATCAAGAACACCAAAAAGTATGATTAAAAATAAATATAATATAATAAGTATATTATAATAAATGTATCTATATGAAATACATCAATAAATATCAATTTCAAGGTTCTTAGGTTTGATTTTTTACATACCTCTTTAATCAACAACTTCATTAAATTCTCTATCAATTTCTCGTTGATTTGTAGCAAATGAAATCATTTAACTATGCGATTATGTCAATCTCAAAAATATATATTCAAGAAAAAATGACCCAACATGACCAAGATATTACTATTTTTTGATTGACTTCTCAAGAAAAAATAAAAAAAAAAATAAAAGTGATAGCCTAATAGAAGTCAAATTTATGAATGAACTATCACATGACGCTCAAATGAACATCAAATTTAATGTCAAGAATAAAAGCACACAACGCACTCCATTACAACCTTGCCATTCATTGTAGAACGCCTCTCGGACGTAACAATTATATATATAGAATAAACACAAGTGAAATTTGCAAAAGTGATGTGATAAATCATATGTATTTTATTGAAAATAAATACACCTAATGATAAGTCATGTGTATTTTATTGAAATTGGATACACCTTGCTGAAATTTAAGAATTATTTACATGTTTTTCATAATTTTAATTATAACATACTTACAAAATTTTAAAATAACCTTCACATACAACTTACCATTTTTTTATAAATTTATATACAAATTATATAAATACATATTTTAAAAAATCAAATTAATAAAAATTAATCTTTAATATTTTTTAATTGGTAATGTAGGTATACAACTCTTTTTTAAATTTTTGACTTGGCCAATGTTGAAATATTACCGTCACCTAAAAATTGTTTAACTCGAGGAGCCTCTGAGAGAATATAAAAAGGAATTATTTTGAAATTGCTTATACCAAAGAAGGAAAGCATGACAAGAGGCAGTGCCACGCACGTTAACCGCCTCGAAGTTATTGAGACTGTGGCGGAGGTTGCAGATTTGGCTGTCAAAGCTTTCCAACACCATGATGAATCGCATCAACATCAATTGGAAAAAGAATGGTCTCTTCAAAGGTCTGAAAACGAGAGACTCAGGGCTGAATTACACAAATTCTATAAAGCTGTGCAGTTGCATAATAGCTGTGGAAATAAATGCGAGGATATCTTCGCTTGTGGATTTCAGAGCACCGAACTCGAGAATTGTCCATCGGATGTAAGCTCTGTTTTCTTAAATTTAGCGGTTCTTCTTCTTTTTGTTTTTCGGTTTGACGTCGATAAACGCTCTTTTTAATATTAATTCCACCGAGGCACAGCCATGAAACCTAGGTTTGCATCCTCCTGAAGGATTTTGAGCTCAAACTTCTGAATTCTATACACTCAGGGCCCTTCGCTGCCGAGGTTTTGAATCCGTGTTTTATACATCGCAATTTCCCGTCTCAACCGCTAATACGGATCTTTTAAATTAATTTAACCACAGTTGCAAGCCATCAAGAATTTTCTGAGGATATGAGATTTGTTTTAATTGCGATTTTTTTGCCTATGGGTGTATTTACATTTAGTGGAAATTGATTGTGTACAAACCCTAAATTTTTTTCTGTTAAATTGATGAGGTTTTTGTATTTGAATTATTACTTTAACCGTTACAAATGTTCTGCATATTAGCGAGGACAATCTCGGTTTCAGAGTAAGCAGAGGTGATGGCCTTGTACTCTTTACTGGTGAGATCTGCCCAGTTCCCCCTGTAGAATTCCCCAGTTTGGTGAGATTGCATGCTAGTTCAAGGCATGCTTAAGCACAAACTAAGAATAATCTGAGTTTCAGAGTGAACAGAGATGATTGTGTTAGGCTTTTACCCTTTGTAGGCTGGACCCACCTAGTTCCGCTTGGAGAACTCCCCATCGAGTGGAATTGCATACTAGTTCTACCCATCCTTAAGCACAAACTAAGAATAACCTCGGTTTCAGAGTAAGCAGAGGTGAGTGAGTTTGTTGGGATTTTACCATTTGCAGGTGGAACCTGCCTAATTCTGCCTGTAAAATTCCCCAGGTCAGTAGGATTGCATGCCTGTGCTGCCAATGCTTAAGCACAAACTAGGGATGGTGAAGTGAGGTGGCAGCTGGGTAAACCTAGACGGATGTAAGGAATGTGATTCATGCATTTCTGCCCCAAGGCTTACCAGCTCAAAATCCTTCAAATTAGTTAGTAGTTTTTTCCTTTTAAATATTAGACTACCATTTCAATGGGTGCAATGTTTTCTGTCAGGTCATGGCATTTCTATTTTTGGTTCAGTTACCAGCACAAACCCTTGAAATATATCAGTTTAGCTCATGGGAATAGTCTTCAATCTATTTCATCTTTCTCTCTTGCAAACGTAATTACTTACACGAACCTTAAAATTTCCAAAAGTCGACCGGAATAGTTCTTATATAGTCAAGGAGCTTTTTCATTCTCTGGGTGCATGTATATGTTAGGCGAAGGACTCTGTTTACTTGTTAGTTAAAATAAACAAACATTTACGGTCATCTTCCAGCAGTGAATCCTATTGTTGCATCCTAGCAGATCACTTGACAACAGACACAATGTAGGGAACATTTGTTCGTCCTCAGTCATTTTCCTGGATTGGTGTCTCTAGGGGACGATGGACAGAGGCAGTCGTATTGCTAGGACCATTATTTGCGTTTTTGTATTATGATCCAAGATGATGACTATTATGACGAGCCTGACATGTGGGCATTTTGGATGATATTGATGTATTTTATGATGATTGGTCAAAGCCAAGAGTGCAGACTTTAGTTCATGAATTGGATAATAGTGAAGATACTCTTTTCTATTTGTCTATTTCTATGTAGGTTACAATACATTGAATAGCAGAAGTGTGGTTCTTTCCATAGCTGGCTTATGATTGTTCCTTGCCCTGAACTGCTCATAACATGTAATAAGAGGCAGTAGAACTAAATTAAAAGCGAGTCTTGGATATGTGAACATCCTTAGCAAACTACAAGTGCCCCTAGTATTCAAACTATGTTATCAATGTTTTGGAGAAAAATGCTTTCTGAGAAAATACGTCCTCATATGGAAAACATGTTATTATGTTATGACATTAATACATCTGGAATAAGCTATACCAGTGTAACGTAGGAATAGGGCATCTTGACTAGCTATTGAGGCTGTCGCTCACTAAATAGTAAATACTGGTTCAAACTCTGCCTAATGTCAGAATTGTCCATACTTCTGTTTCTTAAACAAGTATTTTAGGGTTTTTCTTTAGAAAATACTAGGATGAAAGAAAATTGTTTTAACATTGCTCATTTGCGTGTTCTTTATGGTAAATGTGATTTTGTATGTGGAAATATAGCTTGAGAGTAAAGTGAATTAAATTACAGCCAACTATTACCAGTTAATGCTTCTGCATTTTGTAGTCCCGGGTCTCCCACTCTATTTTTCTCACAGACACTCTTTGTACTTGTACTCTATATGAAGGCATGGCAAACAAGCTCCACAATTCAGTTAGAGATATTGCGTAAACTTTCAGAGATGATATTTCCAAATGGAATTTTGTCTTTAGTAAACTACTATGATTTTCATTTATGGACGACCCCACATAGGAAACGACATCCTCAGGCCATTGCCATTGCATTTCATGCAGTTTGGGGGACGGCTGGACACATTTTGGGTGCTTTCTTCCATTGTCGATACACAAGAAATGCGGGGGACATCTCTTGTCAACCTTCCATATGCTAACCTTCCATATCAATATAGAGGGTCCCACCTACCCGACCTCAAGATTGAGAGAGGGGGCTTGAGAATAAATGGTAATCCACTTGGCAGCCCGGTTTATATGATATTAGGGTGTGAGGGAGTGCCTATTGTTCTATATATAGGCATATCTGCCCTCTACTTATTCATTAATGTAGTGGTGACTCCATATGGGATGTGGGCCTTCTTGTTGCTTGCAGTGCGGGGGTGCTCCGTTGGTGGAGGCAAGGAGTCCCTTCGTTGGGTGAGTGTTGAGAGCGATAGGGGCATCAAACATCTTGAATGTAATGTCCCCTTTTCCGATCGAAGACCTTTGGCCCATTTCACAACCCGACGGCCAAAGGAAAAATATAAGGGTGACTTAAGTCACAATGAGTTATTACAAAGTGCAAAAATATTAATAAAGCACTTGTATTAATTTATTTGACTTAATAATAAATTTGTAATCTCTAAATAGGTGCATTGGGTCTAATATTATGTTGTATCCTTTCTAGGGAAAATAGAAAAGAGGCCCATGCTTTGTGTTTGTCATCCCTAGGCAAAAAATGCGACTGGACAAAGGAAGGAAAGTGAAGTTTAGAAAAGATAAAAATTATTGCTCTTCCCAAGGAAAGTGCGACTTGGCATGAAGGACCATTAGTTAATGTTTATTTGTCCTAGGAGGAAGTGCGACTTGGTTTGGGCCTATTGTTAGGGTATTTTGGCACTCTTCTTTCATTGGAAGATGAAAAGGTCATTTTGTAATATTTTTCCTATAAAAAGGAGAGGGGCGGCTGGGGTAGAGCACCATTGTAATCATTTATCATTTCTGAATCTGATCTTAAGCCAGGTGCTTTTGTATAAAATATTCTAAGGACGAAACCCTTAGTATATTGCCTCTAGAGGACGAAAACCCTCTTAGAGATTAGGAGGAATTTCTACACTGGATCTTCCATAGAGCTTATAAGAGTTTCAGTATTTTCCAGCAGCAGTTAAGGAGTTTTTGCAATAAAGGATTGAAGAATTCATCGCAGCAGAGTCACTGTATTTTCTGTGTATGAAGCGACCCAGTATGTGGCTGGTTTTCAATGTCTTGGACGCATCTCAGGTCTGAATTTCTTTATTATTAATTGTACTAAATTCTGGGAGTCCAAATAACTGTTTTCCAGTGATTTTGGAAGGTTTTAAAGTGCTGTTCACAGTCATTCAAATCTGCAGATTTCTGCGTACAGTCCCAGCCTGTTTATATGTTCAGAAAGGTCAATTTTTACTTTATAATAAACTGCTAAAGTTCTGCGCTTGTTATGGCAATAATGGATAATGTTGGTAGTGGTTTTATGTGGACTTTCATCATCTAGACTAGTCGCCCTTGATAGAAAACATCTATATTTAATGCTGCACAGTCTTCGACCAGTTTGGGTTAGGTTTTAGGCTGGTTTCTATTCCAAACCCTAAGCGCATTTCTTCCATAAATTCGGATCTGTATTATGTGAATGCTATAAAAGGTCATAAATTTGCTTTTGGTGTCTTAATTGATAATTGCATTGAAGAACAAGCGAGATCCATTTGGGGATCTTTCAGTGGTATCAGAGCATCAATCCTCCCACTTGGAGGGTTTTTGTTTTATGCAGCCTAAAGAAGTTGGGGCACACAGATATTATACAAGGAGTCAGGCACGTATTCGAACAGATCGAATACCGAAAGTGGTCCGGAATCATGGACGAAGGGAGGATTCACACACTCCTCCATGATGAGAGCGACGACCTAGATGCTCTTTTCGAGAAAGCGGTGTGATCGATTCCCATTAGGAAATGATGCAGACTATGAGACCCACGAGGATTGCGGATCGACCTATACGGCCTAGATTCCTCTGAAGGAGGAGCTGCCATTAGTTGAGGAGCCACTTGAAGACATAGCCTTTCAAGATATTGTGATGGCAGCGCATGATGAGTGGAGAGCTCTACCACAGGAGGTACGGAATGCCTTTCCCCTCCACCAGTATTGTGTTCAAAGGAGGGAAAGCTTGAGAGCTAGACAGGTACAGAGGCCTAGAGAACAACAGAACAGGGAGTTGAAGCAGGCCACCAACAAGGTGACCCTTTCCACATTTGATGGTAGTGGAAAGATTAGTGCCAGAGCATGGATTCACAAGCTCGACACATATCTCACTCTCAAACCTATGCAGGAGCAGGAGGCTATCCAATTTGCCACGTTGCACCTTGAGGGAGTAGCGTATGATTGGTGGCACCATGGGCTTATCACACAGAGACATGATCTTCTGCAATCATACAGAGGAGTTTAGTGAGAAGCTGATTGCGAGATTTGATCGCAGGGATGTCGAGCTTTACTATAGGGACATGGCACAACTTCGACAGAGTGGACACGTTGATGCATACATCAACGAATTTCAGCGTATAGCAGTGATGGTGCCAGAGATACCTGAGGGGCGAGTGGTGATGTTGTTCATTGAAGGACTTCATGACAGGCTGAGGGGATTGGTCAAGGCTCTTAAGCCTACGACTTTGCATGAGGCTATTTGGACAACCTTGGACTTAGACACTACTCTAGTGCAGCCCCAAAGGAAGAACGTCAAGGAGGAAAAATCAAAACAAGAGCAGCCCACTTCTTCGAAGGTTGAGTTTACACCCAAGATGGAGATTGTTTGAAGAAGCTTCACTGGAAAAATTTATGCTTTCACCGCAATGATCCGTGGAACCGGGGCATAGGTGTCTTGGGAAAGGCAAAATCCATCTCATAAAGGTTGAGGACGATGAGTCCGAGGATGAACAGAACAACCAACACCAGGTATTGCAAATGAGGGTAGACTCACCTATCTTTCGGGAGCACCCAAGTATAATCCATTCATGTTTGAAGGCACAATGTTCGGGTGTAGGATCATGGCACTACTGGATAGTGGATCTACACATAACTTCCTTGATGCAGGGTTGGTAGACCAAAAAGGTTTACAATGTGATAACTTTGAAGGCTTTGATGTGACTATAGCAGGAGGTCTCACTCTTCCATGCAAGAAGAAGGTCAACCAAGTTAGCATTTTATTTGGTGAGTACACACTTTGTGATGATTTCTATGTCATGGATTTGAAAGATAACAATGTTGTGCTTGGCATGCAATGGCTTCATTCGTTGGGAAGAGTCACCCAAGATGTGGAAGCTATGGAGCTGAGTTTCCAACACAAAGGGAAACAAGTCACATTGAGAGCACTCAAGTACACACTGCCCCATCAAATGGCAGCTAAGTCTATGATAGTTTGGGACCAGGAACCATCTCGTGAGGACATCTACGAAGATTTTTCACTGCATATCAGCACGGACCAGCAAGGATGTGATGAAGAGTATGGCAAATTTGAAGCATACATGAGGAGGCTGGTTTCACTAATGACAAGTAAGTTGCATAAGTTTTTTTTTGCAGTGTTTGAAAGCATCGTATAGTGCATACGAAGCTATTAAAAAAGCTTCGGCTAGTCGTGATCCTGGAGGCTGGTAAGAATGCAGTTTATGATTGCTTGGGGGCAAGCAATCTCGGGAAGGGAGGACTGTAATGTCCCCTTTTCCAATCGAAGACCTTTGGCCCATTTCGTCAACCCGACGGCCAAAGGAAAAATATAAGGGTGACTTAAGTCACAATGAGTTATTACAAAGTGCAAAAAATATTAATAAAGCACTTGTATTAATTTATTTGACTTAATAATAAATTTGTAATCTCTAAATAGGTGCATTGGGTCTAATATTATGTTGTATCCTTTCTAGGGAAAATAGAAAAGAGGCCCATGTTGTGTTTGTCATCCCTAGGCAAAAAATGCGACCTGGACAAAGGAAGGAAAGTGAAGTTTAGAAAAGATAAAAATTATTGCTCTTCCCAAGGAAAGTGCGACTTGGCATGAAGGGCCATTAGTTAATGTTTATTTGTCCTAGGAGGAAGTGCGACTTGGTTTGGGCCTATTTTTAGGGTATTTTGGCACTCTTCTTTCATTGGAAGATGAAAAGGTCATTTTGTAATATTTTTCCTATAAAAAGGAGAGGGGCGGCTTGGGTAGAGCACCATTGTAATCATTTATCATTTCTGAATCTGATCTTAAGCCAGGTGCTTTTGTATAAAATATTCTAAGGACGAAACCCTTAGTATATTGCCTCTAGAGGACGAAAACCCTCTTAGAGATTAGGAGGAATTTCTACATTGGATCTTCCATAGAGCTTACAAGAATTTCAGTATTTTCCAGCAGCAGTTGAGGAGTTTTTGCAATAAAGGATTGAAGAATTTATCGCAGCAGTGTCATTGTATTTTCTGTGTATGAAGCGACCCACTATGTGGCTGGTTTTCAATGTCTTGGACGCATCTCAGGTCTGAATTTCATTATCATCAATTGTACTGATTTCTGGAAGTCCAAATAACTATTTTTCAGTGATTTTGGAAGGTTTTATAGTGCTGTTCACAGTCACTTAAATCTGCAGATTTCTGCGTAAAATCCCAGCCTGTTTATATGTTCAAAAAGGTCAATTTTTACTTTATAATAAACTGCTAAAGTTCTGCGCTTGTTATGGCAATAATGGATAATGTTGGTAGTGGTTTTATGTGGACTTTCATCATCTAGACTAGTCGCCCTTGATAGAAAACATCTATATTTAATGCTGCACAGTCTTCGACCAGTTTGGGTTAGGTTTTAGGCTGGTTTCTATTCCAAACCCTAAGCGCATTTCTTCCATAAATTCGGATCTGTATTATGTGAATGCTATAAAAGGTCATAAATCTGCTTTTGGTGTCTTAATTGATCTAAATTGCATTGAAGAACAAGCGAGATCCATTTGGGGATCTTTCATCGAACTTGGATGTCGCCACCATCTCATTAGGTTTTCCTCGGATTCTATATTCCAAGACCCTAATTCATATAACCCACTTCATAGCAATGTTTTAAAAGTCGTTCGGTTTTGGTTCTGTTCATTAAAAAAATTGTACTGTTTGAAAAATCTAGACCCGTGTGACCGGTTCCGCACAATCTTGTCATGTTCGATACCAATGCGGCGATTCGTCTTGAAGCTGTTCAAACCGGCGGGTTTTACCTTTGGGACTGGTTTGGACTTGTTGAGTGGTGGGTTTTACCTTAAAACATTGTTTTTTCAAATTTTAGCTTTCAAGTTACTTTTAATTTACTTTTTCCAACCCTAACCCTAAAATGATGTTATATAGAGCCCATTTGGAACAACGGTTAAATGATCCTGTCTTCGTGCAATACAACCTCTGGCTAAGGGTGCGAGCATTTATTGAATAAAAGACCTAATATAGATCTATTGTTGTGGATGATATTGATACTGACCTTAGGATGGGTAGAGGAGAGTCACCCGATATAGTTTTATCTCGATGACTTGGGTTGGATGGATTTGGAAGATGAACCACTAGTAGCACTAGACATGGCAAACACTAGCGTGCTACTACAACTACTGCAAATGTCCCTGAGGAGTCTGATGTGTCTGAGCCAGAGGAACATGGTTGGACTTTATAGGCCATTTAGAGCCTCATTGTTTATGTATTTTGTTTCAAATATGTAGTGCACTCAGTGCCATTTTACTATATTTACCCTTGCATGGTATATACATAAACTTTGCATATTTTGCAGTGTTCCACAGAGACGTGTCCCCCCTAAAGTATGTCGTCTTGGAGACTCGAAGAGTCTAGGGGGACGCCCCCCCACCATCCCGTCACCGCCACCAACACCTTGGGGATGTCCCCGAAATGTTTCCTCAAAGAGGGGACATTTATGAGACGTTTGCATTTTTTGGGGACTCTACAGCCGTTCCACGGGACGTCCCTGGAGACTTCTAGGAGTCTCACGAGCCGTCCCATAGACTCCGAGGTGTCCCCGACGACATAAGCTGCCTTAAAGGTTTTTTTTTAATTCAATTTGTTTTAAAAAGTTGGACCCCAACCCTAAACCTAATACTTAATGGGCCCCACCCACCCCCAAGCACTCCAAAACAAACTATAAATAAGAGTTACACCCTCACTCCAAATCACAATCAAAAAATCAAAGCAAGAGTGAAAGCATTAGCGAGCAAGAGTGAGAGGGTGAGAGCATTAGCAAGCAAGAGTGAGAGCAATACCATTAACAAGCAAGAGTGAGAGCATTAGCAAGGAAGAGGGACAACATTAGCAACAAGTAACAAGAGTTAGAGCAAGTGCCAAATCTTCATTGCATTGAGCCACTGGCCAACTGTATTTGAATTTTGAATGTAATCATCATTTTGAATATAAATATTAATATATTGATATTTGGAATTTTCATTGTTCAATGCAATGTGTTTAGTATTTCAAAGTTTTATTTGTTGTTCCTTATACATTTTTTATAAGTAATTTTTCAAGTACTATATATATTCGTGCCACCATCCAGCCTTCTCGCCGCCTTCTCACTGCTATCCCCAAACCTAGGCCCTTGGTCCCCCGTCTCTGAGACCCATCCCCTTGTTCCGAGACTTCGTGGAACATTGATATTTTGTCTCTAATTGTTTGTAATCATGGTCTGGAATCTTTAAAATGATTGTTTTCATTAAAATTGTAATATTTTATGTATTTTTAGTAAACCGGTTCATTAATTTTAAAATGGTCCGATTCGAGCCCAACTCTCGGTCAGCTCGAGTTCAGTTCTGATTTTAAAACATTGCTTGAGTATAATAATCATGGTAACCCAACCGTCTCAAGCTATTCAAAATCTTGCTTACCTTACTTATTTTTTTCTTCTTTTGGATGAGTTCGGGATCCGGGCGGATCTTCTAGTTTATCTAGACCCAACTAACTGGAATTCCGTTCAATAAAACAGAAGAATTATAAATTTCCGAGATAATAGATAAGAATACTGCAAATAAAACCATTGCAGTGCCCATGAGAGGAGCAGTTCCCCATCCGGGAGCTACTTTACCAGATTCTGTATTAAGTGGTTTTAAATAATTTCCTACACTAGTTCGTATTGTCCTAGTTTTGGTAGTATATCATCAACAACTGTGTAAAACTGACCCAACTTAATCCCCCTCGATCTAGATCAACGAATCTCTCGATTTTTCTCGTGGACATGCTGGAGAACCGACCCATTCATCCATAGGGAGGGGCGCATCTCACAATCTCACATTTCTCTAAAGCAGGCATGATTGTAAAAGCGGAAGCACGACAATCTCTCTATCTCTATCTACCCCCTTGCCCCCTCACCCTCCTTCATAAAGTCCCTCTATATATATCTCATCCTATCTTATCTATCCTGGAAATCAAGCCTCGGACCTCGGCCTCTCGGCATGTAGTGAGGCCATATAAATCTCTATATAGAGAGCCATATCTATATAACTTGCTCTCGAGATATAGATATAGGGCAATCGAGTGCTCGCTAATTGAGTTGGATGCGATCTCCCATATATAGAGAGGGGAGGCCCCCTCCTCTATATTCTATACAAGCAGTCCTTAACCCCAATTATAGGGTAAATTGGATGGTCGAGGGCTGTTGAGATATGGGGCTAGTGGGTGGCTATCTAATCTCATAGGCCTATATATCTATGTGGTGCTCCCACTCCTATTTATCCGGCCGAGAATAAGAAAATGATTAAGTAAGTCTGAACCTCGACTCACTCAAGAGGAGAGTGAACTAATTGACTTATCTCCCAAGCAGCCCCCTATCCTTATCTATATATGGGAACTAGCTGTTGGTTGAGCATTATTACGAATAAAAATAGGTAGACTTGGATGATGGATGATGTGGTGCTCCACCCCCTCCCCTCTATAGATATATGGGTGTGATCTTAGATATAGAGACATGGGTGCCGACCATCACCTAGCCACCTCGACTCTATTTTAGTTGCCCCCTCCCCCAATCCCATGTACCATAAAGCCGGACTGTCGGGCCCTATATATAGATGGGGACCGCCATCTATCTATAAATAATTCTTTTAGTGTGGTGTCAGACCACCTCCTTATTTTGTAAAATTGATAAATCCTTATTTGTAAGCAAGGAAGAAAATATCCATTTTCAGATTTTCAAGCAAGGCTTCCTGCTCCAATAAGGTTTACAATCAGGCTATGCTACTATTCCAACTTTTAATTCTAATAAAACAAAACATATCTATAGCTCAAGAAATGATTAAGGGAGACTTCCTCATCAACATGTCAAGTCTTGTTCCTCATTTCCAACCTTCCAACTCTCACACAAAGAACCTTTCTTCCCTTAACTTCCCCATATGGGCTTGCTGATTCAACCAACAAGATGTACCTGGTAGCAAAAAGGTTCTCTATCATCATCCGAACAAAACAAATGTAGAGATGAAGTTAAGTACATTTTCCCGTGAATTCAAGGGATGAGGTCTTTCCATTTTGCATTTACCTGATTGGTGTCTTGCTTCTTTCATTTAATTGCTTGCAGATTTGTTTTGATAAGTTAGACAAATATTGTTGCTTAGTATTTGGTGTTATTCTTTTGTCATGTTACTCACCTAACCCTAGTTTTATGGTGTACATGAACCTACCATATACACAGTTTTCATCATGGTCTTACCCAGTGTTACACGGGGACGCGTCCCAGAGGTTTACATCACGTCTTGGGGACTTGGGGACGGGGACGAGACGTTTCCCTGCCGTCCCCATTTTCCAAAAAATAAGGGGGACGTCCCGGGAATGCCCCTAAAAACAAGGAATGCACCCGGGACGTCCCAGTGCAAACAAGGTTTAGGGACTTCGTTGGGGATGTCGTGACGTCCCGGGACGTAGGGGACGTCCCCAACGACTTTCACGCCAAGCAAAAGCTAAAACAGCTCGTAATATATCATTTTTATGTTTTTTTAACTTTTAATGCTTTCTAATTAAAAGCAACATGACCTAACCCTAAAAGCAACAAAAACTTATAAAAAGAGCATTCTAATCACACCAAGCAAGAGCAAAAAAAAGAGAAGGAAAGAGCAAGAGTAAAAAAAAGAGAAGGCAAGAGCAAGAGCAAGGAGCAAGGTGCAAAGAGCAAGAGCAAGAGCAAGAGGTATGTACATACATTACTAATTTACTACCATTCTTTGTTTTGTTTTTTTAATTTCCAAATCGCCAAAACTCGCAAAACTTGAAAAAAACTCGCCAAAACTTGCTAGCTTGGTCACAACCTGCTTATTCAAATGTTGACTTCACATATTAACAGATGCGTAGGTTTTTTTTTAAATTTATTCATTGCTTTTTTTTTTTTTAAATGTATTCATCGCTGTTTTTTTTTTTAAAAATTGTATTCATTGTTTTATTGTATTGTATAGTTATATTGTTTTGTATTTTAATTATTGCAACTTCAAAATGAGTTCCGATAGTGATTATCAAGCTGAATATGAGGTTGAAATGGGTGTGCAAGGAGAAGGAACACAATCAGAAACACCTAATACTATTACTAGTTCACAAGGGAGTGTGGACAAGTTCAGTTGCCCCTCCGAAATGTTGAAAAAATATGCTAGGGGGCCTTTTGATAAGAAAAACCTTTGAAACAATTTGGTCAAATTATGCAGGGTCCTAGATCAAACATTTTAGGGGGCACTCAAATATGGAAATGCAACATATGCTCATTATCTTGGTCAGGCAACATTACTAGGTTGAATGCACATTTATTGCACATTGTGGGGAAAGGTGTAGGCATGTGTGGACAGCTATCACTTGAAGAGAGGTCAGAAATGGTGAGGCTGTATAATGGAGATATGGTGGAAAAGGTTCCGAAGTTTGTCAGGGTCATGTTAGTGGGCGACACCCCTTCTAGTTACGTGAGAATTAATACTGCTTATTACAAGTGCATCTTATGAGGTGTCTGAATTGGATGCTTTTGGTAGTAGTAGGGGGAAGAGGAAGGTTGTGGCCTCCAATCCAGTTGTTGAAATGTATGATACAAAGGCTAGAGAAGAGGCTGATGATGCCATTAGAAAATTCTTTTTTGCTACTAGCATTTTATTTCATGCTGCTTGCTCCCCTTATTTCAAGGAGGCTATGGCTAAGGTAGCCAAAGCAGATGTGAGTTATGTGCCCCCAGGAGACACGAAGTTGAGAACTCCAATCTTGGATAGGAACTATTCCAAGGTTAATTTACTGATGGAGGAAATGAGGTGCACATGGGTCTCTCACGGTTGCAGCATCATCATGGATGGGTGGACAGATATTAGGCACCACCCACTCATAAATATCATTGTTTCGTGCAAAGAGGGTCCTTACTTTTTGAGGGCAGTTGATTGTTTAGGGAAGAAGAAGGATGCAAAGTTCCAATTCACCATTTTGCGAGATGCTATTGAGGAGGTTGGCCTTGCCAATATTGTGCAGGTTATTACAAATGCAACTTATGTGTGCGGGCGAGGGTAAGCTTGTCGAGGCTCATTACCGACATATATATTGGACCCCGTGTTGTGTGCAGGCCATGAACAATGCACTAAAAGATATTGGAAAAATTGATTGGGTCAAAAATGTAGTGGCTGATGCTAGAGATGTGCAAATGTTCATCTGCAACCACCATACGTCATTGGCACTCTTCCGTAGCTTTTCGAGGAAGGAATTCCTCAAGCCAGTGGACACACGTTTTGCATCATATTTTATTTTGCTGGATATGATGGCTGAGTTGCAGGAATCATTACAGTGTATGGTCACGACATCAGAGTGGTCTAGGTGGGATGGGTCGAAGATAGAGCAGGGGAAGAAGGTGAAAGCAATTGTGGTGAATGAAACATTTTGGATAGATGTGAGATATATCACATCCATAATATCTCCAGTTTTCAGTGTGATAAAATATGGGGATTCTGAGAGCCCTAGCCTTGGTGAGATATACGAATGTATTGATAGTATGCTTGGCCAGATGAAGGCTGCTATTCGAGCAAGGGACCCCACCTTGGAGTTCTACCATCACCATATTTAGCCTATCATTGAGCGGAGATGGGAGAAGTCGAACACTCCTTTACACATGGCTGCATATGCACTAAATCCAAAGTGGTATGTTGAGAGGCCTGACAGAGTTCTCCCAGTAGATGATGAGGAGGTGAGGAAGGGTTTCTTGAAAGCCTTAAAAAAATGTATAATGCAGAGGATGCTTCACGAGTCAGAACTAATTGGCTCAAGTTCGCTTATCTGGATGGCTACAAAAAATCATCAAAGATAGACAGGACCACATTGGCACAAGAGAGTCCAGTTAGTTGTTGGTGATTGTATGGACATGCAGGATTGCTACGTAGACTTGTTATTCGTCTTCTTTCTCAGGTTTCTAGTTCCTCTGGTTCTGAGAGGAATTGGTCAACATATGGGTGGATCCACTCTCTTAAGAGGAACAAACTTACCTCTAAGAGAGTAGAGAAACTTGTTGTTGTACATAGTGCCTTGCGTCTCATGGATCGCAAGACACCTACGTACAAGGAGAGCCCAACATTGCGGTGGGATGTGGATCCTGAGGATGCAAGGCAGATTGATGAAGATCAGGAGCAGCGAGGACTGGTTGATATCTCCTTTGCAGATGTAGATGACGTTGATACAAATACTCCTAGTGAGGAGGAGCGGTTCGCAACTGTTCCTTCAGAGGGCTCTGATAGTGATTTTTGAGTTGTACTTGTCACTTGTCATTTTGGTTATGTAATGTCATTTTGGTTATGAGACATGACATAATATTTCATAGCATATGTAATGTGGGTGTAGTTGTACTCTTCTCATGTTGATTATTGAAGAGTAAGACTAAGACTTGTTTTTAATTTTCAGCTTCACTATTTACTATTTAGTCTTTCATTGTCATGTTGAAGTTTTGAACATTGAATATAATATATATAGCTGTAGCATTTTGGGGCTTGGCTTATGTGATGAATAATTGGATTAATCATTAATGGTTTCAATCTTCAAACTTTCAATTTTAAGTCGGTTATTGAATTATTCATGTTATATTTGTAAATTTAATAAATTATATATTTATATATATTTTTATTAGCCGTCCCCTTGCCGTCCCCCCGCCATCCTGAAATTTTCAAAAAAATTTGCCATCCCGGAAACCCCATCTTGATGTCCGCTTTCATCCTCGTACCTCTATTTTTGTATTTCAAAAGTTCAGATCTGATATATTGTATTTCTAAATCAGATTTCCAAGACTAGCTCAGACATACATAATAGTTGATTTGTATGGTTACTAGCCTTTTGCAGACCTTGATTGCAACAACTCTAGAACACCCTAGATTAGTTGCATCTTGCATTCCAACTAGTCTAAACATGTGTCCATGGACATCATATGCAGGTCCTAAGTACAATACCGTGTTTGTGCCTAATAGTTACGACCATTAAAATTAGAGGCTTAATTAAAAAGGAGAATGCCGATCAAAACTAAAAATCATTGACTCAAAATATTTCTTTTATCTTTAAAAAGAATATTCTCTTTTGTGTGCAAGAATTGCTTGGGTTGTAGAGTTTCCTGGTGTTTTCAATTTGACGCAGAGTGCTTCCATCATGCTTCCTAACTATTCCTTTAAAGGTTGTAGCTTATTTTGTTATTATTTGGAGCTCTGCTCAATTATTTTGTGTGACATTTGGTGGAACTAATAAAACATTTATCAATATTGCAATTTTTGCTCCAAAATATTTATTTGTGCACATTGGAGAATTATCATCATTTAGTATATCATATGTTTCATCACAATTATTTTGGAGCATTAAACCTTTTTTTTTTTTGATTTACCAAACGAGGGTTTATATTTGGGCCCTCACCCATGAGAAATTTTGAGGAAAACAATAAAAAAAGAACAGAGAGAGGGGGAAAAGAAACGAGGTGCATTGCACCACCTCTGCTTGGGACGCCAAACTACTCCACTTCTGCAAAAATAGTAGTGGAGGAAGAATTGCAAGCCCACAATCGGGCGGCACAGAGCTCTCCAAAAACAGTCCAACAACGATGCTCAGAAGTTGGCCAGCACAAACAGTCAGAAAAAAGCTGCAGGATCCATAAACAGGCCAGCAGTGACATCTTCAAGGTTCTCAATTTCAAAAGCAGGAAGAAACCAGGAACTTGCCCCATTTAAGCAACTGGTTAGCTCTGAACATAAGAGATATCCCAGAGTCTTCAAGAGAAATGGGCTGTAGAGGGTTCTTGGATCGAGGAAATTCTGGGAACAAAGCAGCTCTTGACGAAGAGCAACCACAATACTACTGAAGAAAAGAGCCCCGCATTCAGGAAGAGTGGACATGCTCAAAGAGAAGGAAATTTTTCCTTTACCCTGGGGTAAGGCACAGCCACAAACACGGTCCAGTACCCTCCAGAACCAAGGACCAACTGTGAGGAGTCAGGCTGCTGCAGCTGTATATTAAATGCTGAAAGGAAAATGCATGACAAAAAAAAGTCTCCAGGCCCAGGCACCCAAGATTGAGCCAAATTTCGTCTGGAAGAATGTATTTAAAATCAACCTTTCCAACCTTTCCACACAGCCCTGAGAAGATAAATCTCAAGCTAGATCAGGAGAGTAGACAAGAAAACAGAGAGTATTCCCAAAGAAGAAAAAGAAGGCCAGAAGTCATGAGGGATGGAAGCCTCACCCAGAAGAAGGAAGAAACACAGATCAAGAAGGGGCCATAGGTGGAGAACCTTGCTTCAAATGCAGCCCAATAACTGACCAGAGCCAAGACCCAGAAGAGAGAGGGGTCTGCTTCAGCTACAATGCAACCGCTTCATCTCAAGAAATGAAGAAGAACCCAGAATTTTCCTCACATTTTCTGAGAGGGAAGATGCAGCCCTCGTCAATGTGGAAGAAGGGAAGCCACATAAGAAGAGTGCCATCACGAGGAAGTGGCCAAAAACCCAACAAATTCCACCACACGGACCAGAAGCTTTTCCACAGGTCCCAAGAGCATACAACAGCAAGGAGCCCAGAAAGGAGAAGTGCTCAAGGAGGGGCCAAAGAAAGCAAACCAAAACTTCTAACAAAGACCAATATCCTTACAGAGCCATAGCCAAAAGGAAATATATTTGGCCACAGAGAAGGAGAGAATGTGCCATGAAAAAATCATCTCGAACAGATGCTTCTCCCCCGAGCATACAGGGAAGGCACATTGGCTTCTGCTCAGAAAATGACCAGAGAGGAGATTCAGGGGCTGGATCCAGCAGAACCAAGGCACATTGAACACATAACTGAGTAGGGAGAATCAGCAGGAGAAAGGGCAACTCATGCTGCACATGCAAGGGAAGCTCTATTGTGACCGAAAAATTCCCAGCAGAAGATGGCAAGGAGGATCCCCAGAACAAACTGGAAGAAGATCTGAGAGAGGAGGTCTGCATTAAGAGTAGAGATGCATGGGGGAGAGATTGAAGAGCCGTTGGAGCCCAACCCTGCCCACTCCCCAGAGGATTAAATTTAGTTCATGAATCATATCATCTATATTAGTAGTCATTTGGGAGCACTATTATTAATATCTAGGGAATTGTTGATTATTTGAAGATCTGTGATAAATAGATACTATGCTGCTATGGTACACATAGAATGCCATTTTGGTAACAATGCTGACTTAATATTGGACTGGAACAATATTTCAAGTACAAAGAAAATGACAGCTTGTATTTATAAAAATTTGCAATAAGACCCACATTTTGTTTGGAGTGTAACAAATTTTACTGCCAAGAAGTCGACAATGTGGATGGAAAACAAAATAGGTGAACCTGCGTCATGGTTATGAAGAAATAATGGGGATTGAAATAAGGGAGTATGCACAAGCGATTCATAATTGAAAGAGCAGAAGGTAATTTAAATCTGCTGCACTGCCACCGAAGAATATCTGTAGCATTGCATTGCAGACAAGATCAGAGCAGTACATAGGAATCGAGGGTTAAGTCCCAGCACTCCTCATTGCGGTGATAGCAAAGAAAATGTTTGAAAAGAGGTAAAGTGAATTTGGAATGTTGTGCCCAACGGAGTAAGAAAAGGATACAAAGCATTGAAGATGATGAAGGCTTTTAAGAACAGCCATCTATAAAATCCTTTCACTGCATATATACATTGATACGGGCAAGGATTGTTGAGTAAATCCCAGCCCTTTTGGAATGTTGCAACAGGATAAGCAAACCAAATCAACCCCACATACTTCATAATTATATAGACAAATAGTAGATGACTACTTCAAGAACCAAATTCGACAAATTGAAAAGGAATCAGTCAGATATTTCAAAAGAAGTTATATTTAAATAATTAGAGAACATGAAAGGATTTTGATGGTGACGGTTTGGCTGAAAAGAAGCTATTGTTTAATATAAACATCAAATGGTTTTATTGGAAATCTATCGAAAGCAATGTTGAAGGTAGCTACCATTACCAAACTGGCCAAACTAGCATACAAAAATCTACAAGGATTTTTAGCTGGAAAATCTTTTCGACATAAGTTCATTTTTGGTGAGAAGATACGTGATGGTTTTTCAAAATATTGCAGTCTTTTCTTTCATCAACACAATTTTTGATGACCTTTGATGAAAGAAGCATTTGTGTAAAGTTTATCTAGCAGGAGTGCCTGCTTGCATAATCATACATTAAATTTATGTGTTATATGATTTAAAGTGACAAGGTCTTAAGAAGGATATCTCAATGCAGAATACCATAGATCTTCAAGCATCCATTTCACATGGTACCAAATTGAAAGAAAACAAACTATATTGATATCCGAGTTAAGTTGTGGATAAAAGTTACTTGAAGGACCAAGCTTTGAAGAAAATTATTGATGATTGGAGATCACCATAAGGTGTATATGAAATCCCCTGTTCTTCTGGCTCTGTGCACACAGGACAGAATGGTCGCTCTATCTTCGCAAGGTTGATAGAACGTAATGTGGACATTATGCATAACAGAGTAGTGAACTTGGCCCTTGCGGAATACATACAGAAGTCCAATTGTCATGTTTGTCCATGATTTGTTTTTGTCACTAGAGTACAGAATTGCTCTAAGCTATTGATAAGAGAAGCCATTGAAGTTTAGAAGAGCCCCCAAATTTGGAATAGAGAAGAAGGGGTTGTCTTGGCTCCTGCATTCACATATCATTTGGTTTTTCATTTCTTCCAATTGACTTTTTACACATTTGCACAATGTTGCCTTGCTTTTGTATGTCTTCTATAATGCTGTGCACAGTATTCATTATTTGTGCATTAGTCAATAGCAAATGCAAGATAATAATATCAGGCTATGTTAGTACCTGCAGATAAGCCACAGAGTAACTCAATAGAGCTCAAACAAATGACCAGCATACTTACTCTGACAGGCAGCCTGTGGGTGTTCCTGGGATAAATGCATGTTATTATTGGGCATGACATATAGCTTTCATTTTAAGTTAAAGTAGGCAATTACCATTAATCAAGCCACCAATGGCATGCATGTATTTGTTTGCAAAACTTGCAACTCTAATGTTTAGAAATTAAAAATTTTCATTTTCAATTTTACAAAAATAAAAATCTATAAAAACCCATTTATCTCATTGTTCATTGGTTGATTATGATTGATGGGACAAATTTAGGGTGTTATTGCTGTTACAAATTTTTGAATTTAATAAATATAATGTTTTTTTGTATCGTGATACATGTCTCCTGGCATCTCTTTCACATCATTTGCAAATTAAATGGAAAGCGCCTTTATGAATATAAAATTCTAAAAAAAGCTATTCAAGTGTTATGTACAGCACTACCCAAAATATTTGAAGTTATATTACATATTTGCGTTGATGCGTCTATTCTCCAAAAACTAATAAAGTACTATACATTTATTAATGAAAAGGCTGCCTTTGGATTTTAAATTATATTGTATTTTTGCTTTTGACGTGTATTCTTCCTAAAACTAGGAAAACACTAAATTTATTATATTTTCATTAATGATAAAGGTGCCTCTGAGTTTTCATTATAGTTTATTTGTGCCTTACATGCGTCTATTCTCTATAAAACTTAAAAATTACTATACATTTATTATGTATTTATTAATGAAAAGGGTGCCTATGATGGACTTATGGTATTGGTTCACTCAACATAAAAGAGCATTGGTTTACTTCTTTTTCATTTGCAGTACAATTATTTGGTAAATACATTGTATCTGCATAAAACAAATGGTCCACGTTTACATCACATAGGAATTAAGTAGTGTTTCAAGCCCCCAAAATCATTTCCTAAGAAATACGTAAAGATTTAAAAGTATTCATGCAAGAAATGAATATAAGATTCAAAGAAATGTATCTATCTATATGCTATGCCTAACTTTGGATAGATTTTTTAAGGTTTGCTAGCACTTCATTATAATACATCATATGTGACATTTTACTATTATTAAGTCTTGTTATGGAAGAAGTATTATAGGTTTATAGTTCAACATATATCCACATTTTGCATGTATGCTTATTATTAGTGTAGTCACAACTACAACATTCTATCAAAACCTGCTCAATTATTTCTTATGGAGATATTTAAGATACATGCTTATTTTTTGATAAAGGGTAAATAATAATAATAATAATATATATATATATATATATATATATATATATATATATAATGTGTGTGTGTGAGTCTATATATATATATATCAAAAAAGGGAGAGGAATCCAGCCTCTACAAGTTACAAATGCGACGAAATGCTAAGAAAGCAAAGAAAACAAAGAAAAGTCAGGTTGAGGTCTCTGACAGGAAGACAAAATAAACAACTAAAATTATGAAGAAACATAGAGGGCACTATCGGAAACCAACGGTTTGGTTCACTAGTCCACCTGCCCATTGATAACAATGGATCTTTTTCGTGAGCAATACTGACCATCTCATCGAGCTTCCTGGAATTGGCTTACCTTGAAATGACGGTGGTGTTTATAAAATCACAACTATTTGTGAAAAATTCCAGCCAGGCTTTATTACCATTATCAATGTCCTTGATTACTGCTTGAAAGGAGGCTTGAATATTAGCACTGATGTTGTTAATTGCCTCAACAACACCTGCCAAATTTGGATGAGAGGCCTGTTGGATATCATTTCATCTTTTTGGATATTTCTTCCCGCCTGGAAACTTGCTTGTATTGCAAGGAGAGTTAGGATGATAGGTGTTTACTTTTTCAGGCTATGGTTTTCCAGAAGAAGAGGAGGGGGCTGCAGCCTACTAACATCATTTTCCCTTTTTTCATTCTTTAGGTCATTCTGGTCCTCCTGAATGGAAACACTTCTCTCATTTCTCTTCGAGCTGCAAAGGAAGTAGCGTTGAGCAAATATATTGTCATTAATCTGCCTCTTTTCGATATCATGGTCTGCTTTCTTCAGAAGCCTAATCCCATTACTCAACCACTTTATTTTAATATCATCCATGTTGGGAGAGGCGATATGAGAACTGCTGCTATCCTAGGGGCTGTGTGAAGTACTTAATCCGGGCCCATGTCCCTGAAGGTGGATCTTGCATGCAATCAAAGTGTGATGTGAAAGCCTTGTTGGCATTCTTGCACTGATGAAGCAACTGCCGGGAGTTATGCAAGCTTTGTATACTCATTAGAGAAGGTGTGGGGAGTATATTATCCGCCCAGCAGTCCTTGAAAATGACGCCTGCATGTGATCAAAGTGTGATGTGGAAGCCTTGTTGGTGTTCTTGCAATGGAGAAGTGCCTACTAGGAATTATGCAAGCTTTGTATGCCCATTAGAGCAGGCGTAGGGGAGTATATTGTCCACTCAGCGGTCTCTAGTACTTAGCACACAGATCATTTGCCTGGGAGAGGTGATATGATCACAGCTGGTTGTAGAGACTGTGGATGGAGGAAGCGAATTAAGGCATGGATTCTTGAAGGAGACACTGCCATTTGATCACATGAGAAGGGGGAACCTGATTGGATCTGTGGCACTGAAGAATTGTTTGCTGGGAATGCCTGCTCTTCATCTGCTCGGTGGTGAAGGCGTGTAAAATTTCATGGGAGAGTGTGGGACCAGTGCCATGCAAATGGACCGAGTGAATATTCTCACCGATACTGTCCCAGGAAAGTGGCAGTGGGAAGGAGGTCATGTGCACCAAAGACTTATCAACAGGTGTTTGTAGACCATTCTCAACGTGTTGCGCAGCCCACTGGCTATCCAAAGCAATAGCCAACTCAGCTTCAAACTCTTTTGCTGCATCCAGCATATCCGAGTCAGATGGGCAATAGTTTGAATCATAATCATCCATATCTGATGAATCAGATATGACAATAGGAGCTTGTATCATGTCACAAAGTTGCTGAGCACCCAACCTGCATCCAAATGCGAAACCAAAGATTGAGGCACCGAAAAAGCAGTAAAGAGGAAGAAAAGCAAGGAAGGGATAATGGGAAGGAGGAACCAAGGGGAAGCATATACAAGGCTCAACGATTGGAGAGGAGGAGCACGGAGCAAGGAGTGAAACAGGGAAGAGGAAAAGCAGGACATCACTAAAGAAGTATATGACCAAGTGGGGAGAACAACGGTGAAGGGGATGCCAAGAGCAAGCAAGGACTCACATACTTAAAAACAAAGCATATTCCCACAAGAAGAGAAGAACACCACAAAAGTGAGAAGAAAAGAAAAAAGCACAGGAAGTAAAAGAAAAAAAAGGATGAAGGAGAAAAAGAACAGAAGTTAAAAAGAAGAGAATTAAAAAGAAATAAAAGGGAAAAACAACCACGGGATAAAAGAAAGCAAAAGATGTCCACAAAAGGAGCAAAAAGTGGAAAACCATAAAAGCAGAACAAAACCCTGAAAAGGGGGCTTCAATGCACTGGTAAGGTGGATCTGCCTATCACACCCACAATAAATAGGATGAGTAAATCAGGTATTAATATTAATATTATCATGGAAAAGCACTCTAGCTTTAAATCTGAAAGAAAGAATCTTCTCACTAGTATATATATCTTAAATACAGCTGTCTGAAATACGCCGAGATATTTCAATCTCAAGGGGCCTATATTGGATTTGTCTTGTATCTACCTATGTGACAAATGCGGTATAACTGCCTCAAAATTGATCTCTTGACGTATTTTAAATAGTTGCATTTAAGATATCTATGTTAGTATAGTGTAAGTATACTAAAAATAAAATAGAATAAAAAAATAAATATAATATAATAAATATATTATAATAAATGTATCTAACTTAAATACGCCAATAGATGTCAATTTAAAGGTTCTTATCTTAGATTTTTCACATACCACATTGATTAGCAGCTTCTTTACATTCTCTGCCAATCTCCCACCTGGTTTGTGGCAAAGGGTATCAATTTAGCTGCACCATTATACTATATGGCCAAGATATTACTATTTTTCGATTGAATTCTCCAAGAAAAAAGAAAAAACATTTAAGTGATGGTCAAATGGATATCAAATTTAATGTTGAGAATAAAAGTGAACAACTCATGCCATTACACTACCTGGTTGCCATTGTAGGAATGCCTCTTGGCATAACAAAACATCTTTTGCACTTAAAATTTTGAGGTTTTTCGTATATCTTTTTTTGGTCCCCTTAGTTTTTGAATTGAGATGAGTTGTACCTTCATTAGCAAACAAGACTGCCACTTTATTGCTTACTCAAAAGAAGTGGTTGAAAGTAATATTATTGAAGCTTTTTGCTGTTTGGTTGCCTCTTCCCAGTAATTCAATAGCCTCCAGTTCTGACACCCCTACTTGTTCAACCTCTAGATTTTTGACTTTGTGATGTTGAACAAGTTTAATAGTCGCCACCAAGCCTTTGCCTTCCGCCACATTATTGGGTTGGTCACCCAGAAAGAGCTTCAAAAGCTACAACTTTCCCTCTCTTATCTCGAAGAATGTACCCTTCTCTGAAAACCCCTGGGCTCTTGTTGGAAGCCACATCAAAATTGGCCTTGAACCAGACTTATTGAGGAGGTTTCCATTTAAAGTTGGACCTACTGCTTTTATGCTTGGTTTGGGCATGATCCGCCATGTTATTGATTTCCTTCCAGCGTCAAAGTGCTTGATGATCCCGATGTGCTAACTCCTAAGTTTTCTGTAAGTGAGGACCTTGATGTTTTCTTTAATCTTTGTTTCTAAAGAGCTTCGCACTTCATCTTGCAAACCAGCCTGATTTTGAAATATTCCTCTATTCCTTTCCAACCATATAGTCCAGCATGTCATCGCTGCCACCATATTCCACAGGGTTCTAACTGTTTTAGAGCTTGTCATGATATCCCAACCTTTGATAGTACCAAAAAAACTTTTGAGAAAGCCTGCTCAATTTTAAGATTTTCAAGAATACCTTGCCATATGCTTTGGGGAAATTGATAGTGCAAGAGTAAATGATCAACATCCTCTCCTGTTTAATTACAGAAGAGGATGACACACTTTGAAGGCCCTTGGAAGCCTCTTTTCTTTAACTGATCCCTTATAAGAATTTTACCTTGCACTACTACACACAAGAAAACTTTTGCTTTAAACCAATGCTCAGAGTGCCCTTTTTGGCCAAATCTCCGATATTCTGAGAGGGAGTTCTTTGCTAACAGAAGGTATTCTTCCTTGACAGTATAATCCCCCGAGCCTTTTGCAGTTGGTCTTTTCTGGTAGTAGCAGGAATTCTTTAATTTTTGAAGGATGTTCTCAAGTGCTAAAATGTGTTGATCATGTGGACCATGAGAAGGTTGAAAACTTTCCAAATCCTCATATGAGCCCTGCGTGCCTCTAGGGTCTCTTAGTAGTCCCCTTATTTAAGTTGCCGTTTTCTATAGGCTTCCGCGCCTCCTACTCTGCCAGTGGATGGTCATGCAACCATGCATCATCCCAAAAGAGGGTCCTTTGCCATCCCCAACTCTCAAGTCAAGAGATTGAATCACCAAGCCTTGAGAGTTGCATATGTTGTTCCAAATTGCCAAACCTTGAGGGGGTTCGGGACAGTAAAAATTCTTTCCAGATCAGTACTATCGAGATATTTTTTTCTCAAGATCTTGCACCATATCCCATTGGGTTCTTTCAACATTCTCCACGAGAGTTTTGTGCTCAAAGAATTATTAGCCAACTCACCATTCCTTATTCCAGCTCCTTCAGAGGGCACACCTTTTGCCAGGCCAATAGCAAAAATTTCTTTTGTTCTTGAAACCTTTCCAGAAAGGTTGGCTAACTTTTTCTATTTCTTTGAGAATCTTGTTAGGTGCTTATAGGATTGATAAGTAATGGACCAGAATGGATTGAAATTCTTTGGACATTCTCCATGAAAGTTTTGTGCTTAGAGCCTTATTAACAAGATCATTTTTCCTTATTCCAGCTTGTCTTAGCTCCTTTGGCAAGCACACCTTTTGCCTGGCCATCAACAAAATTTTTCTTTGTCCTTGGAACCTTTACAAAATTAGGTTCGAACAACTTTTCTATTTCTCTCGAGAATCTTGTTAGGTGCTTTTAGGATCGATAACCAATAGACAAGAATGGATTGAAGAACAAATTTAACCATTGTTCATCATCCCCCTGCTGATAAATTTTTTTCCTTTCCAACCTTTCAACTTGCCAATGATTATGTCAATCCAACCTGCTCACAAAGATGTCTTATCCTTTTCTTAAAACAATGGATTTCCCATGTAGGTATCCAGGAAAGGAGCGCACGCATTCACACCCAAGAACTCTAGCGAAATATAGTTGAAGGTTCCTCAAGACATTCACAAAAAAGGCCCTTGATTTCTCTCTGTTAATCTTTTAGCTTGACGCCACTTCATATTATTGAAGAGTTTCTATAATCTTGTTGCATTTTGATAAGGTAGGATCTGCAAAAAGCATTGTGTCATCCACAAACTTAGATGAATAAGATCCTCTCAAGCTTCACGGGGTTTCGGGCTCTTGATATTTTTTCTATGAAGTTGGTCTTTGAGAGATCTTCCCAAAGCTTCCACCATGATAATATATAAATGAGAGGAGAGAGGGTCTCCTTGATGTAGACCACTTGAAGAGATGAAGAAGACTCGAGGGGATCCTATTTACCATAGTTACCTAAGACTCCGGGACGCAAAAAAATTCTAAATTTTGGGGACGGTGAGGGGACAACTAATTAAAAAATATATAAATATTTAAAATATAAAGATATAGTGACTAAACTATATAAATAAGCTGAAATAAAACCATTTGAGATTTAAATAAGGTGAAACTTGAACTCATAAACATCAAATACATTCCTTAATACCATAATATCAATATGTTAATGTCATAAATTCATAATACATATTTGAATTTTGAATTTGAGACAAGCTGAAATAAATTATAGAACCACTCTAGATTATGATTGATCAAGTGACAATAGCAGATATTCATATCATTGATCTCATAGCCAAATACACCAATAATTGTCTATTGTCAATATTACAAAAAAAGAGGACAACTACAAGTATCAACCTAAAAATCAGAATCAACATCTGAAGTAATATCCATGAACTCCTTGTTAGAACTAGCATCCTTGTCCTCAAAGGTAAGCCCAATCAATCCCCGTTGCACATGATTGTCCTCTTCAACCTGCCTCGGCTCCTCGGGATCTACATCCCATCGTAATGTTGGGGTCTGTTTGTACTCAGGTGTCTTGCGATCCATAAGATGCAAAGCACTGTGTACAACTACAAACTTCTCCGCTTTTGCAAAGGTAAGTCTTTTTCTCTTAACAGAGTGGATCCAACCATATGTAGACCAATTCCTCTCAGAGGCAGAGGAGCTAGAAACTTGGGAAAGGAGGTGAATGGCAAGTGGTCGCAACAGTCCTGGAAGCTCATACAGTCGCCACCAACTCACTGGCTTCTCCTGTGCCATTGTTACCCTGTCCACCTTTCTTTGATGTTTTGTACCCATAAAGTTCAGTAAAGTTGAGCCACTCCAACCTGATTTGTGAAGCCTCCTGTGGACTGTACATTTTTTTAAAGGCCTTCATAAGGCCCTTCTTCACCTCATCATCATCCAAAGGGAGAACTCTATCTGGCCTCTCCACATACCATTTGGGATTCAAGGTGCATACGTAGCCATCAAGAAGGGTGTTCAACTTCTCCTATCTCTCGTTGAATAATCGGCTGTATATGTTCATTATAGAACTCCAAAGTGGGGTCCCTCACCCAAATAGTTGCCTTCATTTGCCCAAGCATGTTGTCAATGCACTCATATATCTCACCAAGATTGGGGCTGTTAGAATCCCCATATTTGATGACACTAAAAACTGGAGCTATGATTGATATGATGTATTTCATATCAACCCAAAATGTTTCCCTCAACACCACTTCCTTCACTCTTTTCCCTTGCTCTGTCTTGGACTCACGCCACCTAGTCCAATCCTGTGTCATAATCATAATTTGCAAGGGCTCCTGCAACTCAGACATCTTCTCCAACAAAATAAAATAGGATGCAAAGTGGGTGTCAACTGGTTTGAAATTCCTTCTTCAAAAAAGTGCCAATGATGTGTGGTGATTGCATATGAACTTCTGCACGTCCTTGGCCTCAGTCACTATCTGGTTGACCCACTGAATTTTCCCTATGTCTTTCAGTGCATTGTTTATGACATGCACACAACATGGAATCCAATAAATATGTCTATACTCTCGCTCCACTAGTTTCGCTTTCGCTCTCGCACACATAAGCTGCATCTGTGACAACCTGTACAATGTTTGAAGGTCCAACCTCCTCAATGGCATCCTTCAAAATTTGATACTGGAATTCAACATCTTTTCGCTTCCTAGAACAATCAATTGCTCTCAAGAAGTATGGTCCATCTTTTCAAGAGACAATGATATTGATGAGAGGACGGTGTCTAATATCCTTCCACCCATCCATGATAATGCTACATCCATGTGACACCCATGTCACCTTCATCTCCTCCATCAACAGATTAATCTTGGAATAGTTTCTATCCAAGATTGTTGTCCTTAGTTTTGTTTCTCCATGAGGCACATAACTTGTACCTGCTTTTGCAACCTTAGCCATAGCCTCCTTGTAATAAGGAGAGCAAGCGGCATTAAATGGAATCCCAACAACATAGAAAAATTTCCCAATAGCATCATTTGCCTCTTCTCTTTCCTTTGAATCAAACATTTCTATAATCAAGCCTTTTTCCTCCACTTCCACGACACTCCAAAACTAGAACCAACCAAAGTATTACTATGCTTTGCAGTCCTATGAGAGCTCAAAGAAGTATTAGCCGTAGAACCACAAACTCGACACATTGTCTGTGGTATTTTCATTGAAGATTCTCACCATCTCAGCTCTCTGCTTTAGTGAAAGGCCCTTACAAATGCCAACATCCTTTTATGTAAGGTGCAACAAGTGTGCATTGGTCCTAGTGATGTTGTCATGCCAAGTTAGTGCACATATGTTGCACTTCCATACTTTACTCTCCCCCCACTTGGGGTTCTCAATTATATGGGCAAATTGTTCGTAATGGCTTCTTCTTATCAAATGGTCCAATGGCAAATATGGACAACATTTGAGAGGGGCATTGGTAGCACTACAAATTGAAATGTCGGTTTGTCGTTGCCATTACATTTTGTATCCCTTCTCCACTTTCCCCATTGTGGCATCATAAACACTTCCACCTATCTCAAGTTCTGTTTCAACCCTCTCGCTTTGATTCATACTCATACTCAAAAGAAGAATTCATGGTGATGATTGCTGCAATGATTAAAAAAACAACCATAACTATATGATTGATTGATTATGTAATGAATTAATTTTAAAAAAAAAAGTATAAGCAATGATCATAATTTTAATTTAAATTTATAAACAATGAAAACAACCACAAGTTTTAACCAAACCCTATGCAACTACCAATATGCAATAAGTTTTTTTTACTTTTAAAATGTAATTAAAGAAAACGTAATCAATATGCATTTCATAAAAGCCTACAAACTATAAACATGATTACATTGTGAATGTAGATACAAAAACTTCCCCTAAAAAATACAAATATAATATAAATTTTAAACTGGAATTAAAAATGTAATAAAAAAAACATAACCAGTTACAACCAAACCCTATGCAATATGCATTTTTTAAAATCCTACAAACTATAAACATAATTACATTGTGAATGTAGATGCAAATGCTAAAAAAAAACCCCTAAAAAATGCAAATATAATATAAATTTTAAACTGGAATTAAAAATGTAATTAAAAAAAAACGTAACCGATTCAACCAAACCCTATGCAATATACATTTTTAAAAATCCTACAAACTATAAACATGATTACATTGTGAATGTAGATGCAAATGCTAAAAAACAACCCCTAAAAAATGCAAATAGAATCTAAATTAAAAAAAAAGACTTTAACAAGTATTGTAAGCAAATAAAATTATAAATACCTCTTGCTTGCTCTCACTCTTGTTCTCACTCTTGCTCTTGCTCTTGTTCTTGTTCTTGCTTGGTGTGAATATGAAATGAGCCCATAATGTAAATTTATAACATAGAATTGCACTTTTAGGGTTAGGGTTAGGTTAGGAATGTTTCTTTTAAGTTATAAGTGCTTTGCAATATAAAAAAATAGTTTAAAGTGTTTAATGCATGTTTTTTTATTAAAAAAGACTTTGATGTCGCGAGGACGTGGGGGGTCGTCTAGACGCCCCGAGAAGTTCCGAGGGCGTCTAGACGCCCCGAGAAATTCTCAGGGACGTCCCCAAAGCTTTCAAACGCCCCGGGGACGTTTCTTGTGACCTCTACCTAGTAGGAAACGTGGGGGAAACGTTTCCCCCACATCCCCAGGACGCCCCTGGAATTGTAAATTTTTGGGGGATGCGTCCCCGCGTAACTATGCTATTTACCGATACTGAGAGATCTTGGGGAGAAGAATAACATCCCTTAACCCCTTCTTTCCAATTCTTAGAAAAACAAAATCGAACCAAAGTCTTGTCAGGAAGTCCCATATATCTCTTAACATAAGCTCTGGAGATATCAACTTTTAAAACATACCAGACGTTTTTCGACATCCAAAGAATGGATGATCTCATGGACCATTGTGATGTTGTTAAAGATTTGCCCTTTCTTAGCGAACCCCCTTGCTCCAGGAGATAATATTGGGAAGGAGTCCTCAAACGTTTCACAAAACCTCGAGAGATAATCATGTAGGAGATATGCAGAGAGAGACTGAGCATCAATTATCAAGGTTACACGCATCCTTTGATTTATGAATAAGAGCAATGAATGTAGTATTCGGTGGTCTTTAGAACATTACCGATTACTCTTGATTCTTCCACCACCATTGTGACATCGAGTCTTAGACTTCACCAAATCCTGAATTGTTGGTGGACAAAGATGGGAATCTGTGCGGTCTTGGGGGCACCATAACTACTTAATTCAAATATAAATTGCTCGACTTCCGAAAAAAACCGGTCTTAAAAGAGCCACCTTTTGATGGGAAGTGATCAAAGAGAGGATGCTATTGAGCATGTAATCTCGTGCATCCTGTCTTCCAAGTCTCTGTCAAGAGGTCTTCTAAGAAATGGACAACCTCTTGGTTGATCTCTTATGGCTCTTCAAAGACAATCCTTGACTATTGTCAATTCTTGTGATCTTGTTCCTTAATGAAAACTTAGTCCCTGGTTCCCTTCCCGAAGCCATTTATTTCAAGATCTCTGGTCCCAAAAAATATCCCTTTTCTTGTATTGGTCTTCCAACTCTTCTAGGGCTTATCTTCCTTCCTCCAATCTTTGTTCAAACCAAATTTTTGAATACTGTCTTGAAGTTGAAGAACCTTGTTCTCGGAATGTTGTTTGTTAGCAAAGATAGTTTTGAAAACCTCTACATTTCACTTTTCAGCTTAGCTTTAACCATCTGAAGTTTCCTAGCCATTTTGGGCATCTTCAAGCCTTGGTTGGAGTCCTCCCACATTCCACCATTCGAGATTAAGTTACCCAACTTTCGGTATTCAAGCGACATCTTCGCAAACCTGAACGTGCTCCTTGGGTTAAGTGATAAGATCCTCCTTGTACCACATCAGATTTTAAAATGAACCCACAATCTAACTAGTCCATGTTGCAGCCGATTTAATCATGCCCAATCTTTCAGAGATTTGTTCTCCGGATCTTTGATTAATCTGGGTTTGAGAAAGGCGTTTAAACCTCCCCCAACAATCTTATTGATTGTGTCCATGCTCAGAATGTACATTGTGAACTCCTTTAGTGCAATGTTTCTTTGGCCCTTTTCCTCAGACTGTAGAAGTTAGCCAGCATAAAGGAGGGGCAGATTTTATTTGTACATGATGAGAGATCCGGACTTTGGTTGACAGTAACCTTGAGCATGTATCCTCATCTGGGTTCCATAAAATAGCTAAACCCCCAGCTTAATCATCTGCATCCACCCCATCATTGAAGCCTTTAAGCTAGAACTTCTTTATTGCTCTTCTCGGAAGCCAATTCGAAAACCATGTCTCATTACAATGTCAACATTACAAAATGCATTCTTATTTTTTCTCAATCTATCAAACATTTTAGCATTCTTATTTTATTAGGGTTCTCCCTTTTTGTGAGTCCCACATCACAGCCATCTGAAGTTTTTCAGACAGCAAGCGCAGGTTTATTTATAATGAGAGCCAGGTGGTTACAGGTTGTAGGACATGACACCCCTACTTTTAGTTACACACGATACGGTTCGGAACTTTGTTAGATTATACAAAATAACCACAGAGGAATAGGCTATATAAACATCATATTTTAACACCCCCTCTTAATGACTAACCTAGAAACTATACCAAGTTTATCCCGAAACTTGACAAACAAGAAAGCACCAAGAGGTTTAGTCATTACATCAGCAGACTGCTCCTGAGAAGGACAGAAATGAAGAGAGATTTCACCTGAGTCAACCAATTGACGAATATAGTGATGATGAATCTCAATATGTTTAGTGCGGGCATGATAGATAGGATTTTTGACCATCTTCAACACACCTTGATTATCACAAAAAAGTGAAAGAGGTGTAGCAGTGACCTGTGAAAACTGAAAATCAACCAAAATCTGACGAAGCCATACCGCTTCACAACCAGCACTAACAAGCAGCCTTGTATTCTGCTTCTGTGGAAGAGATAGCCACAGTGGGCTGAAGCTTACTCTGCCAAGAAATAACTCCTGAACCAAGAGAGAAGATATATCCAGTGGTAGATCTCCGAGTATCCACTGAACCTCCCCAATCAGAGTCTGTGTAGCCAATCAACGTGAAATCTGCAACTCTCTGATACAAGATGCCAAAGTCAAGAGTTCCTTTGACATACCTTAACACACGTTTTGCTGCTCCCCAGTGAATGAGTTTCGGTTTAGACAAAAACCGAGAAAGATAACTCACAGCAAAACACAAATCCGGTCGTGTAGTGGTGAGATAAATCAAACTACCTACCAACTGTCTGTACAATGTTTCATCGACCGGTGGTGAATCATCATGAGCTGAAAGTTTCAGCCCGACCTCCATAGGTGTAGATGATGAATTACAATCATACATCTTAAATTTTTGCAAAAGATTCGTGGCATATTTAACCTGAGAAATGAAAATCAAGTGATCTTCTTGCCAGAATTCTACACCAAGACAATAATGAAGGAGGCCTAAATCAGTCATGTCAAAAGCAGTGCACAAATCTGATTTTACCTTATGAATCGCAGCATCTCCACTGCCTGTGATGGCAAGGTCATCAACATAAACAATAAGAATCACAATGTCATCATGTGTGCTTTTGACATAGAGATTCGGATCAGAATGACTTCGTTTGAAGCCCGAATCTCTGAGATGTGTATCGATCTTAATATACCAGGCTCGAGGAGCCTGCTTAAGCCCATACAAGGACTTAATCAACCTGCATACCAGATGCTCACGACCACATACCTGAAAACCCTCAGGTTGAGTCATATACACTTCTTCCTCCAAATCGCCATTCAAGAATGCACTTTTCACATCCATCTGATATATTTTCCAACCAAATTGAGCGGCAAAAGCAAGAAGTAACCGAAAAGTGACCATCTTTGCAGTAGGAGCAAAAGTCTCCTCATAATCTATCCCCTCCTGTTGCGAAAAACCTTTTGCAACAAGCCGAGCCTTGTACTTATCCAAAGTACCATCTGCTTTACACTTGATTTTGTACACCCATTTACAACCAATAGGGTGTTTGCCTGGAGGTAATGGCACCAACTTCCAGGTATCATTCTTAATCAAGGCATCATACTCGATTTGCATGGCAGTTTCCCATTCTGGTATGCCTCGTGCATCAGAGTATTTTTGTGGCTCGCGAATATGGAGAAGATCAGAAGCAAGAGCAAATTGAGCTTGCTCAGAGTAATCAATCCTCTTGCCAGGTCTGCGAGACCGGCCATCTAAGAGTGGAGACAAATCGTCTCGTGTCAGATCCTGAATAGTGGAATAATACCACTTGGGCCGTCGCTGAACTGAGGATTCGGAAGCTAGTGGAACTTCCGGAGGTGAAACCAATGCAAGTTGATTTCCAGGAGATGGAGAAGACTCAGTAGGAGAGAGCATAGACTGTACTGGAGTCTGTGGAGGAGTATGAGAATGACCAGACTCATCATCAGGCAAGGAAAGAGAACCAATCTCTGTGACCACCCCTTGCTGATCGCTGCTATGTTGCTGGTCTATTTGCTGATTACAGCCAAAGAAAGACTCTGTTTCTTTTACATCAACATCACGACTAATAATGATTCTATTAGTGGAAGTATCAATCAATCTATATGCTTTAGAATGATCACTATAACCAGCAAAGAAATATCTAGAACTTTTGGAATCTAGTTTACTCCTCTTACGATCAGGAACCAAAGTATAAGCAGCTGAACCAAAAATACGAAAATTTGATACCTCTGGTTTGATTTTGGACCATGCCTCCTCTGGTGTGATCTCCTGCAAGGCTTTGCAAGGACTGCGATTGAGTATATAGACCGCTGTATTAACAGCTTCTCCCCAGTATATGTATGGCACTCCACGACTGTGCATCATACACCGGGCCATCTCCATGATAGTTCTATTCCGCCTCTCAACCACCCCATTCTGTTGGGGAGTATATGGTGCTGTCAACTGACGCTGAATCCCTTCTTTCTCACAAAAAACAGCGAACTGTTTAGAAGTGAATTCACCCCCATTATCGGATCTTAAAGTCTTTATCCGCCGGCTGGTCTGGTTCTCCACCAATGCCTTGAACTTGACAAAAGAAGCAAAGCAATCAGACTTCTTTTTCAAGAGATAGATCCACATCCGCCGAGAGTGATCATCCACCAATAAGAGAAAATATCGTGCACCAAGGACTGTGGAGTCTTCCACGATGGCTCACATAGATCTGCATGAACAAGATCTAAGAGCCCCTTTGCACGCCAAACACCTTCATGAGGAAAAGGTTTCCGCTTTTGTTTGCCTGCAAAACATCCAACACACATATCCTGCTTTTCCTGGATAGGAGGCAAACCAACAACCATATTGTCTTTATGAAGACGGGCCAAATACGGAAGATTGAGATGCCCATATCTTTCATGCCACAAAACACTGGTATTTTCTACCACAACTAAGGCATGCAAGTTGACCGTGGCAGGATCAACGAGTCTGTACAAACCTCCATGCCCAATTCCCAGGGCAACCACCTTATTATGTTTGACATCAGACACAATACATTGTTTACCAGAAAAGTTTACAGAGATATGAGGATTATCAGTTAATTGACTGATGGATAACAGGTTCTTATTCATGTTAGGCACATATCTAACACTCTTCACAAGCAATTTAGTGTTATTATTTAACATGATACGAACATCCCCAATCCCTTCCACAGCATGTGATCTCCCATCCCCTAAAGTAACTGAATCAGAAGAACATGAATTAGCATGAAAAGTAACATACCAATCTCGTTGACACGTGAAGTGTCGTGATGCACCGGAATCAAAAAACCAGCACCGTGTAGGGCTGTCACCATCCGAGCAAGATGCCATGAGGGCATACTCATCTTCTGACTCGTGTTGCTCAACTGTTGCCACATGTGCTTGCCCCTTCCGCTTCTTCAGGGCACTTAGTCGCTTCTGACAATCCTTCTTTACATGACCAAGTTTGTGACAATAGTAACACCGTACCGGAAATTTAGGAGAGGAAGGCGACGCATCAGCCTGTCGCTTCCACTTTCCTTTGGATTGTGCAGCAAATGCACTCTCAGATTGTCCAGAACTGGACTCTTGAACTTGTGTCTGTCTCCGTTCCTTCTGCAACAGGTAGGAACACACCTTGTCAAACGTAAGAGTTTGACTCTCGCCCATTAAATGAAGAGCCTCCACGAACGAGTCATACGAGAAGGGCAAACTGTTTAAAATGAGAGCCACCATATCATCATCATCAACCGGCTTGTTGATGGAAGCAAGCTGATCTCGGAGATCTTTCATCCGAAGTAGGTGCTCAGACAGCGATCCACCTTCTTGTAATTTTACGGAAAAAAGCATATTTTTGAGGTATAGAACCCGACTCTTCTCCGACGTCTGATATTTGTCCTTCAGACTGACCCACAATTTACTCACCTCAGTGGCATTCCGGACCTCAGGTATCAATTCATCCGATACCGACAATTTTAATAGCAGAAGAGCCTCCCGATGACGTTTGTCATAATCATCGAAATTTGTTGTAGGTCTACTCTCGACACCCGTGATTATTTTCTCAAAACCACGAAATTCTGCCAGTGTCAAGATCTTATGGCTCCACACATTAAAATTCGTGCCCGTTAATTTTTGTGTATCCGGCAAAATCAAATTTGTAATGTTTGACATTTTATTATTCCAAAGTAATGGAAAATAATAAAATAACCAATTTTCCAGCAGATATATTTAATTATTTTAATTCCTCCAGCAAATAGAACAAAAATACCTTTGTTGCTGGAAATAATATTATTCTGCCCAAACGTCCAAGATTGTTGCTGTTTGCTTTCCTTCCACAAACGTCCACGATTGTTGCAAAATGAATGTTTGCGGATTCGAAATCGTATTTTGTGACCCACGTTTCACAGGATCAATTTTTATTTTTACGATTCTGCCCTCGTTTTTTCACGCCCTCGCCCAAAACGCGCGATCATTTTTTTTTCACGCGTTTGTCTTTCTGTCTTCTTCGCGTCGTCTTTTCCTGCCCCGTCTGTCTTTTCCTTCCCCGCGTGCTGCGATTCTGTCCCGCGCGCCTCTGTCCCGCGCGCCGCGCGTTCTGTTCTGTCCCGCCGCGTTTTTGCTGGTGCGTGCGACCTGCGTTTCCTTCCAGCACCTTCAGACTGCGTCGACCTCTCCTCTCGTCGACCTCTCACCGATGCCCAGGCGCTCGATACCAATGTTAGATTATACAAAATGAAGAAAGAAGACAGAAGCACGAAACTGCACTGTTCAAATACGACAGGCAGAGGTTTATTTATAATGAGAAGGTGGTTACAGTTTAGTTACACAGTTTCAACTGTATAACTGCCGAATAGGCTATATAAACATCATATTTTGCTCAGACCTGTCCTCTCGCATATCGACCTCTCACCAAGGCTGCCTATTCAACGCTACGATACCAATGTTAGACTATGCAAAATGAAGAAAGAAGACACAAAGCACTAAAAACTGCACTGACCTTCTAAATGCATTTTAGCAGACATTGAGCAGAGGTTTATTTATAATGAGAAGGTGGTTACTGTTTAGTTACTACTCTTCAACTTTCATAATTGCCGAATAGGCTATATAAAAATGTTTCTTGTGGGCTGGGAGTGTGTAATTTGCGTGTAATTTTAATCTAATGTATAAATTTGTTTATAATTTAAAATTGATAATTATTATTAATATATATTTTTAATTTATAATCTAGATTATTATAATATTTTAAATGTTATATATATTAATATGTCGTATCCAACCATATCCATATCAGGGCCTTAAAAACTAGCTGTATTCGTTTTGATACCATATCCGTATCCTAAGTCACAAGGTTCGAGTTCATGTTTGATGAGGATAAAGTTCAGTTTAAGTTTGCCAATGGATAAAGTTTGAAAAAGAAATGTCTTCTAAATTTGAATATTTTTTTTTTATCATTTATTATTTTCTGAAAAAATGCATAAATATGTTAAGAGGGACAGAGTGGAGAGAGCTTTATGTCCTCTGCTTTCAGTCAGTACATGTATATATACACACATATTTATAAAATAATGCAAAAGCATCTCAAAAACTTCCCATGTAAAAATAATAGATAAAGTTCGAGTTCATGTTCGATGAGGATAAAGTTCAACTTTTTCGATAAAGTTTGGAGTACCTTGTGACGTGTTCTATATCCATGCAACTTTACAATAGAGCTAGTGGCATCCCCATTGTTATCCTTAATTTCTAGGTGTTTTCCCAGCCTTTATGGTTTCTCCACTTTTTCCTCTTCCTCTCCGATTTTTTCCTTCGCTACCTATATGTCATTTGAGCCATCTGTAAGACCCTCCTGAATGGGAAAGACTTTCCTAGTCTCCAAACTTTACTTAGGGTGGCTTCATTTTCTTGCATTCAACTCTAGTAGTTGATCTGCTTTTCCGTCAGGGGTGTAGTTTCATTTGCCTTGGTGCCATTTTCCTACAAAATGCTTTCAATATCTTTTTTGAAAGCTTAATTTTCCATCAACTCTCTCTTTGACCAATGGATCTATTCTTATGAACAGATTTTACTTCTGTTGGCCTTCTTGGTGCTTGCTTTCAATCTTCTTTGCCTCCCTTGTCCTTTGTTTCGTGTCTCCAGCCTTAACCCACATTTTTGTCACATTTTTCCTGTTGGACTTCTGAAAACCATCTTCCTTATTCTGCTCTGGATTGCAAGCTTTGCATTTTCTAGGAAGTCTCTTTCCAAGTGCCTATATTCATGACAACACCTACATCTGAAGGGAATACATGCATAGTTGATTTGGTGCTCCTATTCCAAGGAAGCCGTTGATCTATCTCCAGCTCAACACAAAGTCTTGCATAGTTGGAGGCTCCCCTTAATGTTGTAATTTGTGATGAACAGATGGAACCAATTATGAAATCTCTTACCATTTTCACATATTCCGACCAAAGTTCATGGGATAAAAAAGCATATGGTCTGATCCACATCGGTGCTTTTGAAGGCATTTCTTCTGTAGGCTTGAAGCTCAAATGCCAATGTTTCATGAATATTCTTATGTTGCGGTAGAACCATGGTCGACCTTGGAGTATTTTCTCCCGATCCATTTCATTTGCAAAATTACTATGAAATCTCCCTTGGAACAAGATCTGACCTTATACGTCCCATGAGTTTTCCAGTTTTTCCATGGCCCAAGCGTTTAGGTACAGGATCGATATTTGCATGCACAAGAACCAGCATATTAACCCTCTTGTTGCCAACCATTGCATGTTGTCTTCAAGCTGCCTCATATCCAGCTCCTGGACCGAGGTATCCTCCTGTCACCACATGGCAAAAAAGAGGGCCAAGGGGGTTTGCCCCCAGCTCAGCCCAGCCCAGCCCAGCCCAGCCCAAGCCGCCAACCTCTCTTCCTCCATCGATCTTACCTCCCTGGGAACTAATCACCGTGAGAAGCTTGATGCTTTACCTAGCATGCATGCAAACCCTAGCGAGAAAAATATCATCCTTTAAAGCAATTAAGTCTCATATCTAGGATAAATGCTTCTTAGGGTAGTCATAACTACAACATTCCACAAAAACTAGCTTTCATTTAAATTTTGATGGATCCTGAGGCGTTCATTTTGGCAAACTTTAGGAGGATGCCGGATGAAGTTGATGTGTTGAGGCCAATTAAGTTTAAATTTGCATTGATTCTTACATGCTTTGCAATATCAACGGTTTCATAAAACTAGTTGGAATTTTAGATGCCTTACAAAACAATGCTTATATAGATTGCAATTTCTTTGGCAGGAATAGCCACTACGTGGCTCTTGTTAAACATGCATCTAGATGGTCATACTGAAAAGACAGCTGGGGTGGTTGTTCTCTCCTCCATCTTCCCATTAGTAAGCATATTTCTATATCCAAGAATGGCTCTAACCAAGTCCTGACAGAACTGACCCAGATCTTGTTGGATCCAGATTTTTCAGACATACCAAGTCGGTCTGATGCAATCCAATTTTTTTTTAATTACATTTTCTTCTTTAAGATTAAAATTTCATTTCTTTGCAAACCCATATCCCATAAAAGTTTCCCTGCTCAACCGAACAGTTTTTTTATGTACTCACTTTTTTATCAACCAGACTTTTTGCAATATTAGCAAGGAACTTCTGCTACCATTGGCTGATCTTTGGACATGGCAAAATGAGATATGATTGGTGGTCTGGCAGCAATGGACCTATCAGCCTCCAGAATCCAGTTTTACTCTTTAATGGCTTCTGTTTGTTTTGACTTTCTTGGTTAAATTATTAATGATGAGACTCAAATTTTCTTTCAGCTCTATATAAAATGATTTCAAGTCACACTAAATTTTTTTAAACAGCAATTGCCTCATCTTATACTATTTATACTTGTGCCTAAATATTTGAAAAACAAGCAGACCGATGGAACCTATCTCTATCACACCTCCAACATTGGCTTTTTACTAGACTACCTTTGGCTTTGGAAGTTCCATCGTTGTAGGGTTGAAATTGGGATGGTTATGGAGAACAAGGAGGTATGGCGCCTTCTCTTTTATCCTAAGTACTTCCCAGAAAGGCTTTACCCAATATCCCGAAATTTGTTTTCATAACATATTGTGCTCTTTTCATTTTAGGAACTAAATAAAGTATATACTATATATTATCTCAACAAAAGAACTTTCCAATTACTTAAAACTATATAGCAAGTGACATGTTTTTCTTATGGGATTTTGATTTTGAGAGAACACCATTGTCACTTCTGTGGATAAAAATGCAATTTCCAGTAGCTGTTTTTCATGGACTTTTTGTAGCACTTCTAGTTGGAATAAATTTTAGTATAAATTCTTTAGAAAGTTTAACCGTATGGTTATGTATTTCTCTGTTTTCATCCTAATTGCAAGATGATATTGTCACAATAATTTTTATTGGATACAAGCTTGAGTGAAGCAGGTCTGTGTTGTAAGAGTTCACTCAAAATAAATGAGTGCTTTATGTATTTTAAGTTTTAACATAATAGTAAACTATTATCATATATCTTCGTTCTTGTTAAATGCCAAATAAACTTTCTTATTTTATTTCTCCATTCTAATTTTGGGGGTAGATACCATAATCCATTACTTATTAACCGATCAAAGTTTTCTTCTTGCAGCTGTATGATCGAATAAAAATACTGTGGACTCTCCAAGTTTTTGGGCAAATTAGATACCTTAAGTGAAAACAGAAAAATCACAGCTGATGACTCGGGAATCGTAGAAGTTGAAGGTTAGTGATATGCTTCATCTTCATGTGTCTTGATATGCCGTTTAAACTGCTTGTCTTTAAAATGTGAGCAGTTCTGTTTTATGTTTGGGAGATCCTGCAGAAGCTCGTATGTTTTTACTTTATCCATACAATATTCTACAATGGTACATGGGACACTGAATAGGGTGCTTACAATGGTGATGTACTTAGGGGATACAATGGTGAACACAAACCTAGAAGATCCAAGTTGGTGGCTTTGGGTAACGGATGATATGGTTCCAAGCAATGTAGAGGAAAAGTGTGGTTTAGACAACGAAGGGTATATCATTATTACCGAGGAAGACATAGTGGGTGCCATTGCAATATTCATTGCAAACTGTATCGTTTCCGATCCACGGGCAAAGGTTTGGATCCATTACTGAGATATTACGGGAGTTACAGCAAATGTTCTTCTGCATATTGTCAAAATTGTGTTGTGCTTTGAACTTTTATATTTTCTAACATATTCTATGTGGATATTACAAAGAATCTCACATTTATGTCTTGCACCTTTTAACTCAAATGTATGTGTGCGCTTCGACAGATAATGAAACCAGAGCAGCTGCAAAATGTTAGTTTCAAATTGTTTTGGTTTTGTAATTACGCTGATGCCACTGTATTTATTCAACTGGTCATTTGGGCAGAAAGCAGCTTTATTAGACACCATTTTTTTTGTTTTAAATATTCTTGTTAACATGTGCAGTTATTTCTAATGCCTTGGAAAGCATGCATAGAAGAAACAAAATCAAGAATTTGTGGAATGCTGGCAAGTTTATGTATACTGCAACAACATGGGGAATTACTGCAATAGGGTCAGTTCCTATGTCATCTCTCAGCCACTATTCAGTCATATTACTATTTCTATTCTAATTCTTTAATTTCCTTTTATTTCTAATTCTACAGTTTTCTGCTGTCTACAGGTTTTACAGGCATCCATTCATACTCAGAGCAGCAGTGAAAATGCTTCTTGCATCTGGTAGGATTCTTATCAAGGCAGTGTAAGATTGTGCATGGTAATTGGTAATGTTATGGGACCAGTGTATATACCTTTGCTCAAAAATATTATCATTTGCCCAGTTCAAATTCAATTATGGTTTTTTTGATTTGTACCAAGAATTCATTGAACGCAAACACCAGGATTCTTGCCAACATGCCTGGAAGCAGATGTAAGAAGCTAGGATTCTGTAAATAAGACTAATTTCTTGTTTTCAAGATAGTGAATTTCAATTTGAGTTCTGTGCTCCACAGAAAGAAAAGAAGACTCAGTGTCAGGATACTCTTTGTGCTTTGCAACAGGCTAGAGTTGATTTGAGTCTGAAATTCATGATTTAATAAATACAAGACCTGCAAAACTCATGACATAGCACTTGTTACCTGTAAATGGATTTACCTAGTTTTGTATGCTTGACAGTTACCTGTAAATGGATATTTGCTAGTTTTGCATCCTTGACAGTTACCTGGAATATCACTCCATAAAGTTTTGAGTGAATGTTCCTTTGTGTGTATCTAAGGGAAGAAATTGGGCCACATAACTTTCGTGGATATGCAAATATGGGCGTGTTTATACATAAGCACCTGGGGTCGAATTCCACCCATTTACTTAGATGACTTTTGTATATTGTGCTATTAACTTGAAACTTCACATCAAACTCACATCATCACAACCGTGGTAGCTGTATAAACTAATTTCAAAATTTATATTATAGATGGATACATGAAATCCCAGAATCTTCGTAGATGTTTTTCCCTTGGGGGCATCAAAAAACTAATCTACGAAGGAAACACTAGGTTAAGCCCACGTATTCATCACAGTGAACCAAATAACATAAAATAAAAACTGAAAAACTTGTTAGAACCACCTTCCCTCCTCCAGCTTGATGGTGAAAGAAAACCAACTAATACTTAAATATCCTTGAAAATAAAATCCTTAATAAGAAAAAGCTTTATGATTGCAGGTAATGTCTTACTGTTACAAAATTTGTACTTGCAGATTGATGTCACCATGCAAATTCTACTTTTATCATCTCAAGTAGAAAGTATTTCTTTAAAATAAAAGGCTTATTTTAAGATCCAAGTCGAAATATCATTCTATTAAAGCTGAATCAAAATTTTACCATGGTGGTAAATGACTGGTAAGTTGTAACTTCATAGTTAATCATTTTGTCTTGTCTAAAGTTTGATTATAATTGTGCAGGAAGATCTATAACTTTTGTATAAGTTTTCAAACTAGTATTGAAGGGCTGTCTTCTGGTTGAAATAATTATGATCAACTTTGTTTTCATAGGCAATTTCTTGCTAAGTGTCAGACGTCCTTAACTATTACTGAATTCGCTTGGGATTTGTGCTTGGCTTATGGGGGAATAATAACTATCAGTGGTAGAATCTTGTGCAGTTTAAGTTTTGGAGCAAACTTGTATACTATGGTACAAATTGAATTTTGATGTGTGCCTTAATGCGTGGGGACAATGGCTTATATACAAAGACTTGATGTACTTAAGACCATAGTTTGCATACTAAACTTGGCAGACAATTATTTTTGACTTGGTAAAAACTTCGCAAAACTCGGCAACTTGAAAAATATTTAAATTTCTTAAAAATCATAACTTATTTTACAAAATACAATTACAAAATGTATCAAACAAGTCTATAAAACGTTAAGCGTTTTCTGTCAAATTTAAATGAAAAGAGTGCAAAATTGCATCATCATGCAAATACAATAGCCAAGTGATGACTGTTATGAATTTATGATGATTGTCATTGAAAATCATCATCATAATTTGCATATCCATACAAGTTACAAATTACAAGAATTTACAATTTTCTCTTCTCCATTTTAGAGAAATATTGGGGAGAGGTCTAGTCCTCGCCCTTAGTTATGGCTCCCTGCTCCTTTTAGAAGGTTGTGCCTGCAGCTCCACCCTAGTACTATACGACAATGACTCCTCTTTTGCCCCATGTTTGACATCATCCACAATGATGTTATTCAATCCAATCTTTCCTACTTCTGCTGTACTTACACCCTCCATAGCTTGCCTCTTGAAATCAACAATCTCATCTTCTCATCTTGTGCAGTCTAGTCGCTGTAGGGATCAACATCCAAATCAATAGGCTCCTATGATGTGTTCGCTTTTCTTGTGTGAAGTTGGAAGCTGTATTGCACAAAAACTAGGTCATTGAAGTGTTGTCGGGTCAATTATTTTACTTCTTCATGTGAATGGCCTTAAACAAACTTCAGTTGTGCTCACATCCAGAAGTGTAACAAGGTTGAGATAAAATTATGAGAGATAACTTCTGAAGATTTGGGTTATTTTCACCCCAATCCTCCCACCAAGAACTTGCAAACACGATATTCAAAAATTTGTAAGTAATTAATAATTGTAAATTTGTATCTTGTAAAATATAGGTAAAGACTCCAATTGGTGTGTGTCACCCGGTGTTTGGGAGGATCTCTCTTAGATAGCTAGTGGCGAAGAAAAGAGCCTCCCTTTAGAGTCCTAGACTACTTGTAATTCTGTAACTTTGAAATAACGAGGTCCCTCCAGGTTTGAACCTCATGTCTCATCTTCTCAATGCATGTTGAGAGGCCCTTCATAATCTCCCCCTTATCATCTATGAAGCCATTGGAGAAGAAAAACTTGGGGTTGAAAGAGTACCCCGCTGCATGAATAGGTTGATTGAGTTGATTGTTTTACCTCGTATCAATCATCAATTTATCTCCCAAATGGGATCAAATCCATCCCCCTTGTAATACTTTTGGATGGCCTCTTTGGCCTTATCCATGGCATCATAAATGTATCCTGTTGGATTTTGCTGTCCATCCACCAAGCACAAAACCCTCACAAACGACTCAGACACTTGCAAACAAATTAAAGCTACAAACTTACAATTAAAGTAAATATTTAAAAAATCAAAATTAAAGGAATTGAATTGAAATTTAAATTGAAGTTTGTAGTTATTTTAATGATTTCTACATCTCTCTTTGCAAAGGCATCATCAGCAACTGTCTTTGGGATCCTCTCTATCAACTTTCTTTGAATATGTTGAGTCTAGCCATGTTTGACTCACAAATATCCGATTCAATGGTGTCAACAAATTACAAATATTTTGTAACATTAGGAAGCTGCAAACCTTATGACTGTAATGTCCCTTCTTAGGTAATTTTTCTGAATTCTGGGTTTTACAATGATTCATTCTCAAACTAGAGCATTAATCACATACTAAACAGTACATATAACACTAAATACTGCAAACCCCATTAAATAACATTAACACTATGCAAAACTGATGTTTGAATCCAATTAGGAACTTTATTTCAATACTGAGGTACAAATAATATGACAAAGATTTTAAAGTGAATAATAAATGAATTCCCACAAACCCTAATGCTGATGTATGCTGGATTAAGACTGCAGTCAGCAAAGGTTGTCCACGGCAAGGGTATTAGTCCCCACAACAGTTGCAAATACCTCTCTCAAACAGTCCTATATGGCACGACAGCGTACAATAACTCCATGGATGGTATAAATACTGTCACAACAACAATTAATGAGGTCCCACAATTGGTACAACCCACAATAGGTACACCAGTCAGCAAATGTCTATGGCAGGTACAACAATGTTGGATGTCCCCCAGGGCAATGTCACTTTCACCTACAGCAAAAAAGCTGTTAACAATGATGCACGACCAAAATATGGTAGTAGGAGTTCCCAACGCCCACGCTAGGACAACAGTAGGCCAACCAAGGGTGCTGTGTTGGATTTGGGAGCAGATATAGCTGGCCCCTAGCATACCAATACGGCAGGGTCGAGGGCCTGGAAACTGGTACAGATGCGGCACAGAAACGTGCTTGGGAGCGGGAAGGATACGGCCGTGGTATTTGCTTGCACTGCATTTGCTCTCTGGTGCCCTGCGAAGACGTATCATGCCCTGCAAAGACATGCTCTCCATTTCGCGGTCTTTAAAACGTTGGGTTCATATATTATAAGTGTCATTCGATGCCTTCTAAATTGATGCCTTTCCACGTCGTTAAACCATTTAATTACTCACAACGAGCTTGTTTAATAGTGGGTAGTAAAATGCACAGTTTAATTACTTAATATTGCCACTGTTTAATTACCTGGGTTTATATTATACGTATATAAAAGTGGGGGTTTATATTATAAATATTTAAAAGTGGTGCAGTTTAATTACTTAATATTAACGGGTATTATATGTAGTCAGTATTATTAAGGTAAGCTTTTATGGTATATAGATTAGGTCCTTTTTTAATATAATATCTTAGGATCTAATTTATTTAATCTAAAGTGGTTTAATTTTATTATTAGGTTCTAATTTAATTTTTATATATTTTTGTACTGCCGTATCCAATGCCGTATCCGGGGCCAATTTTTTTTTCCATATCCGCGTATCGGATACTCCGTACCCGTACCCGTATCCAAAATGTATCGGCTACTTAGGCTGGCCCTAATCCATGAACAAACCTCCATTGAATATATATATATATATATATATATATATATATATAACTTTGTAGTGTGGCACTGTAGTATGGTATTGAAAGCAAACTAACACCAAAGTAAATCACAGATATCTTTGAAATGTCTCACAGAATTTTGAAGCTGATCACGATCTCGCCAAATATGGAGTCTTACAAATCTGAAACCCTGATTGGTACGACAACTATCAATCAACACTACAACCTGCAACAGAGGTATGACAGGCTCTAATCGACAAACAACCCCTCCAATGAAGATATAACTCTGTAACTCTGACAAATTCTGGATATTGATGATCGGATCACTATAACGACGGTATGGATCACTGTAGTGGCCCTGCAGGGTGCTATAGCAGCCACAAAATTCAGGAAATCTTTGATATGGCACACTTGTAATTTCTGTATGAAATTACCTCAATGGTTTAGAGGGTTTCTGTCCTCAAGCCTAAATCCAAATGGTGAGGGTTTTTCGTCCTCATAATTCATATCAACTATAAGGGTTTTTGTCCTTATGCTGAAAACTAGTGAACTAAAAGGCTCAATCAATTGAGGAATATTGATGGTAAAAAAATGAATCCATTACAATTAGGAGAACTGTCGATATATAGAACTCAATTGCATCTTTTAGGGTTAGGGTTACACTTTTAGGTTTTAGCATTTTCTTTTCTTTTCACTTTTCCCTTTTCTCACCCTTTTCTTTTATTTCCAATAAAAATAAAATAATATTAAGTTGTCACTTCTTAATAAAATAAAAAGTAAGTCACTTAGACAACTTAAAATTTTAACTTTATTATTTTTTTCTTTCTCTGAAAAAGGGGACATGACAGTCTGCCCTTCCCAAAGATTGCTTGTCCTTGAGCAATGCCTGAACCGTCCTGCAAATACTAGAATCCCAAACCAATCTTTCTGTTTCTTCCATTCCTCCTCGTGATGTAGTTGGCTTTTGCTGTGCTACTATGATATAATTAGGAATTGGAAGCCTTGCACTAGATGATACTTCTCCAATTGTTTCAGTGAGTGCATCCATGCTAGTTGAATCATGAATCAGCTGGGATCTAGAAAGAGAACTATCAATTGTGACATTCTCAAGTTGCTTTGCTTGTTGATCTTCAATTCCCTGCAAAACTGTTTCGGTTATACCCAACTCTATACTTGCAACTTCTGTCTTCCCTGGAAACTGTTCTTTAATGAAATTGTTCTCTCCATTCATCTCACTGAAAACTGCTGCAGTAATTTGTGGTTCTTCTGTCTTATGAAGTGAAGAAGAGACTGAGCTAAACTTCATAGTGAGGGCATCAACCCTTTCCTGCATTTCCTCAGATGTAGTTAAGGCCTCTTCTGCAATTCCGATGACCATATCCCTGTCTTTAATCACACACAGATATTCTGATTTCATTGTTTCCAATGTACTCTTTATTATTTGCAAATCTGCAAGAGTGACTGTATGCTTAGTGCTAGCAACATTTACCTCACCCATAGTGTTGTTCTCTGCCGCAGTTTGAGCACTCTGCAAGCTTAGAGTTAGATCTTCAATGAGTCTTTTCGTACTATCCAACTCTGTTAAGACTTGCACCTCTTTCTCTTCTGTTATCAACAATTGTAGCTCTTCAATCGTCTGTTCTACTTCCTTTGTTTGCTCTTGGCTGAACTGTTGTAATTCAGCTAACTTTGATGTTATTGATTTCTCACCAAGTAGCCAATACGTTTTGGATACGGGAGCGGATACGGAGTATCCGATACGTGGAAATGGCAATTTTTTTTTTTGGCTCGGATACAACGCTGGATACGGCAGTACAAAAAATATATAAAAATTAAAAAATATATAAATTTCAGCCTTCTAAATAGGAATTAAGTTATTAACCACATATTATGCATATGAAAGACAAGATAAAAGACAAGTTATAAGCTAAATAAGTGAATAACCACAACAAACAAGCTAGGATACCGATAAAACTTAGAAACTTAAAAGCTTAAAAGTTAAATTAAAATACTTAAATCGAACACAATGTGAATGTCATGATATATTAAATTCAATCTATTAAAATTTACACCAAATTAGTCATGATCAAAGTTCAAATGACAAACTATCTTTCAATATTCATCATATTCCTCTTCATCAAGAGGATCAACATCAATGCATCATCATCATTACGTGGTTCATTAGAACCACATGGACTCGAACAACTCCCACTAGGGCCACTGCCAGTTGCACCCCCTTGTGCATGTAGGTCTCGCGGTGCCACAAAACTCTCCTCATCATCTAATGCTCCATGGTGGGAAATGGAAGCATCCAAGTCAACTATCTCTGGATCAATATCCCAATGTTTTGTTGTCCCTTCCTTGTACTCTTGCTACTTGTGGGATAAAAGGCGCAAGTTGGAATGCATGTATGCCAAATCTTGGCGTTTTTAGCCCCCAACTTGTGCTTCGTGAGTGGATGAAGCTATATGTACTCTAATTGCGCTCAGAGGAAGATGAACTTGCAACCTATTGAGGGAACCCAAAGTCGATGCAAAGTTCAAACTTAAATTTTAAAACACTAAAAGTTATAACAAAAAAGGAAAGAGAATAAAAAAACTAAAAACTTACCCGTGCCAAGACCTTGATTGCAAGAGGCTGCAAGTAAACCGATGCATGCCCATGGAGGTACCACCACATATGAGCATCTATTTTGTATTTGCTCCGAAAAGCGAGAAGGCTATGACTGTTTCTACTATGAAATTGCCAAACTCTACCATAACAATGTCTTGGGCCTCAGGATCAGGGAAGAGCCTAGCCAATGCCGCCATATATCCCTCACTGACTTTCACATCCCTGTATGGTGCTACCCTCCCGGCAAGGATCTCTGTGTTGTAGAATCTAGGAGTCAATGCAAAAGCAAGTAGATGTAGCGGGGTGGTCATTTTGTTCCACCGCTCAATGAGGATTGATTGCACTTGTTTGAAAAATGTTTCCTTGGGATCTTGTTCTTTTGCATTTATGACGGCTTTTATCTTCTCAATCATTGAGTCAATACCATCATATATCTCTCCTAGACATGGCTGATCCATGTCAGTAAAGCGGATCATGCTCATAATGGGCTCAAGTAAAACTCAACAGATATTCCACTCGATCCCACCAAGTGTCATCTAAGATCATGCTCTTCACTTTTTGAGCCCGTTCAATGTTTGATTGCCTCCATACAAACCAAAGATTGGAGGTTACCATCCTCATGAGTGCCTCTCGCACCTTCACAAGTTGTCTCAAGACGATTGTGTGTGATGCAAACCGAGTCTCAACAACCTAATATAATAAGAACAAAAATTAAAAAGAAAATTGTAAACTTTTGAATACTAATTATACTATATTTTAAAAATAAAAAAACTTCTATTTGAATTTTATATTAAAGAAACAAGAAAGGTAACTTTTCTTACCTTTAGCAGCTCCAACTGCGAGAATGATTTAAAAATGCCCTGTGACTGGTGATGGTTGGTGACAAACACTTGAATCTCTTTAGCCTCTGCATACACTTGTTGGATCCACTCTATTTTGTTAGCCATCTTCTTTAGCATTAAATTTAGGGAATGCACAACACATGGTGTCCAAAAATATGCCCATACCTTGCCTTAACTAACATCCTCACAACTTTGCAATTTTGGTGCTTTGTCCGTTATGATTTGGACAACATTTTGAGGCCCCACCGCCTCAATAGATTCGAAGAGGATGTTGGTAATGAATTCGACATCTTTCACTTGCCCTCACAATCAACCGCTCTCAAAACATTTCCCCTTTAGGGCATATTGCAATCACATTGATTAAAGGGCGGTTTTTTTGCATCTTTCTATCCATCGAAACGATGGACACATCATTTTGGCCCATGAGTCCCTAATTGGTTGCAGTAAGGAATTTTTCACAATTTTTTTGTTTATCCAATAGTATGGTGCGAGATCTTCTCATAGCCAGTGATTTGTACCCTTTTTGGGCCTCACCGATGGCTTTCACCATCTCATGCCAATAAGGTGACCTCACAATATTAAATGAAAGCCCATTAGCATATACACACCTTGCAATGTGTTCATCTCGTAATTTCCCTACTCTCATTTTGATGGCCTTTCCCAATGGTCCTTTTGTCTTTTTTTTTTCGTGAAAGGGAAGCATTCTCATCATCTATGGAGGTAGGAGCCACAAATGGATGTGGCATGGCCACAATTGGTGATCCACTAGTTGATGGGGTAGTAGGAGGCCTCCCGATTGAAATGAACTTCCTCTTTTGGCCAATGGATGACCTGCTCTCATAGCCACATTTGCCTCTGCATCTTCTTGCTCATTGATATATGCCAAAACTTTTTCTTTTGGCACTCCAACATTATTCTTCCGCTTGCATACTCTTATACCGTTACCTGTTATCCCACACAAGTGGTTTTTCACCCGATTGTAAGAGCCTTTGAATATTGATTCATAATCATTGCAACCACCCCCTGGAAGTTGTTTAAGTATTGTTACATGCCTGCATAATGGCGAATTTGGGTCAAATTCCTTGACCAAAAATTGCTCAGAAGAAGCAAAACTTGTTGCCATTGTAGAAGTACCTACAAGGTTCAAAATAAGCAAAGAAAACAATGACATGTATCAAAAATTAAAAAAATTAAATAGAAAGAGCAAAAAAATGATGAATATAAGCAAAAAAATGAAATGTGTGAAAGATTAAATAACAAAAAAAAGAAACAAACTTAGAAATTAAAAAAATCCTACCTTCACTTAGTAAACCACAAATCCTTCTCAAATCTTCCTCTTTTGCGTAAAGGCCTCACACTCCTACAAGCTTAACAATAGCTCCTCAAACCCTAGACAAGCACAATGCAATTTTGGAGAGCCAAAGGTAAGTTGCTTTGCTTTATGTTTTGTTTTTGTGTTGTTCTTTTGTTTTATTGTTTAAATTTGGCTTTTAGGATTTAGATTAGAAGAATATTTAATTTTTTAATGTTGTGGGGCTTTAATAACATGAAAAAAAAACTGTATTTAGCCATGGATACAACTTGGGAGTGGCCAGGGTATGTCGTACCCTGGACGCTCCCACGCCGTACTTGTCGCCATTTCCGTATCAGAAACGCTCCGTACTTGCTCCAGGGGGCCTAGGGCCCACGTATCGGTATCTTAAATTTCTCATCAATTTCTGCTTCCTCAACCCTTCCTAGATTTTTTCTGCTACTATTATTGTTATCATACCTTGAGCAATGGCAATGGAGATTGTCAAATTGCTTATCATTAGTTGCTGATCTGAAAATTTCAGAAAGCTCAAAACCACCATTAATATCTGTTGAAATATTTTTCTCTTGTGCATGCCTTTTGACAAAGTCATCCTGAATCTCCACCTCATATGCTTCTTGACTTGACACATTCTTTTCATTTCCCAATCTGGAATCACAAGAATGCTCAGAGTGCCTTCCTTCTATTGCTGATGCCTCTGAGAAAACAATATCTTCCTATTTTCATTCTTACAATTATCCTGCAAATCATCCCTATGTAGCATGGACTCAATTATTGGTGGATTGATGGATATGTATTGAAAAGGAACAACTTCCTCACTCGTGCATTCACCAAGTGATGCTTTCTCCTTGACTTCTTTAAGATAATTCTTTTGCTGATAGGCAATATCAAAAGTTAATAACATATCTGTGTCTACATTCAATTTCATACCTTCTACTTTCATGGCTGATTCCTCCAAGGTTTGCATTCTTTCAATTTCTTGCAATTCTGATTTTTCTTCTTTCTCATGCTCCATCATCACAATTTTTGGCACTTGTTCTTTGCCTAGGCATCTGTGGCTTGGTTCCTAGGGTTCTTTGCACGAGAAGCAATGTTCCTATCTTCTAAGATCATTTTTGCTTCCGTCTTTTTGAGAGTTCTTGTTCAGTTCAGCTATCATTTTTGTTGTTAAGTCTGGTTTCAACTTTTCTTCACATTGATCAACCACACTTTTAGCCAATGCACGCGCTGCTGGTGAAACTTCCCACACATCCTTTCTCACATTAGTCAATAACTAATAGGAGTGGCTGGAAAATATCGTCACTCTCATTCTGAATCAAAGACATAATTATTTGTATTGCGGTAAAAACATTTTCTGCATGTTTCTTACTAATAGTAGCAAAGAAATGTTGAAACATTTTAAGAATAAGGTCATCACATTCAAGATCTAGCATTACAACACATGATCTGACTTTTGCAACAATTTCTAAAATCATAACCCTCTTAGCAAAATAGGGATCTTTGATTTTATCCATACCTCGAAAGCTTTCCACAATCAACTGGAATATTTCCCTCATGGTGTTGTTGTATGGCTTTTCAGGAGCTGTTATTCTTGTAATTTCACTAATACAAGTCTCACATCTGGATTTGGGTGTCTCAAAAGCTCCGGCATAGCCAAATGAGTCATCGATGGATTTACTGCGTATTGCATAATTTCAGAATCTGACTGTTCTACCATGGATAGACAAATTTCCGCTTCCTCCAAAATGTCGAGTAGAACATTTTTTGAATGAGGTGGCTGCTCAAGTTTCTTCCCTGCCCTGTAAAACTTTATTCCCAAATCATCTTTACTCATTAACTCCATGATTCACATGCTATGCATCAGATAGTATTTGCAAAATATTAGTTCTTCCCAACAGGCTGGCAAGATTACCCGCTCTAATACCACTGTAATGTCCCTTTTTAGGTAATTTTTCTGAATTCTGGGTTTTACTATTATTCTTTCTTAAACTGGAACATTAATCACATACTAAACAGTACATACAACACTTAATACTGCAAACCCCATTTAATAACAATAACACTAAGCAAAAATGATGTTTGAGTCCAATTGGGAACTTTATTTCAATACCGAGAGACAAATAATATGATAAATATTTGAAACCAAAAATAATGAATTCCCACAAACCCTAACGCTGATGTATGTTGGATTAAGACTGCAGTCACCAAAGGATGTCCACATCAAGGGTATTAGTCCCCACGACAGCTGCAAATACCTCTAAAACAGTCCTATATGGCACAGCAGGGTACAATAACTCCACGGATGGTATAAATGCTGTCACAGCAGCAATTTATGAGGTCCCACGACTGGTACAACAGCCCACAACAGGTACAACAGGCAGCAAATGTCTATGGCAGGTACAGCAGCGTTGGATGTCCCCAGGGCAGCGTCACTTTCACCTACAGCAGCACAACAATTTACAATGATGCACACCAGCCATAAGATGGTAGTAGGAGTTCCCAAGGCCCACACTAGAACAACAGCAGACCAACCAAGGTTTTACGTTGGATCTGGGAGCATATACAGTTGGCTCTGATCCATGAACAAACCTCCAATGAATATATATAACTCTGTAGCGTGGCACTGTAGCGTGGTACTGAAAGCGAGCTAACACCAAAGTAAATCACAGATACCTCTGAAATGTCTCACAAAATTCTGAAGCTGATCACAATCTCGCCAAATATGGAATCTTACAAATCTGAAACCCTGATTGGTACGGCAGCTATCAATCAACACTAACAATTAACACAGCAGCCTGCAGCAGAGGTATGACAGCCATAAATGATGGTACAGCAAGCTCTAATCAGCAAACAACCCCTCCAATGAAGATATAACTCTGTAACCCTCACAAATTCTGAATATTGATGATGGGATCACTGTAGTGACAATACAGATCACTGTAGTGGTCGTACAAATCACTGTAGCAGCTGCAAAATTCAGGAAATATTTGATATAGCACACTTGTAATTTCTTTATGAAATTACTTCAAAGGTTTAGTGGGTTTCCGTCCTCAAACCTAAATCTGAATGGTGAAGGTTTTTCGTCCTCACAATTCGTACCAACTATAAGGGTTTTCGTCCTTATGCTGAAAACTGGTGGACTAGAAGGCTCAATCAATTGAGGAATATTGATAATAAAAAATCGAATCCATTACAATGAGAACTCCCAATATATAGAACTCAATTGCATCTTTTGGGGTTAGGCTTACACTTTTAGGTTTTACCCTTTTCTTTTATTTTCCTTTTTCCCTTTCTCACCCTTTTCTTTTATTTCCAATAATAATAAAGTAATATTATGTTGTCATTTTTTAATAAAATAAAAAATAAGTCACTTAGACAACTTAAAATATTAACTTTATTTGAAAAGGGGACATGACAATGACACTCACACACACAAGTTCTTTCCCCTTGGTGTAATCTCTCATCAAACTGAGAACTCAAAGGTGATTATAAATGTATTTTGTGATGTTTATGACATCTTCTACAATCCGTTTCACCAATCAAGTTTGCATGTCCTCCAAAAGTAGGTCAAGGTGATGGGCCACGCAAGGGGTTCAAAAGAGTGGCGGATGCCTCTCTTGTAGCAGTCTCCCAACTGCCACATAGGCTCTTGCATTGTTAGTGACAATGTGCATAACATTCTCAATGCCCACCTCTAAAACAACCTCCTCTAGCACCAGATTCAAAGTATTTGTACATTTTTACTTTGTTAGAGGAATCACTTGACTTCGAGAAAACCATCTCACCATTTGAAGTTGCTATTACTTGATGAGGGAGTGGTTTCTTCTATTCGTCCACTCATGTGAAAGAATGGTGCATCCAAACTTCCGTCACTACTTCTTTTGTTCTTTTAGAATTGACTTTTGCATCTATAACAACAACTGGAGCAACTTTTCACTTAAGTCTTTTGGAGAGGGCACCTTGTACCCTTTCCCTACAACTATCAATGACATCACCGAATACTCCCAATATGGGATTTTCATCTTGTTCAAGGAAATGTTTTTGTAATACTAGAAACTTACACATGCCTTATCTTCTTCTTGATGCACCACCTTGTTCCACCCCGTACCTAGTGCTCTAGGGACAAAAAGGTCATATGACCGGGCTTTACTTGATCTAGATGAGGTGAATGTGCCTTGGATGCGTGGACCACAACTAGAGTTTACAATCTTTGCCATATTTACCTCGGTTTCTACTTTGTAGAGTCGGGATTAATGGCTACCACTATGGCTGGTTGTGACTTTGCTCTCTCTTGTTTCTACTTATCCAACTATGCAAGTGTTGCTTGCATTTGTCGCTTTTGCCACATTCGGAGCGACCTCCCACTTATGTCTTTTGGAGAGGGCACCTTGTACCCTTTCGTAATAGTTGTTAATGACATCACCAGATGCTCCCAATATAGGCTCTTCGCCATGTTGAGGAAAAGGTTGTTATAATACTAGAGATTCACACATGCCTTATCTACTTCTTGGTACACTTCCTTGTTCCACCTTGTACCTGGCAACAAATGTTGAGCTCTAGGTATGTTTCTAGGTACAAAAAGACCCTATGATTGGGCTTGTCTCGAACTGGATGAGGTGGATGTGCCTCATATATGCGGACCACAATTAGAGTCCGCAATTTTTGCCATATCTACCTCCATTTCCATTGTCAATTCAGGATTCATGGCTACTGCTATGGTTGCTTGTGCCCTTGCCCTCTCTAGTTTTATTTTTATCTAAGCTAAGTGCTGCTTGCATCTCTCATTTTATCTATTTCGTGGTATTGGAAGATGGCTTGACATCGTGACAAGGAATGCGTACGATATGATACACGAGTTGATTGATGCCTCCAAAAACCTTTTTCAAACAGAGCATGCAAATCACACTCCTGGGGACGGTCCATGTATGACGTACTTCAAAGTTATGTTATGGCTTTCAGCAGGATGACTTTCACTTGCTGATGTTGACTCTGCTGAGCTAGATGCTATTGTATGCTAACCTGCAGGATGTTCAACTTCAAAAACAAAAATGAACATATAAAAAAGCCGGAGACCCTATGTACAGGAAAAAAATCAACAATTTCATTCATGAATTATCAAAAACTAGCTTAATAAGAATTATGGAAATTGAATGGAATGCATGTAAAATTGTAAATCATGTTTAGAAACCTAATATTAACATTGTAGAAAGAATTTACATGCATGGGAAAAAAAGAACTAACATGGAAACTCAAAATTCCTCAAATTTGCTCTACGAATCTGCTGTAAACTCCTTTCAATTTGCTTGAAGGATGCCCAAATGCTGTGTAATGAAAATATGTGGGCACGTGGGCTTAAAAAGAAGTAGATGCAATGTTTGTTCAACATAAATCGAGTGTCAAAACTGCGTTTCTACACAATCAGCATCCCATGAGTTTAGGTGTCGGACTCGCCGAGTACTCGCCGTGAGTTACACCCCGTAACTCCCCAAAATTTGTCTTGGGTGAGATGCGAGTTAAAAGTTGGAAAAACTTGCTGGACATAAAATTTGGTGAGTACTGCAAGCATGCAAATAATACTGAACACATTGTTGGTGATATAAAGTTGGTTCAAGGAGCAACATGACATGTAAAATTATTAATATTGATAATGATATAGGATGGTTGACACCTTTGATCTTTATATCAATTTGAACAGTTTGAAACTATCTTTCACATTCATAATGATGTTCTCCAAGCCCCTTGAAATAAATGACTAAGTCTCACATTTAGATAACAAAAGGTCTACAAATTTAATCATGTGGTAGTTTGAGAAGAGGTTCACAAGGAAGGGTGATGGCTTATACAAAGACTGTTGAGATCCAGCCAAGTTCAAACATTCAAGACACATAATTTGACATTGATAAATTGATAATACTATCAAAAATAAAAATAAATTGATAATACATCTAAGAAATATTAAACGGCAAACTCAAATAAAAATTGTTGAAAAAAATTAGAATATCATTTGTTTTATATAAAACAAAATAATTAATTCTTAGTTCAAAACAAATAAAGATATTGTGAAGGAGCTTAAGCCCCTTATTCTTGGTACCTATATGATTTTTACTGTATGCCCTTTTAAACTGTCAAATTTATTACACATTAATTTAATTAATCCAAAGGACATCTTTTTGAGCTTCAATTCTAAATTCAACTTATCCCAATGAATGGTTGAGTGGATCTAAAGAAAATATAAAGGGCATTGTTGGGGACAAGGAATGGCATGAAATAAATAAACACAGCTCATATATTCGAATCTCTCTTGATATAAGTTGTGTAATTCTACATATTGTGAATATGGAGCCCTATTAATTCAAATTCCTCTTGAATTTAAGTCTTGGAATTATAAATATTGTGAATATGGAGCCATATTAACCCAACTATCTGAAGCAAGCGAATGGGAACTGTAAAGCTCCTTTATGATCAAGTGTACTATGAGCTGCAAATCATACTGAATCCTTGCAAGCTAGTCTACTAGAAAATGGAAGAATGAGAACATCAGAAAATGTAAGCGGTGCATGCTATAACATCCAACACTATTTAAGCCTAGATGCGTAGCCAGAGTATATTGGGTCATGTCACTTTGGGAACTTATACTACCAACAGCTAGGATTGCAGAGTATATAGCCTTCTGTAAACTCCCTTGAGGTTGAGGTATTCCGTATTATTGAGTGCTTTTATACTTCTCATGAGACATTCCTTTTCTTCATTCACAACTCTAATTGACTGGAAAACATTCACTTTAATTAATATTTTTTGTCTTTGCATTCTGTGTAAACACTCTGTACAGTGAATTGTGCAAGGTCATCCCAAGATTTTGTGTCTATGCATATAGTTGTATTAAACAGGCATGAGCAGTACAAGAAAGTCCAAGCCTCTAGAGAATTACTCATTGCAGGTATCACAAGCTCAACAAATAAGGGTCTTTCAATAGAGGTATATGATGTAGCATAAATTTTATGTATCTAATGAAACCAATTTCCCTTCCTCTATTTCAACCCTTTAAAGTAGCCCGTGTTTGCCCTTGTTGGTAGGTGCCAATACAGAGTACCCACTAGAAGACAAAAATGCACTTGGCCGGAGAAGAAACTTGTCAAAATAGAAACTACAATGGATTGATGGTTCCATGTCACACATTGTAGGCCCTCTCTAGCTTGAGGCTGTTATCTATGTGATGTCTGTTATTAAAAATCTGTTTACTTAAGTGACATATCTATAGGATTTCGTTCCACTACACTACTCTCTTGTATCATGCTTGCATATTTCAATTCTAAGTTATCATCAACAAGTACCAGACTACTATTTTGAATTTTCTTTTTCAGTAAGTCTGTTTTTACATTGATCTATCTCCTTCATTTTATAAAATTTACATTTAAAGTTTTCCAATTCATTTTTCGAAATTTCGGCTTCAGATGTACAGAGCTCCTGCAGCATGACTTGCAGATAGTTCTCTTTAGCTACAAGTATCTACTAGTGCAAAAACAAATCAAAGCTATTGTAAGAAGCTATATTTTCACAAATTGCTTAGTCTAGGAATAAAATCTAATAGGCTTCAACAGTAGCAAGGAAACAGACCCTGACACATATTCAATCTACATTAAAGTGCCGTGTAATAGAATTTTTCTATATTAAGAAAGACTTTCTATTGCTTCAGGCTCAGGCTTTCTGCCTTGGAATTTCAGCATATAATTTCTCTTTATCTCAGATCTTTCTCTATTACCTGTTACATTCTACCACAGCAAAAAGTCATTATATGCTATTATGCGAATCCTTACCATACCTTACCTGTTCACTCTTCGAAATCAAACATCTTTGTAAAAATTGAATCTCAAGAATGACCTGATATTTAGTGGGATCAGCACTTTCAAATTTTCTCCTTATGTGTATGTTCAGTGAGTTTTCAAGCTCTTCTAATATTGTTTTAACTTGAAAGTTGAAACCATAGATGAAAATTAAATTAGTCCCAATTCATTCGGCAGGTCACAAACTCCTCAAGATAGACTGAATCTAACTATCATGTGCATACAGGGTTTCCACAGTTCAACATCATTAGATATCATCTTTCGATGAACTTCCCAGAGTATTTAATACTTCTAGTCCTTCCTTTAAGAACCCATCTCTCATGGGTAGTGATTCACAAGAACCAATCTTTCATGAGCTTCAATGGTCCACATGGCACTCATTGTGTCAGTTAAGGGTGAAGAGGCAGGATTGAATAAAATAAGCAAGCACATAGCATCAAGTGTCAGGTCATGACTCCCACCTGGCAACTGGGAATGTAAATATGTTTTTATTTTAAATTTTTTATGTCCAAGTTAAAGTGACATAAACATAAAACAATTGATACCCCTCCATGGGTTGACGCCCAAGCTCTCGTGCTTCATGTTTCAGCAAAGGAATATTTTTTTATTGTATCTTCCAGTATCCTATTCTCACGTTTCAAGTAATTTAGTTTGATCTTGAGAAGGTCAATCTCATTTAAGCGGGCATTGTATTGATCCATTACTCTATTTGGGGTCTTCCGCCCAATCTTTATCTTTTCATATAAAAGAGACTTCTTCATTTCTTTGAATGAGCTCTAAAGGCATAAAAGGGGTATCACAGACCATGTGCTATTGTTTGAGTTATTTCCAGTTCATGGGTATTAGTATTACAATAAATCCTAAAAAATTAAGTTGAGCGACCGAACAATTTTTTAATTCAACAAATACTTCTGTTTAATTCTACCTTTCCTCTCTCAAAAATAAAATTTAACTGTTTCGTTTCTCTAAAATGATTTCTTGTAAAATGTATTCGAAATTATTAAATTAACAATATGTTTGAAAAAATATTCAAATGATATGAAAAATTTGAGGTTACCTGTTTTGCTAGGATTTTTCTTTCACATTTGACATCATCGAATTCCTTTTCCTGAGTAATGTGTTCATCATTGGCGTCCTTGATAACATGATTTACGTTCTCTATTTTTGATACATGAGAAGCTATAATCTGCTCAGCTTCTTTTTTCTGTTCATGTGCCTCATTAAATCCCGTTTTTTTTTTTTCCTTCTCAGTCTACCCCAAGAGAAACCATTTCCAGAGGTGAAATTTATAAATGTGAGACACATTCTATGTAAAGGATGCCACAGATTAATCAAGTTGCAGCCTTGGATTTAGAATAAACTAGTTTTCTCTGTTCTCTGCTTGCATGGTGTGCAGATTATGGTAAATCTTATACTCCAAAACAAGCAGGTTTAGGTAGGAGGTTTCCGGCTTTATTAAGAGAATTTTATGGAGAGAACTCTTCCATCCTATCTTGGGTTAGGCTGAGAGATAGGTTTTTGCTTCATAAGTTATAAACCTTATGAAAGTTTTACAACATATACAAGAGATATCCAGCTCTTGAAAGCACCTTGAGACCGGTGATCTACACTTCAAAAGCCAAAATAGTGGATGGATGAATGTGTCACCGTGTGGTATCTGATATCAGATTCTGTTCTGCATGCCAAATCATTCATTTCAAGGATAAAGGATCCAGTCAATCAGCATAGTAAAAGACTGGGCCCAGGAACAAGGAACAATCAGCAAGTAAAATTGGTTTCTACCTTCCAAACTTTGAGCTTTTACTTTTCTAGTGCAGATTCCTTTTTTATCAATTTTTTTCTACACCGAGAGGTGTTTCTACAATGGCAGCCAAAAGCTGTAATGGCATGTGTTGTTCAATTTTATTCTCAGTATTAAATTTGACGTTCATTTGACTGTCACATGTAATTTATCATTAAATTTGACATCCATTTGACCGGTACTTCAATGTTTTTTCTTTTTCTTAGAGACGTCAATCGAAAAATAGTAACATGTTGGCCATATGGTAATGCTTTGGCCTTTTTCTTCTTAATAGATTTTTTTTTGAGACTGACACAATCGTGCAGCTAAGTTGATGCCATCAGCCACAAATCAATGGGAAATTGGTAAAGAATATAACGAAGTTACTAATTGATGGGGTATGTAAAAAATCTAAGAACACAACCTTGAAGTTGATATCAACCATCGTATTTTAGATAGATATATTTTTTATGTTTTATTTTTACTTGCTGGTATACGTATACTATATTAGCATAGATATGTTAAATACAACTATTATACTTATAATTACGCCGAAGGCGTTCATTAAATTATATAAGCGGAAGGGGAGGGCTTAGTTCGACAAGCCATACCACCGAAAAAATCGTCGCACCGCCGTTAAACCGTCGCATATTTGCCTGCCATAAAAATAATACAATCCATATTTAACGCACAGTAGCAATAGGATTTATAGTTTAATGAATATTTGTATTATTTCTGTTTTAAACATTTAGTTGGTTTATAAATTATTTTAACAAAAGTGAGTATGTGATTAAAATGTAAGATTCATAAATGTGGAATGAGCAGACATATAATAAAGTAAATTATATTTAAATGTAATGTAAATTATTTAACCATATATATATGTATATAATTGAATTATTTGCATATGTTATTATCACCCTGTTTATGTAATTGGATTATATATAAATCCCATGCAAATATTTCAACTACATTTAATCTTTGTTTTAATAACTACCTTATTTAATTAGTATAATTTAAATTAATTAATTTTCATTCAATTATTAAACCGTTAGTGTGTTATAAATAAATTAATATAGATTAAATGTAATTGAATTGATGTTATTTATAATCGATCTATCCATATTATCCTCTACGAACATATAATTATATATTGAATATAATATTTAAATGTAAGTCTAGATAGATGGATTACATAAAATACAATGTAATGTTATATATACAATAATTTATTTAATTATTTTTCAAAAGAAACCTCCCATCCCAGATGACGAAGCCGCATCACATTCCTTGGTGACCTCCTTTATTTCCATCATAAAACCGCCCGCTATATATACGTCCCACTTTTTAAAATCCTACTACGAGCATGAAACTTGACGATTTACCTTGCCTTTATATTGCATGCCATCCTCTAGGATTCACAACGAAATTTGATCTGGCAAGCTATCCTGCAACTTCTTATGTTCACAAAGATCTCTACCACTCCTTACATTCACAAAGATCTCTTTATGTTGTTTCCAACAGCCCAGGTTTCCTCAAAATATTGACATAAATGCCATGTCGTATTTGTATGGCTCACTTTCACATTATTTCTCCTTTCCATTTTCGCCACCCTCGAACTTCTCCAACCTCTACACCCTTCTTCACCCCTCTTCCTCTCCTATTGTTTCTCTCCCTCCAATATGACTCCTCCAAAAGATCCCCTTCGGCATTTCCATCGTACATTTCACATACGATTGCTAGTATATTAACGTAGATATCTTAAATACTATTGTTTAAATAGTCTTGAAACATCTACATTGTATTTTTCACATAATTAGATAGAGGCCTCGAGATTCATATCTCTTGGCATATTTTAGATAGCTGTATTAAGATATCTATACTAGTTTAGTTTTTCCTTTTGATAGTTTGAACGGTCAGCCATGTATTAAGTTCTTGAACGTCATCCTGGAAACGAAGAAGGTCCTTACTGAACTTATTCTGCTCCCCACAAATACACTAAAACTATTTCTGGTATTGCTTAAGCTGACTCACCATCTGCAACCTTCTTTTGCGAGTCTGTGTTTTTAATTGTGTTGTTCTCACATCCTCTAATACCCAGCAAAATGAATCATAATTTGTTATGCTTACTTATTACTGTGAACATTATCAGGTTTATGGAACACTCAAAACCAAATAAATGATGTTTTGAAAATGTCCATAAGAACTAATAATCAGCAACATTGAAGGCAACAGAAAGAAAATTATAGGGAAAACTGGAAATTGCATCTAGGTTAGTATTGACATATTAGTGGCTTGAATGCAATTCGATAAAGCTGATTGTATTTTGGTTGAATTTTTCCATTACTCCATCTGACATTCTGCTGAAGGAATAATGGGAAATTTTCTGTCTATATTTTAATGACTTGTAGGAAGCTTCTGTGGTTTTTTTTTAGGCACTCTCTTTCCAATTGCTGAAAAACATTTTCCTGTTTATACGCAACTTCATGGTAGCCCACAATTTCAGCTTTGAAGTATGGATGGTGACATCTTTGCTTCGTCATCTCGGTTTGCTTTTGTATTAAATTTTCAGCCTGGCAAAATACATATTACAATATATGGGGAACACAATTGATTAATTGGACTACTTGAAACACTTTGGCAAGTGGATGAAAGAAAAGTAACAGGCTATATGATGGACTTAATCAACAATCCCCTTCAAAGCAACACATTAGTTTCAGGTTCTGCTGTTTTGGCCCTTGTACCCTAAACAACTGGCACATTTCTGGACTGTATCTGAGGCATTCCCATTACCTATTTGCTGTTTAGAAAAAGGTTAAACAGAAAAATAGAAAACAATTCAAAGTGGTAATTTGTTTTAGTTTATTGAAGTTGAAATCCAAAGAGAAACTCAAGCATTTATCCATATTATTTAGTTTGTGAAGCTTATTCATAAGAGCCTGAAAATATCACCTTCTTTTTTTTTTCTACTTAGGCATTCATGAATTACTTCCTCTTTCTGCTTTCGTTTTCATTTGGCCTGTTCTTTTGTCTCCCCTTGTTTCCTTAATGCATGAATTTCGTTCTGAAGTTCATTTCTTTGTCTTTCCAAGCATTCTTTTGCAGCTTCTTGTAAACTTTAGATGGGTAGCTTCATTGAGCTAAAGTAAGCCAAAAAAATGCTAGGATGCTTTAATGTGCTGCCTTAAAGTTGAATTAAGGAACACGTATAACTGCAAATCAGATTCAAACAAGAACTTTAGTGAGACGAAAGGCTTACTCCTTAAAGGCCTTAAATTCATTCTCTTTAGCTCCTGGCTGCTGCTGCTTCTCACACTTTTCTGTCCTTAGTTGTGTGTTGGCGTTAAACTTTTCTTCCACCTCTTTCTGTAATTTGATAATCCGTTCCAATTTTTTTGTGACAAAATATTGTTGAATATATAGTATACTGTTCGGTTTTAGAGCAGTTATGCAGTTATACCTGCCATAACCGATAATAAAATAACCACCATCTCCAATTTAAATAATACTTTGCCTGTGTCATTTTGGGCAGCGCAGTTTTGCCTTCCCACTTCTTTCTTGATTTCTCCTTCTACTAACATTGGTATCAGAGCATTAAGTTAGTCAAGTCGCCATTGGAGGAAGACGAGTTGCAGTGAAGTGTGTGTGAGGTCGACGCCATTCCTGCTAAACAAGGGCAAAATCGTGGGTGGACTGGTCGTTTGTTTGTGGGTTGAGCAGCTATAAAGTACACTCACTAACTGAAGGAAAATTCAGATGCAATTAGGCATAAAAGTAGTGCCAACACAAAAACGTGCCTTTGAACCTGTACGTACCTTTTACCAGTCAAAAAGGCAGTCGTGAGTAGTCGCAAGGGCAAAGACGAGGGTACAGAGGTTGTGATGTTCATGAAGGGTTTGAAGCATAGTTACCAGGTCCGGAAATCTGGATCCATTCGGGAGGGCAAAAAAATCTGAAATTCGGAATTCTTGAAAAAGTTTGGAAAAATCCGGTCTGAAATATGAGTTGAATTTTATAAATATGAAAATTTGACAAATACAATGAAAAAATTTAATAATGTAATGTAAAATGTTATATTTTTTAATATATAAGGTTGATAGTTGACTGTTTTTTCCAGAAAACTACAAAATTTAATTTAATTTTTTTTTAAATCCCTAAATTAGGACCATCCTGGACAGAATTTATCAGGGCAGCTGAAAATCCGGATTCGGCCGGATTTTGTGCAGATCTTGTTGGATTTGGTAACTATGGTTTGAACCCCTGTTTCACGAAGGGTCGGGAAGGTCGTAATTCTTGTGAGTTTGAGAGGGCATTTCCGCCCCGAATCGTTCTCGTAGTTGCGATCCGAAGGCACGAAAATTTGCCTTTTTCCTCTGTAGATAGTGTGTATCTAGGGCATAGACTCTGTTGAGCCCTGGTATTTCATCTTTGTTCGTTATATTTGTCACACATTTGAATAATAAATTCATACTATTTGTTGGAGTGGGCAAAACATTTGTTTTATTATTTCGTTGTTTTGAAGTAATAAAATGGCAAATATATCGAACCTAGTTTTGCTAGACTTGCAAGGCACAAACTTCAATGTATGGAGCCATAAGATTTTGACACTTGCAAAATTTCGTGATTGTGATAAGATAATCACGGGTAGCGAAGGCAGACCTGCTACAAACTTCGTGGATTATGACAAACGTCATAAGGAAGCTCTATTACTTCTCAAGTTGTCGATGTTAGATGATATGATACCGGAAGTGCGGAATGCCACTGTGGCAAGCACATTATGGGCCAGTCTGAGGGATAAATATCAGACGTTAGAAAAGAGTCGGGTTTTATACCTGAAGAATATGCTCTTTTCCGTAAAGTTACAAGGTGGATCGTTGTCTGAGCACCTACTTTGGATGAAAGACCTCCGAGACCAGTTATCTTCCATCAAAAAAAGTGGACGATGATGATATGGTGGCTCTGGTTCCGAACAACTTACCTTCTTCATATGAGTCATTTGTGGAGGCACTCCATTTAATGGTTGAAAGTCAAACTCTCATGTTTGACAAGGTGAGTTCCTACCTGTTGCAAAAGGAGCGGAGACAAATTTAGGCAAAATCTAGTTGTGACCAATCAAAGAGTGCTCTTGTCACACAATCAAAAGGAAAGTGGAGACGTCATTCTGGTGAGTCCACTTGGTATCAGGTCACATGCTATTACTGTCACAAGGTTGGGCACCTTAAGAAGGATTGTCGGAAGCAGAAGTATGATCTTTCACAACAGAACAAAAAGCCATGTGATGAGGAACATGTGGCAGCAGTTGCAGAAGAATGGGATTGGATGACGGGCATGCTCTTTATTGTCTTACGACATCATGCTCGCATGACAGTGGTACTAGTTGTTGGATCATTGGCTTCGCGCATCTGCAGGTTTTTCATGTTGCAGGGACTAGCATGTTTCATTTACTGCAAAATACCAGGTAGCTGGTATGGGGGTAGTGCAGTGCACGGGTATTGGGGGATCCGGTATGTTGGTACGGCAAATTTTTTGGGGGCCCGGGTACGGCACTTGGGTACGGCAGTACAATATACATATAAAATATTAAAAATATAGCCAAATAAGCAAAAATTCAGCCTTATACATGAATAGAGTAAACAAATTAATAATTAAGTGAAATAGCCAAATAATGTATTAATAATTCAATGCATTTTGTCATGATATTCATTGATTGAACTTCGAACAAGTACATTGTTCAAACTCCAAATGTTACAATGTCCAATTATTAACATAAATAATAACAAATCACATAACTGGACTGGAATTCTGGCTATTACCAGCTCCCTTCAAATCTGGCAGTTCAGATTCCTTTGGGGTTTCTCTTATTATTCCTGCATTAGTCTTACTTGCTAGTGGAGATGCTGCCACTGTGTTTTTTGATCCTACATTACCCAAATGCATCTCAACTGTTGCAGTTTCAGCCATTGTTTTAGGTACTTCTGTGAAGTTTTACCACAGTTGAATCATTTACGTAATCGCATCTATTGACCTTTATTGACCCCCAAAAATAGTTTTTTTTTTTTTACAAAAAAGTTAAAAATAAAAATAAAAATAAATTAAAAAATTGTTGTTTTTACTGGTGGGTACGGCTGGGTACGCCAGGGTACGTCCAGCAGTAGTCGGGTACGTCGGGTACTTCCGAGAAGTACCTGGACGTACTGGGTCTTGTTGGCCGTACCCATACCACGATCTTGGTACGTACCATACCCGTACCCATGCCTTGCAGGGCACGTACCAGCTACCTAGCAAATATATGGTTTGAATCAGTAGTACTAGCTGATGGAGAATCATTTTTGCAGTAGCAGGATAGGATATATATGCATTGTATTGAATAACACTCATAAACTGTTGGTACGGAATGTTAGATATGTAACTTCTTTACAAAAGAATATTCTATCTATTTGTCAATTATATGAAAATCCAATCTTTCTCGTGGATTTCGTGGGAATAAGTGTGTTGTTTTTATATGAAACAAAGACGGATGATTGCCCTTGGTATTAGGCAAGGTGGCCAATATCGACTTGTTGATCTTGCTACGATCAACATGAATGCACGTGTGGAGGACAACTCCACCATACAAGCTGTACGGGAGGTTGACATGCTTTGGGAGGACGGATTTCCCATTCAAGAACAATTTATTGTGGGCGGAGACTCCACTATTCAAGATGCACTTCGACGATGCATGGTGAGATGGCATGCCAAGCTACTCACTTAGAGGTACTTACTCGAAGGACAGTAGAGCCTAAACAGTTTGCTCATTGTGTTGTGAAAGACCTTTCCCAACAGAGGGGGAGAAACGAGCAAATAAATGAGATGTTTGTTTGTCCTATTTTGGAGTTTGTTTTAACTTCCATTGCTTAGATGGTCATATTTCTCTTCCTAAAAAGGTTGGATGAGCACTACATGGTGTTGCAAGGACACGGTCAAGGTGACTTAGATTGCAAGCTAACTGAGTCTCTGTATAGACTCCAGCAGGCTACACAAGCCTGGAACAAATTTCTCAATCCACCTCTCCGAGTTTCTGATTCCAACACTGGAGATGGGGCTGACACTCTCAGTCATTGATGATTCATCACTTGTCAATGAATCACATAACGAAGAATCAATGGACCACTTGCCATATCCTTTGTTCACACAACTAGATTCTTGTTTTGTGGTCCTCCATTCGACAACCACAACACAACAATGGACTGCTGATTTCAAAGTACCACCTATGGCACAGTCTATAAATCTAATGACTTAACTTGGTATTGTTTCCGGTTTAGTCATTAAGAGGAGGTGTTGAATATATAGTGTACTGTTCGGTTTTAGAGCAGTTATGCAATTATACCTGCCATAACCAATAACATAAATATAACCACCATCTCTAATATAAATAATACTCTGCCTATGTCATTTTGGGCAGTGAAGTTTTGCCTCGCCACTTCTTTCTTGATTTCTTTTTCTACTAACAAATATGTGAGTTCCACCAATTCCAACTTAACTTTCAATCAATATGTTGAATGAAAAATGGTCTAGTGCATATTGTAATTTGAATTGATCAATCAATAGGTCCAGCCCTCAATAAATAGGGTTTCAAGTTTCAACCCTTTCAAGAGATCGGTAAGTTACCCTCTAAAAGGGTAGGTTGGTTGAGCAATGACCTCATATCCCCAGTTACACACCTATAGGACCTCAATCACTAGAGGACTATTTTCAACAGGCCCAGCCCTCTAGTGGATCATTGAATGGGTACAGCCCATTAATCAATAGGTCAAACCCTCTCTTTTAAATAGATCAATAAATAGGTTACTAACCCTTTCAAGAGATTGACAGTTTCCTGATTAATAAGGTGGTCAAAGGCTCTAAAGGTCCTCGAAAAGGGTAGTTTGATCGATCAATCGCCACATATTTCCAATTAATAGGTCATTTATGTACCTAAAGGTCCTCAACTATTGGGAGAGCATTTTCAACAGCAAGAGCAATTATCAGTAGGTCATTCATGCATTCTTATTGGCGATTACCTTTATGTGATCTTGTTATCAGTAGGTCAAGATAGAAATACAAGTCATTTATAACATTTCTGTGCATGTCCGTGTATTGATTATTCTTAAGGGCCTTAAGGGCGTTCATGGTTTTTGATGTTTGGGTCAAGGACTTCCCTCGACCAAAAATAGTAGTCATTTGATTGAAAGCTACTTATTTTTTGTTTTGTTCATCAGAACATGTTCTTATTTTGTGGGAAAAGCAAGAAGTAAAAACAATGGTCGAGTCAAATCTAGTCGGTGTCAATGAGCAGCTTCTATATAAGGGAAAAAGGGAATAAAACCCCAATCAAAGAGCTTATTTGTTGAAACCATGCCGAACTTTTGTTTAACCATGTCATGCTCTTTTCCTGGCCTTCTCTAGCTGCTGATTTTGGTCCTCTATGGTAACCTCACACTATGCCACCTGATCTTGATTTTCTGTGATCTGTTGACGTCTATTTCTATACCTTATTTTGCTTAGATGTTATTAATATCAATAATGTAATCTTTGTTTTTTTGCATTCCCTAAACTATATTACAAGTTAAAAGCATATACAAACAAGGCCACCCGTTTTAGAAGATAATCATTTTGAAATTTTTAGAACAAATAATAGTTCTTGGAAGAAAAATATGTTACATCCTCCGTTCAAGGTATAAGAACATAGGTGAACAATTATACAATTATAGTGAACAGGGAGGAGATGTTAGATGCCGTCCGTAAACTTCTACTTTCTAAATTCTTCTCTTCTTTTCAGTTTTCTATGTGATATTCAGGCCTTTCTGAAGTTTAATCCAATTTCTTTCTTTGCAAGCTTCTTTCTTTTGCCTTTTCAGTTCCTTCAGCCGTGAATTTGGTTGAAAAACCTTTTAGAATCCCTATAAACTTATAAAAATTAAGCAACGAGATAAGCAGTAGCTTCTCACATCAAAAACTCCATCGTAGAGAGAGAAGAAATTATAATTATGTCCCCAAATGACAGGTCAGTGACCTTGTAAAAGTACCTATAGCCTAGAATAAAAAAGAGGCATTCAAGGCATCGTGAAGGCATCCCAACCCAGTAATCTTTCATTGTCTATTTTTAACTGTTCACAAGAATGAATAATTATGCTGAGAGGCAAAACTTACAATGGTGGCGGGGTGTGGTGGACTGTAATATTTGTGAAATAGTAATAATTAATAATTGACCTTGAATTTGATGTTCATTTGACCATTATAAGGTAGTCTCATCCTTAAATTTGATATCCATTTGGCCGTTTTTCTTTACTTTTTCCTGGTACAAGTTGATCCAAAAATCGTACCATCTTGGGCATACAGTATTTTTCTAAAGCCTATTTTTTTCCTTGGAAAGATTATATGACTGTAACACTGTGGTGGAACTAGATTGAGGTCATCTGTCACCATTCAACAGGAATTTACAGATAAAAAAATAAAATTATTAAACAATATGATATTTGACAAATCCAAAATGGTGCCTAAAGATTGATATCGAAATTAAAAACATATTCATTGATATATATCATCATGCAGACAATTCAAATTACCACATCCATAAACATATAATAATTTAAAAACTAGGCAAAGGCATGCATAGACTAATTTAATTGAAAATAAACAAAATCTTTAAGAAGTAACCATGCCTACGGTAATGAGGATGTTTAAAAACCCGCTGAGTAAAGCTTTATGTCATACGGAGCATTATTCATGCTGTATAAGTCTCGTTCGTTTTACTTAAATACAACATTTGTTAGAATGTCATTAAAATACTTACAGAATGGATAAGAGGGGTGCACGTGTAAGGTGCACGACATATTTTTTTTTAAAAATCATGTGCGGAAGGATAATAATAATAACAGTAGCTACTTTTACAGTCTATGATGTTGGACTGGCTGTGTTTATCATATGAGATTATCTTGTGCTTTCAGTATGTAGGAGGCATCTAACTGTATTTCACATAGGTACATATCTTATTTTTTAAAAATTAAATCTAAAATTTGGGCTCACGTCATTATTTATATAAATTTATATACAAACTATATTGATATGTATAACTGTATATGTTAAAAACTATTGGAATGAATAGAAGGTACTTTTTAATTTTTTTATAACATCATTTTAGTTATTTTGTTTTTTCCACAATTTGAAAGTCACTAAAAATTTGTTTGATAACAATTTTGAAGTATAAACAAAATACATAAATTATAATAATACCCTTTAGAGCAAAAGTCAATTGCAATCAAAATCGAGGATAGTAATTGATATATACATATATTTAAAGAAATGGGCCTTCAGTCATAAAATATGTCAACTCATCTATCTTGAAAAATTCAAAGGAAGAATAAGATTTAAAATTTGATTCATCCAATCAATAAGTAGAAAAATTATTTTTATATTTATATTGTTAAATTGAGTACAAGATGAGAATTTCAACGTTATAAAATTGGAAAAGAAGTCAAATGAATATGAATTATGGTTAAGGCGAGAAGATGGATCACAAGATGATGAACAACATGAAAAATCAATTGCATTAGTACCCACTAAGTAGAGACTAAGAATAAGTTTAAGATGACATCTACATTTACCATATATAGAATGGCTCGAGTTTCTATTTTTGAGGTTTCGACAATGATAAAAGATTGGAATATTTATTCTTAAAATATTCAATTCAAAATTCATTGTGTACATGATAAAATTTTTATGAGTGCTTACCACATCTCGTGTCATGTCCTGGGGCTTGTTCCCTTAGCTCTGCAAGCTATCGGTAGTCAGTTAACTTATGTGGGAAAGGTATGCATTTATTAGATATTTAAACATTTTTCATTCTAGTCCTCCATCATTTGGGCAATGCTTTCTTGTTTAATGAGCTCCCATAGGGCAAACATAGTTAGATGTTACTTGAGTTGGAGGAGACAATGCTGCCCATGACGGATAAGAAGTTCATTCAAAGGTGTTTCACGAGGTAATTTACTCCCTACTTAGAACAATTGTCATGATATTACTTTGCAAGTTCACGAGTTTGAAAGTGTTTGTCATTGGCTTGAAAAGTGTACCATCATTAGATATTTTGTTGGTAGAATGTAAATCGAAACAATGCTCAAGTGTTGGGTGCGAAATGCTTGGCAATTGTATGGCATCAAACTTGAAGTGGTGCACAATTTGACCAAGGGCTTCTTCCTTTTAGGTTTTAAGTCTTGATTATTGTGCAATCATTTTTAGCACAACACTTGGTTTGTTAAGATCTTTCTATGTGCTCTCTTCCCATGGTTTTGAGATTTTGTGTTTAGATTTAAAAAAAGCTTAAAGTCCATGTGTGGGTTGAAATTTTTGGTTTATTACTCCCTTTTCGGGATAACTTTCTTAACCTTGAGGTTGTTTTGTTTAGTTGGAGTGGAATCTATTTTATTATGCTCAAGTTCAAAAAGGCTTTGTGTTGAATTCAATCTCTCGCAAGACCTTAAGGAACCCATTGAGATTCTTTTGTTGCTAGTTAGTTTAATCACAAAATAATAGATTGCCATTGTATGATTTTTGTTAACCCCACAACAAAACCCTTGGCTAAGTAGGGAAAAAAATTACTAAGGGACAAATGATGGACTGTAAGTTGTTGGCAAGAAGGCTAATCAAAATAATAGAAGTGACATAATTCTTAATGTGAACCCTCACCTTGTTGTAATGGGTGCCCCACCAAATCATCCCCTATTTCCTTAGTGACAAACGCTCCACAAATAACCAATGTCATCGCAAGTTCGTAGGATTTTATGACTTCATTGTTTCCCTATATGGAGTTTATGCCTTCCTCGTCAACTTCAAGGCAATAACAAACTCCTCCGGTTCTCGATGTTGGCAAGTTGCATGTTGTTCATAGAACTCTTCCCAAATGGTGAGGTGGGAGATTATATGCATAAGTGTTGGCTAGATTTTTGCACGGTTGAAAACCTAGGCGGTCATGAGATAAATCTCCCTCATTTACCGGTGAAGCTCCGTGTAAGAATTTGTCAATTATAATTTTCTAATATATATCTGTTAGTTTTATTTTAATCTGCGTAGCTCATGCACCATAGCTAGACAATTTTGTAACAAGTAAGCAGATGTAAGCAATATGTGCAGGAAATGGAAATAATTAAATACGAGAAGACATGAAAGGAGATGTTCAACCTAACCAATAGTTGTGAGAGTTGGTCACATGCACATAGACGAAACAAATAGATCTTGAAATGTAGAATTTAAAGTAAAGGAAAGTTCCAAATCCATATATAAGATAACACAGTTTATGCAAATATCTAAAAAGAAATAAGAAACAAATACATTGTTGACACAAAGTTCTCTAGAAATCTGCCTCTTCTATATTCCTCAAACTTTAAGTTCAAAGTTTAGAACACAAGAATCTTTGATTACCAATTCCGATCTTCTAACCCGTAGGTTCTTCCTCTATTTATAGTGTATAGAGGGCTATTACAAATATGAAGTTTTTAATGAATTTCCGCATGTAGAAGTTATAGAAAAGGGTAGTAGCAAGTTGACAACCTTCCTCATGGAATTTCTTTTTGTATGACATGCATAATTTTTAATCGAAAATAAAACCTTCTATTTTCCATGTCTACCACTTATTTCCAAGTAATCGACTTATTCAAGTAACGACCTTTAAACAAACCACTAAAGTTTTATAATTTAATTGATTTCTCAATTACTTTGTCAAAGAAAATAAGAGGGGAAAAAAATAAGAAAAAAGTTGCAACCCTCCCAGTCTTGTTCTTCTTCCATATTCTGCATGTGGTTGACTCTTTTGCCTTTGATCCTCACCAAACTGGATCTAGAAGTTATGCATTCTGTGATTTGCTTGCGGGTATTGCCTTTGACATGTCTTCCCTTCTATCCGTGAAGATTTTGCAATTCTTCTTCAGTACATGCACCAATGCAATGTTTGTCGTAAATAATTCAAATAAAACTCTTGATTTTTATTTTTTAATTGCATGTAAGCAATTTTAAATTCTAGAAAGCACTCTGAGTGAATGCAAATGCAAGTAAATTCAATGAACGCTTATTTGAAAGATTAACAAAGCACATGCACAAGATCTTGGAAGGAATTTTCCATGCATTGAATTCTACACTAGGTCGTATTAGAAACAAGAGGATGAATTTTTTCAGAAGCCTTTTGCAATTATGAGATCCGAATCATCAATTAAATCGGTGATAGGTTCGGGGCCTATGTCCGCATCATTGCAAATCTGGAAGCTATGCATGATTTTGCTTGATCTTTCTCTTTTATCATGCTTCAACATGGTTGGAGTAGTCTTTGTCTCGAGTTCTTTTTCTTCTAATTTTGTTGGAATTCCTTGCAATTGGATCGATTTGTGCAGATCGACAACTTCTTCAAATTCGGAGGATATATTTGATGTACGACATTGATTTGAGCACCTGTGATGAATACCTTGAAGCTCCCTGGCAATGAAAAACACTCTTTAATGCAAAAACCCCCTTCCCTTGGCGCCAAAATTTGTCCAGGCTACAATCCTTAGGAAAAAGAATTAATTGATTCTTCATTATGCACCCATGCTTATATAACCCTCAAGCATATTATTTTTAATAATTGCCCTTCCTATTCTCGGCAATTTAATTAATAAACAATTATGTTTATTCACCCAAATTGAGTGCCCAATTATGCATGTTCTTTGGTTGTTTTTAAATAATTTAATTTATTTAATTTTAACATGCATCCTTGGCTTCTCTTTAGCTCATCCACTTGCATTGACTTTCCTTCTATTTATGGCACCAAAATTGGGTGAATAAACCATTAATAAATATTATTAAATGCGGTGTTATTCACCCAAGGTGGGTGGCACTTTTGACAAGAGGAATTTCTAAAAATAAGAAGTCAACTTCTGATGGGAATTTTCACCCTGCACTGCAACTCCAAAAATCCCTTCTTCCACTTAAGTGATTTGACTTTTATAATGAGAATTTTTACCCTGTCAGGCAGGTAAGAAATTCCCGCCGGTGTTTTAAGTGATTTTTCTTTTATAATGAGAATTTTTACCCTGCAAGGCAGGTAAGAAATTCTCGCTGCCTTCTTGCGCAAAATTTCCACTGGCAACTTTAAGTCTTCCTTCCAAAAAGTGCGACTTGCATGAAAAATAGCTCTTTTCCAAAAGTGTGACTTGCATTATGACTTCTGCTTTTAAAATTGCGTGAGAGTTCGTCATGAAGGCCGCATCAAAATTATCTGTGAAGGTAGCTTTGAAAATTGTGTCTCGCATGAAAACAACATTTCTTTCCTTTTTATGACTCTCAGGAGATATCTTAGAGCAATGCAAACAACTGCAGACAAAACAAATAGAAAACGACCCATTACTTTGAAAAGAACAAAATTTTCTAAAAAGGGGTAGTCCCAAATTTTAGGGTGAAATTGGGGACACCACATAAGGCATGATGTAAGTGTAACTTGGCGGCTTTTTAGTCAAGAGCTAACATATGTATATGAAAATAGTTGTACATTTTAAATAGGTCTTGATGGTGAGAACAAGAACAACGATAGTTATTCATGAATATATTCTCTTGGAATGTTCATGGTTTAAATCACCCAATTCATATATTTGTCGTTAGGGCTAGTTGTCATCACTCTTTTGATATGCATGTCCTTATGCTTGTAAGAAGTTAAAATTCCCAAATTTCCTTTACTAATGGTAGTGAAAACGATATGACTTGATGTTACTTGACACATGTCTGACCATGAAGCAAGTTGTGGTAGTGTCGTCAGTTTGATATCCTTGTTATATGCCTTGATTGTTATAGATTGGGGGTGGATTTGCGTGACCATGCCATTTGGATTATTATTTTTCTTTTGGTAGGTGGTTCTTAGACTCTGGTCAACCTCTACACGTTCAATGATGACATAACACGGGTGACACTCCAATATTAGATGGTAGAGGAGCTCCCCACTATGAACTTGGATTTTGCAATAATTTTAACACGATGGAATCAATAGAGACAATGATGGGCTCTTCCCAATTCGTTGGTGTATTAATAAGAGAGAACCCTAGTTGTACATGCAAAATAAGTTTGGTCTTTACAACCTTATTCATCATGGAAGTTCTTCCTCCACCACTTGGATCACTTGGTTGAACTTTTGTCAAGGAACTAATGGGCTATCAAGCATGTGGACAAGGCCACACCGGTGGAGCATGAAAATTTTCCTTTTGCATATTGTTTTGATAAGTTGGTTTCATCTCTAATATTATTTCGACCATTAACCACTAGCCCATCAAGTTTCACACCTTTGAATTGGGGACACCTCATGCCAAAGTCTTTCAAAACTACTTCTAGTTAAATACTATTCATTTGAAGCATGGCTACACCCTTCTACATATTCGATGGGTTTGGAATATAACCGAACACCTCACTAATGATAGGGGCTAGATTGCGTGGTGGACAGATGTTAGTGTTCGCACCGCCATCTTCCCAAGAATTTTGGAAAGCAATTGGCCTTCCATAGAAGGACTAATGAAACCATTGTTAGAAAGTTTAAGAGAGTTTCTTAAGAGTTGGAGCTCTCACCCTTGAATGAATTCCCACGTTTAGATATTGCAACATTGCGCCACAAATTTAAGATGGTTGAATTCCATCAAGCTCAAGTCATGGTAGCAACTAATGACTTAAAGATGGAGACAAAGTCACCAATTAGTTCTTCCTTCGACTTAGAGCTAATGTATTTCTCTGTTCAAATAAAGGTTCTTAAGTAAACGAGAGTGTCTTACTAGTTTCCCTAACATCCTTCAAACTTCCATGATCCACAATCGGAAGGTCTTTCCAGCTCAAGCTTCTAATGATGTGAGAAGTTGCTCTTCAAAAATGCATTAGTGTTGTGCCTTGTAAGATCACCAATGTTGAATGTGTGGAATACACCAAACCAATCTCCATTGATGAGCTATAGAATGTGGTCAATCACATGGCCCATGATAAAACACCATTATTTGCTAATTTTCCTTGTGATTTTTTACCAAACCACATGGGATTGTGTTAGACTAGATTCACATAGATTCTCCCTTAAAGCCATATAGATAAGATTTATAGGCAAGCTTATTAATAAGGAAAACATTAACTTTATCCCCAAATTTTGTGATCCTAAGGTCATTTCTACTTGGAGGCCGATCATCTTCTCGATGTCTCTTACAGGATCATTGTTACATCTCTTGCTTTGCAAGATCAACTATTTACTTACCATAATGGTTTGATTTGATCTTATGTGTGAAAAATGTAGTAGTGACCTCCAGTTTAGGTAGTGTAGATTTAACTTGAAAATGAATTTAAGATGTGAGGAAAAGGGGGTTGATTCCTTTTACTTAATTTGATTTTATATTAGAGTTAGATCTAGAAAGTATATTCAGTTTATTAATTAAACACGTAGACCAACATATCCATATGTAGCAATTTGCAAGATAAATCAATAGAAACACATGCTAAATTGAAGAAGACATGAAAAAATAGATGCTCATGTAAGAGATTTTGAAGCCCTTAGCTATTCTCGCTACTCATAGAGCTGATATGGATGTGAAAGAATGATGAAATGATTACAAATGCTCTATAGATTATTTGTTTATGATTTTGGGAGTATATAGTGAGTAGCGCGAATTACATTAAGGCATAAAAACCATTTGGCGGTTTTGTACTTTTTGGCATTTTCGATTGGGATGTTGGTGTTACGTGATTTGATGCCTGTGAAAGTGACTAGAACATGTCTTCCTATGAAACACTAGGTATCACAAATGTGTGAAACCCTATGAATATCTTAAATAACTTGAAAACCTAATCAGGTAAAAACCCTACTCAAGGCTTAGGGGTTAGGTTGAAGTGCAATATGTATATCACCTACATGAGTGTTAATTCAAAGAGGCCTCATTTACACATAGTTATGTACTTAGAGATGTGATATCTATATGGATGCAACTATCTTTGGTAACATGTTCGATCGATAATGCTTTGTAGTGGTTTGGAGTGCTTGTGCTTGACTTGTCTTGGAGAGTTTATGACTTGGGAAGCTTGAATCTTTGACGCAGGTGGCTCTCCGCTATAGAGCCACACAATGGATTACACAATAAGTTGTATATTTTTATTGATTTCTCAAGGCATTTACATGCAACTGCTCTCTATAGAATTTACATACTCACAAATGGAGTTTTTATAGACCCTTAGTGTTTTTTTAAGGACTTAACCTAGACTGACCTTTCTTGTACCTTTCCTGCACATTCTATATTTTAGCTTTGGCCCACTTAGTTGTTTCTTGCTCCTTGAATGATTTCTACTCTTATTTGTTGACCCCCAAATGGTGAACTCGACTTCCTTTTATAGTCGTTCCTTTCGCTTCTCTCTCCTCGCTAGATTCTTCTAGATGCTTCTAAATTTCCCACTTAAATTCAAAGTTGGTCTTCAAGTTCATAAATGCTCTGAGCTACTTTTGTGCCATTTGGATGTCCTTAATGTGCCGCGTCGACCTAGTTGGGTTCCTCTGACCACTAAGTCAATGTCAACCACCTTAATCAGATAGCTCTTCCCTCACTTGTAACTTTTTGTCAACCACTTACTCTACCACGCACTTTTCTCTTCCTATTTTAAGTTGCTTCATAATTTTGTTGTGTGTTCTAACTTTTAGCTACACACTTGACATTCTCCCGCGCATTGCCTTTAGGCTATTTGACCTTCGTCCAAACCTCAACACACCTTTTTCATTAATGTGATCACACAACCTGCTTTCATGCCTCCGCGCTTTTTGCGTGTTTACATCCTTTTCTCAAATCCTTTCCGCAATCTCTATGCGCCTCCAATATTGTAGGTTGAGTCAAACCCTCCTGTTGTGCCCAAACATCTTATGCACATCATTGCACGTATTCCTTGCATGCCTACTCTACTTCGCCAACCTTCGCAAGCATGCCACACATTTTCATGTGCACTTTGTCCATGCTAGTTTTCCATTGTGCAAAGTGCTTGTACACTTTTGTGCAAAATTCCACTTGTTATGCGATGCCTCCTCTTTCTTCTTACATGCTCTCCAACTTTTGCACACCCCATAGTCAATTTTTGTGTTGAATTGCTTGAACCTTAGATGCTCTTGCATCACTCTTGACCTTGGTTTGGAGTGTTTTAGACTGTGTAGGGGAAGCTCCTAATGTTTTCTGTTGCTTTAGGAAAATTTAGGAGAGATTTGAGTGCCTTCGAATGATTTGAACTTGAGAGTGCTAGGTAATTGTTAGGTGAGTAAATGGGCGCATTTGTGTTGCTTATATAGGATTGCATAGGTTTAATTTCACAGTAAGACAAACCTATAGGAAAAGTTCCTACCCATAAAAGATATCAAATTGAGAAAATGACTGTTAAGTGGCTTGGGATGAAACCACTTGTTTTAGACCAAACGCTTTCCGCTTTTTTCTCTGTTTGGTGATCTCATATGTGTAAGAGTGAGGTGTTGGAATGTTTTGGGCACGACTCTTATGAGTGATAGATTTTTTTGGATTGATGCAAGCAATTATGTGAGTGACTAAGCAATGTAATGAGGAGAACAAGTCATGTAATAAGGTTAAGGATAGGCAATTGAGCTCGAAATGTGCACACAAGTCATGATTTAAGGATTAAGCCAATATTGACATTATCAAGTGATAAATTACCAAATTTATGAGCCTACATTCCCCCCTTTAAGCAAAGAAATGAAATTCACATACTTAAAATAAAAGTTAAGCGTGTAGACACACTTTGTCTTTGCTTGAGGTACTTGATTTGCTCGAGTGTTGACATGTATCTCCATAATGAAACTTGCATCACCGAGTGCAATCACCGCCCATAAAAAGAATTGAACTTTAACTCATATTTGAAAATGTATTTGAAACTTGGAATTTGAAATTGAAAAGTGAATAAACTATGTAAGGAGTACACCTATTTTCCTTGCCGAAGGAGAAACACTTTGATGGAGTACTTTGAGAGATGGATTGGAATTGAGTTGTTTGAGGATCATGAGTGATCATTCCGTAATTTATTAAAGGAGAAGATGCAATCTAAAGGGAATTGGGTGTCACTTGACCTAACACCAAATAAGGGTGTCATATGGATTTCTAGTATCCCTAAAAACCTTCTAAAAAGAGGGTATCATAGGATGTATAGCCACCACAAAAACCTTCCAAAAAGAGAAAAAAGTGTCTCAAGGTTTTGAGTCATCCCTTAAATCTTCTACCCACTGAACCATATCGCTACAAATGGATCTAGGTCCCAAACATGTAAAATAACACAAATTCGAAAGGGAATTAAGTATACTCATGCCCCCACAGGGCGTTGTCCCAATGTATCAAATGTGCAAAGATAAATATAGGATTCTTATGCCCCCATACAATGCATTGTAACAATGTTCAAGATGCACACAGTTGAAAGGGAAAGGAATATTCATGCCTCCCATATTTTGTACTATAAAGTAGTAAAACTCTACTTTGGACCACGTCTTCTATCATTTGAACATGTAAATATTCTGAATTCTAGAAAATTTAAAATTTATTATTGAAAAATTGTCTAGGATGAAATATCCTTGCTAAATAGTAACATTTGATGGTTTTGTCCCATGTTGGATGGTTGTGTCCTTGTTGATATTCTCGATCATAATTTGTATATGTTCTTGTTCATGTGTTCTTGTACGCTATTCTATTCCGTTATTATTTTGTATTCTATCTGTGTGTCTTAGTTAAATAGATATCCATGTGACAACCCCACTAATTGCCCCATCTTTTGAGGTGAGTGAGATGTGCGATAGATTCCTTGGATCAAAATAAGTGACGTGTGTCCATGCCGAATGTATTATATATTCAATGTTTGATCAAATGAAAAAATAACTATTGGTGGCCATTGTAGAGATCATGTTCTTGCAAAAGAGAGTATGGTAGAAACCATGACATAAAGAGATATCAAACAAACATACACATAAACAAGCATAGAAAAATAAAATCGAGACAATTATAATAAACATAGAAGCATACAAAGTGCAACAAGCAATGCCATATAAAAATCATAGAAAAATCCAAAGACTACATACAAGGGACACAAGAGTGCTACACACATGAACAAACATGAAGAAAGGACAAAAACGAGGGACACCAAAGTTTCACACACATGCATAAAAAAGGCCATAGGCCACATACATGAAAACAAACATACAAGTAGGCAAGTGAAGATAATAGTAGATAATAGCTTAGAGCCACATAGTTAAGGAGATACTAGTTCTCCACAAGACACGTGTTACTTGCATTAGTCCGAATCAATAACATATATCATAGTATAAAATATAAGAATAATAAGGAAGTGAAAAGTAATGTGTAATAAAATAATAACACGTGATAGTGAAGAAGATTCCCCTAGATTAGCAAGGCCATTAGGAAAGGGACTAGGCCAACACCTATGATCATGTAGTCATGTGTAGCCAACATCATGTTCAAATAACTCGTGAATGCATGTGTGTAAAGTGTGTATAAAATATGCTACCTATAAAACTATATAACAAATAACTTATGTAAAGTAAAGAACTAGCCAATCACATCATATACAGGTCTTGATTTTGTATTTTGATAATATTTGAATGTTTTTGTACTTTTAGTATATTTGTATTTGTGAAAAGTCAGTGTTAATCTATGATACTATCAAGAGGGTGAGGAGAGAAACATGTAGGTGTGGGAGGCTTGGACCTTAAATTCTCATTGTGCATACTAGAAATATGATGTATCACTTTTAGCTTAGGATATAGCGAAAAGTGCATTGTCTTTAATTCTTTAGGAATATTGATTTTAGGTTTGTTCGAGCTTGATTAAGGCTTACTCGTACCAATCTCATCGGGTGGAGGGAGAGACACGAGGTTACACTCAAACAAGCGTTCATGTATGATATGCAACTGTGTTGATTATATTGTGAATAATAAAAAAAGGTGTAGATATGATAATTGCCCCCCACTAGAAGGGGTAACATAATGTCTAATAGATTTTGTAAATATTTCCATAAAATGCTTTTCACATAGGTGATGGGGTTAGAAATGTGATAGAATCAAATCGGTTTGAGGATTCAATTCAATAACCTTGTTCACATGTTAGGTTGAGTGGAATGGGAATTTATGACTATTAGAAACTACTTGTTGCTCTTTCGATGTAATAATGTGAAGGTGCTTCCACGGTATGCATATTGGTTATCTCGCTTGGATGTTATATTTGGTTATTTGTGTAGCTTACGTTTGTCGACCATGCATTGAAAAATGAGTAATGATTCTATTGAAATAATGTTATTTATAGGTATATCTTATGGTGGTGCTTCTTTGTTGAGAAATCCTCTCTTGAAAATAGTATTTAAGCGGGTTCGCATTGAGATTTATTTGTCTTGCTTGTTTGCCTCCTTAATGAGAGGATTTTTACCTCGACCTTAGAAAAGTTGAGTCACTTTGTTCATGGACATGCAAAGATAACTATAAAATTGTCTTCATTTATGGTATTGAAATTTAATTTGCATAAATTGTCATATAATATATGTTGGTGTAAATAATTTACACCTAATAAGCTCATGTTGAGCAAATAGTTATTATTTGTTTTATTTAGGAGAGATAGTTTCAAACTCCCGGAGCTTGTTGAGATTCTCTCCACTCTCTTTATGGAGGATTTGTTATCTCCTAGTTTAGATTGATATTCCTATTATCTAGGGATGTCAAACAACTAGTTACTCCTATTTAAATGGTTCTCCCGAATGGTGAGAACATCAGAGATTAATCTATTTTCTCTGTTCCTCTTATTGTGTTCTTAATATAATTTCTGATTTATTTCCTTGTTTGTGCTCAATCCTTCCTGTACTAGATCTATTTGTTCCACTTTGCATGGTATCGAGCTACACGACTTGCCGTCACACTAAAAGCTCGAACTGATGGTGGAGAGGGATCTCATCATGTTAAACAGCTGCTACGCCAACACCCTCTTGCACGATGGAGCTGGGTATACACCCAATCAGGCCTAATAGCATTAGGAGGTAGTGACATCGGGAATTTCCTGAGAGGTCACCCATCCCATCACTACTCTAGGGCTGGCGTGCTTAACTTCCTGGTATAAGAGTTGCATGACTTTCTGTCACACCAAAAGTTAGAACTAATGGTGGAGAGGGATCTCATCATGTTAACCAACTTCTACACTAACACACCCCCGCACGATGGAGTGGATGCGACCACGTGAGCTCGGGCACACCACGTATACCTGCATCGTATGATGAATTGTTATTATTGGTATTGTATGTTGATGATCTCCTTATTACTAGTAGTTCAAATTATCTAACACATGACATTAAACAAAAATTGAAAGCAAAATTTGATATGAAAGATATGGGATTGGTGCACTACTTTCTTGGCCTACGAGGTTCACCGGTCTGCTGCTGAGCATCTCTATTTTTTAGGAAGAAGTATGCTACAAATCTGCTTCAGAGATTTCATATGGCTGATTGCAAGCCATCTCCCACACCTTACCAGTCAGGTATTGAATTGACTGCTACATGTAAGTCTAACTTAGTAGATCCCACTTTGTATAGACAGTTGGTTGGGAGCCTTTTATATCTCACTCATACTCGTCCCGATATCACCTTTGCTATTAATCTTGTCTCTCATTTTTCACATGAGCCTCATGAGAGTCATTGGGAAGCAGCCAAGCGGATCTTGAGATATCTTCGGGGGACTTTGAGTTTTGGTATTCATTACACACCTCAGACTGTTCCCAGTATTGAGGGCTTTACAGATTCTGATTGGGGTGGATGTCGCGATACTCAAAATCCACATCTAGCTTCTTTTTCATCTTGGTTCTGGTCCAGTTGCTTGGTCTTGTAAAAATCAAAATACCATTGCATTATCATCCACTAAGGCCGAGTATCGAGGTGTTGTGACATCAGGGCAGGAGGTTCTTTGGCTTCGTCAAATTCTTGGTGAGTTTGGTTTTTCACAAGAGTCTCCTTCCATTCTTTGGTGTGATAAGAAAAGTGTTATTCACATTGCACGTAATCCTATTGAGCATCAAAGCACACGAAGCATATAGAGATCCACATGCACTTCATTCGACAGTTGATTCAGGATGGGGTCATTCAGATGGAGTTCGTTCCTATGGCTGATCAACTTGCAAATATCTTCACTAAACCCTTGGCTTCTCCTCACTATTTGGAGTTGCGAGACAAGCTTGGGGTGAAGGAAGTTGTCCTTGGGGGAGCTTGTATAGTCCTTCCTTCCTTCTTTTCTAGTATTGTATCGGGTACCTTATCAGGCCTAGTAGTCGGGACCCTTCTTTTCTTTTGCTCCCTAGCATTCGCTTATGGGAGGGTGTTGGTGTAAATAATTAATTACACCTAATAAGCTCATGTTGAGCAAATAGTTATTATTTGTTTTATTTAGGAGAGTTTGTTTCAAACTCCCAGGAGCTTGTTGAGATTCTCTCCACTCCCTTTTGGAGGGTTTGTTATCTCCTAGTTTAGATTGATATTCCTATTATCTAGGGATGTCAAACAACTAGTTATTCCTATTTAAATGGTTCTCTCGAATGGTGAGAACATCAAAGATTAATCTATTTTCTCTGTTCCTCTTATTGTGTCCTTCCTAATATAATTGTTGTTTTATTTCTTTATATGCGCTCAATCCTTTCCCTGTCTTAGATCTATTTGTTCCACTTTGTAATATATTTTGATAATCTTCATGTCATAGTAATTAGTTATCATCTATCTTGTTATTATGAATTGATTAGTAATGTTAGATCATCAATAGCCTCGGATCCTTCTTCGTGTCACCCCTTAATTATGCTTATGTATGATCGGATTGCTCAATAGCTGATGCATACTTTCTCTTGTTTAAATCTTTTTTGCTTATTTTGCTCCCTTTGCAATGTTTCTTGTGCAATTTTCTCCTATTCTATGCATATTGTTTCCTTTTAACTTTTCACAATAGTATCACATGGTTTTGCATTGAGATAGAATTTTCCAAATGATGTATTGCTTTCATATCCTCTCATGAGTAAATGGACTTTACACTATGGACATCGTTGTATTATTGATGATTGCATTATGCTTGTTTTATGGATATGTGTTAGCTTTAGGAACCCATTTAGATTTTGGAGATTGGGACAACCGCATAAAATACAATCCTATATGATGAACATCGCTTGTAGGAGGCCTAAAAAATAGTGGCTCCCATAAAGGGGTATTGTGGGAGATCCCAATCTTTGCAGATTGATGTGTCAAATGAGGAAACAAAGTATAACATGTATCAAAATAAATAATGCCATTAGGCTTAACTTGCTTTAATGTATGCTCTAAAAAACAAAATTCATTGCCATGATGTCAATTAATACTATGATAGCCATGATATGATTTCCCTCTTACCTTATCAAGCCTATGTAGAGGGTGATGAGAATTACATGGCAAAGTGATCAATTGTGTATCCAATAAAATATGTAAAATATCATGCGAGTCTATCTTGATACTTATCAAAGAGAAGTGGTTTCCACTTACGTGTTATAGGAGGTCTTGTAGGTGCCTTGGGTTGAGTATGATAGAAATTATCGCCTTTGTGTAAAACCTTAACTTGTCTAAAATTATGAGATGAAATGTAACGAACCACTACACCAAAACTTAAGGCATTAGTGTATTGGCACACCAAGACCATAACATCCCATCATGCTCCGTGGCCTAGACCTCAGGCTAGATTTGCGCCCATATAGTAGGACCACACTCAATCCTATACGAGCCCTGAGTGAACATTGTAATGATGGCGTCGCCACCCATGTCGGGACTTGAACCTGGGTGGTTGCTCGAACTACTACCTACTAAATTATCTATGTATTATTCCTATGTTATGGCCATCACCACGGATGACCCAATAATGATAAAGTAACACATATAAAAGAGATACATCGTGTTAAGAAGTTATAATAGCCACAAGTCGATCATACACATCTAATGTAAGATATAAATTCAGGGCGTAGCATGCCCCTCCCCTTCGAAGAAACATTGTCCCCAATGTAGAGAAGTTCTAGATGTTTCGGAAGAATGTTGCGTCTTCATTGTATAGCTTCTTCCACTTGATCAAATAATCGGTGATGACCCTTGTTCTCAATCGTTTAGTGCATGTCTGCAAGATGCATTTTGGTTCCAAAATGATTCTTCCCTCCTCATCGAGCTCAGGTAACACTGTTTGGGTTACTACCTTCTACATAATTACCTTCTTCATGCAAGAAACATGAAAGACTGGATGTATTTTAGTGGCCAAAGGGAGTTCTAGTTTGTATGTTATATTACCAATCTTCTGTAACACTTGATAAGGGCCATAATACTTAGGTGAAATCTTGTTATCCTTCTTGTTGTTTCAAATACATTTGTTTATATGGTTGTAAACGCACAAAAACCCAATCACCGAATTCAAAATGTCTTTCATTGTGATGTTGATTTTCCTGTTGCTTCATGCGGTTTTGTGTCATGGCCAAGTTCTCCTTGAGACTAGAAAGTACCTCTTGTTGGTGTTGAATATGCTCTTCAATTGCTCAAACCCTTGGTTAGAATCTCAAAGATGAGGTGATGGATGGTGGATGGTACCCATATAATGCCAAAAAGGAGACATTTTAGATGAAGTATGAAAGGAAGTGTTATACCACCATTCTGCAAGTGGTAACCATTGGACCCATCTCACTTGCTTATTTAAGGTAAAACAATGAAGATATCCTTCCAAGCACTTGTTTATCGCCTCGATTGTCCCATCAAATTGGGGATAATAAGAAGAACTACGAGCTAAGCGAGTGCCCAAACATGAGAACAAATTAGTCCAAAATTATTAGTAAATATAGGGTCTCGATCATTTACTATATTCTTTGGTGTCCATATAACTTTTGAACTGTATTCATGAAGGTTGTTGCTACCATACTTGCAACAAATAGGTGTGACAAGGCACAAATATGGGCATATTTGGTGAGTCTATCCACCATAACCATGATTACATTTTCCCTTTGGATTTACGCAATCTGTCATAAAGTCCATGGAAACCTCCTCCCACATTTAGCTAGGAATAGATGGAGGTTGTAAAATACCAGGGGACTTAATTGTTTCACCCTTATTTTGTTGAAAAACCATGCATTCTGCCACAATTTTTGGACATCCCCTTTTAGCCCTTCCTAGAAGAAATCTTGCTTGATTCGATGATAAGTCTTCAAGAAGCCAGAATTCCCCCTCTGGAGAAGCATGGAGCTTAGATAGAACTCTATTTTTAAGGGTTGAGTTCTCACATAGATATAATATATCTTTGTACCATAAAGCATCTCATTTCCATACAAATTTTTCTCGGTGTGTTTGGATCATATTTGAGATTATGAATGATATTTTGTGTACCTAGGTCATTTTTCCATTCAAACCTTGCCTCCTCTTCCCAATCTTCCTGTTATACATATGTAGCACACAACAATGCCTCAATTTATCCTTCTAAGATAGAGTATAAATGACTACATTCTCCTTCCCTTTCTTGTCGATTATGTCAAAATCATACCCCAAATTTTTTGAGACCCATTAATATTTTTCTTCATATGATACAAGTTTCTCTAAGAAGTATTTCAAACTATCATGATATGATTTTATTTTGAAATGTCTACCCATTAGATATAGTCTCCATTGTTTCACTACATGAAGTATGGCTAGCATTTCCTTCTCATAAATTGATTTTGATATATTATTACCTTTGAATTGGTGGCTCTCAAAGGCAATGGGATGACCCTCTTACATGAGTACTACCCCCATACCATACCTGAAGCATCACATTCAACAATGAATGTTTTGGAAAAATATGGGGTGGCAAGAATTGGAGTAGTGTACATGACATCCTTCAACTTCTCAAATGCAATGGTATCTTCCTCATTCTAATGGTAAGATTTCTTCAATAAATTTATGAGTGGTGTTGTTATACTTCCATAATTCCTTACAAATATACAAGGATAACTGTAAGACCCAAAATCCTCAGAGATTCTTTAGTGTTTTGGGAATGTTCCATTTAAGCATGGATTTTATATTGTTAGGATCCACTTTAACACCTTCATAAGAAACGATGTGACCCAAATATTCAATCTCCTTGACTCCAAAAGAAGACTTAGAGAGATCACCCTTAATAAACTATGCAATATTAAATCAATAAACATCACACTATATTGCATAACAAATAAAGAAATACTTACAAAAAGTAAATAACAAATGACACATGATTTATAGTGGAAAACCTGAAGGTAAAAAACCACTGTGAAAAGTAACCTTTATTGTAGAGAACCCTTTTACATCCAGTAAATTACCTCCTCCTTTAGAAACCCTAATCACAAGGGTAAAAACACCTTTGATATATATTTTCCAATATATCAAATGAGGACCGAAGTCCTTTTTATATGAGGTGATCGGGTATGTCTCTCGACCCACCTTTTCAACCTAAATGGTTGACACATATACCAAGGTTTAAAATATTTAATAATAGAAATATAACTATTTCTTATTATTAAATATTTAACCTAAAGTATATCCTAGGTTTGAATATTTAATAATAGAAATATAAATATTTCTTATTATTAAATATTTAACCTATAGTATAATGTTGGACCCATATTTAATTAAGGGGTGGCCATCCCACTTAACCATTATGTTCCAACACTCCCCCTTAATGTTAAGTGGGATAACATATGTCAATAGATTACTTGCACGTGGTACACTATAGGATTTGCAATCCTTAAACCATAAAGGTTTTAGACTAGCATATAGGTTGAAGGAATTATAACACCTTCATCATACTCAAGTTATCTTTTGGTACAAAAGGATTTGGAATCTCAAATATCATCCCATGATCAATGGCTAAGTATGATTTGTGAGTTTTACATGTTCTCACAAGTTCTCGTAAAATGTTACTTGAAACCAAGCATATAGGAGCCTTTTATAACCAAGGTCCTCCTTAACAATATGCTTACACTGGATGTTTACTAGTAAACTCAATAACACTAAAGAGTTTACTAAATACCACCTTTAAGGTCTTTCTACACTTCTTTCTAAAAAAGAAGCCAAGGAGGTATACACATGCCCGAAGGTCTTTTTACATTTGCCGAAGGTCTTTATTACAATGCATTTTTCATTTTACAAATACCAAGTTCCATTAGGAGGTGACATTGTCATGCACACTCCCCCTCAATGGAAAATCCGACAATCTAAGTTTTCACAAAAGTGAAAAACTTTGCATCACTTGGGGGCTTTGTGAAGATGTCAGCAACCTTGCTCTTCATTCGGCACAAACTTGAGATCTATCTCACCACTTAGTTGCTTCTCACATATGAAGTTTATATGTATTTAAATGTGCTTCATCCTCGATGTTCATCTTTGGATTATTTGCAAGAGTTATGGTACTCTGGTTGTCGCATAATAAAGGAATACTACCTTGATCCTTCATCTTTATCTCGTCGAACAACCTCTTTAGCCATAGTGCCTCTTTTGCAGCTTCCATTGCACTTTTATACTCAACTTTAGTTGAAGAGATAGAAATAGTTGGTTGTTTTTTACTACACCAAGTAATGACACCTACACCAAATTTAAACACATAACCAGAAGTATATTTTCTATCTAATACATCACCAACATGATCATAATCACAAAATCCATATAAGTTAGCATTTTCATCCTTAGTATAATGAAACCCATAATTGATTATACCTTTAATATATCTAAGAATTATTTTTACAAGATTCCAATGATCTCTATAAGGTTCCTACATAAACCTAGAAGCAATTCCTACTGCATAGGAAATATCTAGTCTAGTTATAATTAGATAAATCAAACTACCAACTAACTGCCTATATAAAGTAAGACCATCTTTTTCACATGCACGTTTAGGATTGTTGTCGCCCTCAAAATCCCCCTCTTTTTGAAGTCAAGTTTTGTGAATTTTGAGTTGGTGCCTTGGATAAATTCATGCTTTGAAGTCGTGGGTGCTCGGTTTAATCTCGCCCTTTCGCTTGAAAATTATTTAGTCTTCACAGTTTAAAGTATTTTCTATTTCCCTGTTTGGATGCTTGAAAATATTTTCCTTCATTCGAATGTCGTTGTCAATCCTTCTCTTTGGTTGTGGATCGCGTCGAGCCTAGTATTGTTTGTAGTTTCTCATTCCATGGAGAAAAATTTGAAATTCGGGCGCAAATGGTGGGGTTTTCCCTTTCATTTTTATTTTTCCACAGTCGTGAATGATGGGCGTCAAATTTTGTCTCGACATCCGTAGATACGTGGACATCTCTGATTGGATGCGGCGTGGCAGGTTTATCTTTTAAACTTGTCACTTTTGTTATTTTTGCAAAAGTGTCAAATTGGCCCCATGGCCCGAAGGATCTTGATTGGCTAAAACAAGCGGTGGCAGAAAGGTGGGCCCTTTTTGTGTTTTGATGCTTTGAAAGGTCAAAGGTGGAAAGGCGGGTCCTTTTTGTGTTTTGAGGCATTATGGCGAAAGGCGTAAAATGTAAAAAGAATGCCTAAGGCCCGCAAAGGGACATGTGGCCATTTTTAAAGTCAAAAGTGGGGAGGCGGACCGTCGAAGCACTTTAGGAATTTTGGCTTTGTTTCCATAAAGGGCTTAAAGTTATAAAGTGACCCACGACCCCGCTCATGCCAAGGGATAAAGTCAAATGTTGAGCCCGCATCGAAAGTCAAAGCGGGAAGGCGGGTCGGCAAAGCACTTTGAGTTTTTGAGCTTTTTGTTGAAAAGAGTTAAAATTGTAAAAGTGAGCCGCGACTCCATTGCCACTCAAGTAAAGCCACGTGTCAGGCCTATATTAGAAGCGAATGGGTGGACCAAAATGTCTAAAATGCACAATCTCTATAAAAATCATAAAATGCAAAAGGCACCCCAGACCCACTTCAGTAAATCTCTTCCACGTGGACGACCCATTTTTAAAGTTGTAAAAGTGGGTTAACAGTTGTAATATGATGCATCTGGTTTTGTCGCTAGGCATGGAAATGGCCGAGGTGTTAGAGAAGTTCAAACATCAGTTTCTTGAATCAGTTTCATCATTTTTGTAACCGAATGTAACCATTTTTAGAAGCTATTTAGCGGGTTCTCTACGCCATTGTTCGGGGTTGGATCTTGGTACTCTGTAGATGTAATAGATTCAAAAGTAATCAATACGAAGTTTTTCCCTTTCTTCCTTTGTTATTCCTTCTTTCCTTGTTCGAATTTGTGAATCATCCATCTTTGCATGATAAGAAACTTTGTGTTCTTGTTAATATGATTCCAGGACCTTTATGTCTGTGAAATTATATCTGTTATAAACGTGAATGATTCCATTCTGCATCTCCTTTGATCAATACGTATAAGGTTATAATCTGCTATTTATATTTCCTGAAAGTATTGTTATGTTCTTCCTCTCTCATCTCCTTAGCTCTTCCATTATTTCATATTGATGATCTTTGGGCATAAAATGTTTCAAAGTATCAGGAATCCACACTTTGAAAGTTATACATTTGTATATAATTTTTGTTGTTTGCTTTCAATAAGGGAACCTCTCCCATTAAAGAGGGGGGACTTGATGTCCCCGATTCGTGATTTGTTAAAGTACAATTTTAAAACCCAATAGTTTTTAGCGACTTCTTTGGGAATTCATTTCAAACATTTCCTTTCTAAAAGAACAACTTCAAGATCATTTTCAATCTGGTGACTCTAAGATATACTCATGGTAAAAAGGCTCTCAGAATAGAAGATTCCCATTTTCAACTTCTGGAGCAACAAAACTTCTCTCTTCTTCCAGCAAGAAGGAACAAAAGAACTCGTTCTACAAGCACACCTCTTGTTAAAGACATAAATTCCAAGAATAACATTCCTTAAGAACAACTCAGCCCTAATCTTCATGCTTTGATACTTACTGGTGTTTTAGTTTCCCTTCAGTCAATTTTTCTAAAGATGGCAGCCCCTTTGCCTTGGGGACAATAGGTTGGGCCTCTTGCTCTTCCTCATCCATTGCATGAGTTACCTAGGGGTAACAGGAAAAAATTTCCTAATTCTGGGGTGATGGGAAGGTTCATCCAAATGAACACATTGCAGCCTTCATTTTTACATGTGGGATTCTTGGGGTTGAACATGAAGATGTCTCTGTCAGGATTTTGTGGAGACATTGCAGGATAATGTTTTTTATTGGTTCTATCATCTTCTTGTTGGGTCAATCACTAATTGGAACACCATGACAACTTAGTTTGAGCAACGTTTCAAACCTGCTAAAGATGTGCATGCTCTGTTAGCTCAAATCTCTCATATTAAGAAGGAACCATTTGAGCCCATGAGAGATTTTGTGGCTAAATTCAATAAGCTCATTCATAAAATTCCATAGAACACTCGTCCTGTAGATCAAATCCAAAAATGCTTCTTCCTCAATGCCCAGTTACCCGAAGTGAGTTATGCACTAAGGAGAGCTAACCTTGCAACTCTAGAGGCTGATCAATGGTTAGCTATCAATGTTGAGGATGACCTGATCATGTCTGGTAAATTGAAAAGAGAACATTCCAAGTCTAAAGCATATTCTTCTCCCCTCTCATGGAGCCAACTCAAATCAGTTAGTGCAGAAGCTTGCAAATGATCTCATTGCTATCAAGAAATAATTGGATCAACATACTCCTTACCAATACATCCCAAGGAAGAATTTTCAGCCTAGGAACCATTTGCCTTCTTCTCAGACTAGATTGGCTATTGAAGGCCCACCCATCAAGGTTCCAGTCAATGCAACTTGTGAAGTTCAAGAACCTAATGATGAGGAGTTTAATGAACTCTATGAAGAACCAGAAGAAGAGGTTGATGAAGAATTGGAGGAGCTTGGTGGATCTCAAGTTCATTTCCTTACCACTGAAGGTATGGATGACAAAGATGAATATGATGAAAGAGTGGCAGATATGAATAGTGAGTCATATGTTTTCATGACTCAAGAGCAAGTGAACAGAAAATAAAAATTGGTGCAGCCTGCTAAGAAATCCAAGGAGTTTCCTATAACTATTCCAGTGATTGCAAGAAGAGGAGCTCATATTCCCATTGCCTCCATGCAAAAGGTGAGTAATGCTAATCCTCCTCCTACTTTTGTTTCCAAAACTTCTTGTCCTTCAATTCCTAAAGTTGATAAATCAAAAGTTTCTCAAGTTCCTAGTAGTGATGCCCCATCCACCTCCAGGTCTTTTGATATCGTTGATCACCTCAAAAAGATCAAAATTCAAATCTTAGATTCAGAATTTTACCAGACTCATCCAAAAGCTTTTGCTAAAATGGTAAACTTTGTCAATTCCAAATCCAAAGCCTCATCCAATACTTCTAAAGGTATTTTTCCCACTCCCTCTTCCTCACCTCAACCAAGCCTTGTGGCTGCAGTCACTTCCCTAATGAGCAAATTAAACCATTCTATGTGACTCTTCTCATAGCTGGTAATAAACTCGATAAGAATCGTGTCATAGACTAAGGAGCATCAGAAAATGTAATGCCTACAAAAGTAGCTCATGCTTTGGGCCTGACTCTAACACGTACCTTTGGTTCTGCTATTCCATGGAGAGTAGAGAAGTGCCTTTGGTTGGGAGGATTAAAGATGCACAAGTAGCCTTCATTTGCTTTTCCAGAGAAAAGGGTTAAAGCCACTATTTTGGTTGTTGATATTCCTCCCTCATATGGGATGTTGCTGAGTAGGAATTTCTGTAAGGATGTAGGAGGTGAAATTCAGATGGATTGGTCGCATGCTTTGATCCCGGTCAATGGAAAAATGAAGAAGCTGCTACCTGAGAAACAGACTGAATACATTGTGCAAAAGACTGATGATCCAAAAGAACAAATACTCTATGAAGATATAGGGCATGGTAACTATATGATTATGTCACAGGTTGAGGTAAAACCTCATAAGGGAGTGATTTATGATCCCAATGGCATTTGCACTTTGGAATTTGATGGAAGCTATTCTTCAGTTGGTTCTGGAGTTGGAGTGGTGTTGATATCTCCAAAAGGGAAGATTCATCCTTTTTCATTCAAGCTTTGTTTTGAAAATACAAACAATACAGCTGAATATGAGGCACTCATACTTGGATTGAACATGGCAAAAGAAATGGGAGTGAAGAATATTTGTGCTCATGGTGATGCAGAGTTGATTGTGAAACAAGTAAGGGATCTTTACCAAGTCAAGAATAGGAGATTGAAGCATTATAGAAATCTTGTCTGGGATTCCATTGAGTTTCTTGATGCTTTCTTCATTGAAGTTATGCCAAGAGAGAAGAATACTAGAGTTGATTCTCTAGTTGTCTCAGGATCTCTGTTGATTCCTCACCCAGATTTCTCTCAGGAGAAATTTACCATTGAAATGATTCATAGGCCCAATGTACCAGATAATGCAAACAACTAGCAGGTTTTCAATGATGATCAACATTTGCTCTCATTCTTGGAGCTTAAGGACAACTTCAACCAATTATGTTTTGAAGGAAGTGAGACTTTGCCTAGAGAGTGTGTATACTCGAATGAAGAAGATATCAAGGAAGAGATGGATCAAGATGGTTGCATCAAATTGAAAGGTAACAAGATCCCTAAAGGGTTGGTGAGTTTGGAAGATTTTTTTGATAAGTATGATAGGTACATTAATTCTAAAGCTTCCCAAGGAGCTCGACAGTCTGTTGAATGTGAAAAGATTAATATTGGGAGTCTTGATGAACCCAAGATAATGAATATTGGAAAATGTTGCACTCAAGAAGAGAAGATGAAACTAGTAAACGTATTAAAAAACTATGTTGATGTTTTTGCCTACTCATATGATGATCTCAAGGCTTTTTAACCAAAGGAAATGCAACACTTTATCCCTCTCGAAACACGGGATCAAACCTTTCAAGAAGAAACAAAGGCAATACAATACCAAGGTTTGCTGGCACTATTTTTCAAGATATCCAGGAAGTTACTAAAGGCAAAGATTATTTTCCCTATACATCATTCAACATGGATTGCCAACATTGTGCCTTTCAGGGAAGAAGAATGGAGAGATTTGCATCGTGTGGATTTCGGAGTTTGAATCATGCCTCTACGAAAGACAACTATCCTCTCCCATGATGGATCAATTTTTGCAAGCTGTCATAGGCTCGAGATGTTGTCTATGGTTGATGGATTCTCTGGGTACAATCGGGTGGAATTCGGTACTTCGATCAACACAAAATTACTTTTACTACTCCTTGGGGCACCTTTGCCTATAAGAGAATGCCTTTTGGTCTTATCAATGTTGGTTCCACCTTTCAGAGGGTAATGAAATTGGATTTTTGTAGTCTAAAGGGAAAATGTATTGTTGTGTACCTTGATGATTTGACTGTTTTCTCCTAAACAAAGGCGAGATCACTTTCAACATCTTGAAGTAGTCCTCCAAAATGCGAGATAACATGGAGTTTCTCTCAATCCTAAGAAGTCGCCTTTTGTGCTACTAAAGGCAAGTTTTAGGGCATATTGTCTCCAAATAAGGAATAAAGATAGATCCATAAAGAGTTCATGTAATCCAACAAATTCCTCTTCCCACAAGCAAAAAGCGTGTTCACTCTTCCTTTGGTAAGATAAAATTCTGAGGAGATCCATTCCGATTTTGCAGAATCGACTATGAGCATTGCTCACGTGATGAAGGAAATAAAAAATTTGGTTGGACTTCCGAAGGTAAAGAAGCATTTGAAGGTATCAAGAAATCCATTGCTAAGACTCCCATCTTAGCATGTCCTAATTTCAACAAGGATTTTATCATCTATTGCTATGCTATGGAGAGTACCTTGGCTGTTGTGCTAACTCAGAGAAATTATGAGGATCATGAACTTCCAATTGCATTCATGAGCTATGTTCTAAAAGCTCATGAATTGAAATATACTATGATGGAGAAACATGATTTTGCAGTGGTTAAAGATGTCAAGCAGTTTCATTTTTATATTCTTAATTCTCACTTTGTTGTGCTTGTACCTGATACAACCATCAAGTCTATTCTTACACAATAGGATTTTGGGACTAAGAGAGGCAATTGGTTAAAAAATCCTAAGAATATGATGTTGATATCAAACCAACTAAGCTAGTCCAAGGTAAAGGCTTATGTGAGCTTATTGTTGAAGGAGCTGATGCAAAATTGTCTAAAGAAGCAGTTGATGTTCCTATTGTCCTCTTCCTTAGTTCAATAGATGAATGGTATGCTAGTATTGCACATTTTCTTACTTATGGAGAGTGTCCATCCCACTTGAGTGCCAAGGAAAAGAGAGCTATTAAGCTAAGGTCTGCACAAGTATGTATTATGGGAAAATGCTTTATTCAAGCAAGGCATAAATGGAAGATTCCTTAAATGTGTGGACAAAGAGCAACAAAAGAAGTTGTTTTCAGCTTTTCATGATCAGGCTTGTGGAGGGAATTTCTCTTCTGTTGTCACTGCCCATAAGATCCTTCGTGTAGGGTACTATTGGCCTACATTGTTCAGAGATGCATCAAAATGGGTAGGTAAGTGTGAAGCCTGTCAGAATTTTGTTAGGAGACCAAAGTTAGTTGCTTTACCACTAAAACCAAAGAGTGATTGATGAGCCTTTTCAACGGTGGGAATTGGATTTCATTGGAACTTTTAATCCACCTTCCAGTCTGCTAGGCATACTCACATGCTAATGCTTGCTACAAATTACTTCACAAAATGGGTAGAGGTTATTCAAGTCAAAAGCACTACTTCGAGGTGGTGTATCAAAGAGAACATCTTGATAAGGTTTGGGGTACCAAACAAGATTGTGACTGATAATGCATCGAATTTTTCTTCTTCTAAGGTGATGGATTTATGCTATGGCTATGGATTTCCCTTGCTCATTCTTCAAATTATTATCCTCAAGGGAATGGAAAGCAGAATCAACAAATAATAATTTGGTAACCATCATTCGGAAGCTTTTTAATGACTCTCAGAGGAATTGGCACAAGAAACTTTATGATGCTCTTTGGGCAGATAGGATTACACCCAAAAGAGCAATTGGGATGTCTCCATTTCAAGTGGTGTATGGTGTTGAAGCTCAGTTGCCAATAACAGCGGAATTACCAGCCTTGCACTTAATGAAGGATATTGAAGATTCAAGCTTTATCAGTTCCTTGGACAAGAGGATCATGTATCTCCGTGAAGTTGGATGAATACATGTTGTAATTTTTGAAAGAATCTCAACTCATCAACCGAAGGTGAAAACTTTGTTTGATAAGAAGGCTAGACCCAATTTTTTCAAGTGGGAGATATTGTTCTGTTGTGGGACAAAAGACATGAACCTCAAGGAAGCCATGGTAAGTTTGATTCTCGTTGACTTGGTCCTTTCAAAATCGGACACTTTCTTTGGAGAAAATTCTTTCTACTTGGATTATATGGATGGATCTTCTCTCCCACTTCCTTATAGTGGGCAATATTTGAAGTTGTTCAAGTCCTAGGTGATTAGGTAGTCCTTCTGTATATTGTGTACAGTGTTTTGGTTTTTGGTCGTTCCTTTTTGTTTTGTTTTTGGTCTTTCCTTTTGGTTTGTTTCTTTTCCTGTTGCGTGTGTGTTGTCTTCTGTATTGGTTTTGCCTTTGACTCTATTTGCCCAATGGAAAAGGCATTGGTCTGCTTTCCCTGAGTTTTTCTATGGTTCTTGATCTTGCCTCGTTCCTCTGTCAAGTCATCCCCAGAAAGAGCCAACTGTTGTTGCCCTCAAAATTTTTGTGAATTTTGAGTTGGTGCCTTGGAGAAATTCGTGCTTTGAAGTCATGGGTGCTCGGTTTTAATCTCGCCCTTTCGCTTGAAAATTCTTTAGTCTTCGCAGTTTGAAGTATTTTCTATTTCCCCGTCTGGATGCTTGAAAATATTTTCCTTCATTCGAATGTCATTTTCAATCCTTCTCTTTGGCTGTGGATCGCGTCAAGCCTGGTATTGTTTGCAGTTTCTCATTCCATGGAGAACAATTTGAAATTCAAGCGCAAACGGTGGGGTTTTCCCTTTCATTTTTATTTTTCCACAATCGTGAATGATGGGCGTCAAATTTTGTCTCGACGTCCGCAGATACGTGGACATCTTTGATTAGATGCGGCGTGCAAGCAGTTTATCTTTTAAACTTGTCACTTTTGTTATTTTTTGCAAAAGTGTCAAATTGGCCCCGTGGCTCGAAGGATCCTGATTGGCTAAAACAAGCGGTGGCAAAAAGGCGGGCCCTTTTTGTGTTTTGATGCTTTGAAAGGTCAAAGGTGGAAAGGCGGGTCATTTTTTTGTTTTGAGGCATTATGGCAAAAGGCGTAAAATGTAAAAAGAATGCCTAAGGCCCGCAAAGGGACACGTAGCCATTTTTAAAGTCAACAGTGGGGAGGCGGACCGTCAAAGCGCTTTAGGAATTTTGGTTTTGTTTCCATAAAATACTTAAAGTTATAAAGTGACCCACGGCCCCGCTCATGCCAAGGGATAAAGTCAAATGTTGAGCCCACATCGAAAGTCAAAGCGGGAAGGCGGGTCGACATAGCACTTTGATTTTTTGAGCTTTTTGTTAAAAAGAGTTAAAATTGTAGAAGTGAGTCGTGACTCCATTGCTGCTGAAGTAAAGCCACGTGTCAGGCCTATATTAGAAGCGGATGGGCGGACCAAAATTTCTAAATGCACAATCTCTATAAAAATCATAAAATGCAAAAGGCACCCCGTGCCCACTTCAACAAATCTCTTCCATGTGGACGACCCATTTTTAAAGTTGTAAAAGTGGGTTAACAGCTTGTAATATGATGCATCTGGTTTTGCGCTGAGCATGGAAATGGCCGAGGCGTTAGAGAATTTCAAACGTTGGTTTCTTGAATCAATTTCATCATTTTTTGTAACTGAATGTAACCATTTTTGGAAGTTATTTAGCGGGTTCTCTACGCCATTGTTCGGGTTGGATCTTAGTACTCTGTAGATGTAATAGATTCAAAAGTAATCAATACGAAGTTTTTCCCTTTCTTCCTTTGTTATTCCTTCTTTCCTTGTTCGAATTTGTGAATCATCCATCTTTGCATGCTAAGAAACTCGTGTTCTTGTTAATATGATTTCAGAAAATTTGTGTCTCGTGAAATTATATCTATTATTAACTCGAATGATTTCATTCTGCATCTCCTTTGATCAATACGTATAAGGTTATACTTTGCTATCTATATTTCTGAAAGTATTGTTATGTTCTTCCTCTCTCATCTCCTTAGTTCTTCCATTCTTTCGTATTGATGATCTTTGGGCATAAAACGTTTCAAAGTATCAGGAATCCACACTTTGAAAGTTGTACATTTGTATATAAGTTTTTCTACTTGCTTTCAATAAGGGAACCTCTCCCATTAAAGAGGAGGGACTTGTTGTCCCCTGACTGTGGTTTGTTAAAGTACAATTTTAAAACCCAACAAGGATCAAGTTTTATTCCAACTTCAATAGGTGTAGAAATTAGTTTACAATCAATCATATTAAAATTTTCTCAATACATTGGTTGCATATTGTGCTTGAGAAACAACAATAGAATGTTTATCTTGAAATACATTCATGCCAAGAAAATGATGTAAGAGACCTAAATCAATCATTTCAAAGTATTGTTTCAATTTTTCTTTAATCCTATGAATTAAAGTAGGACTATCACCAGTCATAAGAAGATCATCCACATATAGACATACAATGATAATGTGAGAACCTTCTTGCTTAATGAATATATCATTGTCAAAAGAATAATTAACAAAACCTAATTGTTTAAAGAAAGCATTAATTTTTGCATACCAAGCTCTAGGAGCTTGCTTTAAACCATACAAAGATTTTTTCAACTTACAAACATAGTTTTCTTTACCAATTTCTTCAAAACATTTAGGTTGAGACATGTAAAGTTCTTCTTTTAAATCACCATTCAAAAAAGTATTTTTCACATCCATTTGGTGGATTTCCCACCCAAACTGAGCAACAATAGCAAACAAGGTCCTAATAAAGTGCTCATTTTAGCTACAGGGGAAAAGGTCTCAACATAATCTATCCCAAGTTTCTGAGTGAAACCTCTAGCAAAAATTCTAGCTTTATATTTGTCAATACTACCATCAACATTATATTTTACTTTGTATAACCATCTAGACCCTATAACGCTTCTTTTCTCAGGAGGTGGAACCAAATCCCATGTTTGATTTTAAATTAGGGCATTATATTCATCCTGCATTGCATTGATCCACTTCTCATCCTGAGAAGCTTCTTCAAAACTTTGCAGCTCAGGTTCATACAAGGTCATTAATGCATGGTACGTATGATGACTTCTAGTCATTTTCCTAAGGTCAATAGGATTAGAAATTTCTAACAGTTTGAGCCCATTTTGGTTTCTTAGCTAGGGAGACAGGAGATTCAAAAACATCCATAGCATTAACATAAGAAACATCATCATGATCTTTTACCATATTTTCATTATTAGAACCAAAACCATCATTAGGAATATTGACAGGATTAAGAATATCATTACTATTTGAAGATGAACAGAAACATTTTTCTAAAACAATAACATTGTGATTTTTAGTTACTTCCCTTTTTATAGGGTCATAAATCCTTAAACTTGTAGTGTTAATACCATATCCAATGAAAATACAAGAAAAATAAGTCATATCAAGTTTCTTTCTTTTCTTTTTAGGGATATATAAGGAGGCAAGACTACCAAAGACTTTTAAATGTGATACATCAAGTTTTTATTTGACCATTTCTCTAAGGGGGTCGAAAGGTGAATAGATTTGGTAGGGACTCTATTTAGAATGTAGATTGTTGTGTTCATTTCTTCTGCCCATAGAAATTTGGGAAGACTGGTAGAATGAAGCATAGTGCAAGCCATATCTAGAATAGTCCTATTTTTCGTTCTGCAACACCATTAGACGAGGAGAATGGGGAGAAGTTAATTCTCTCTTAATACCACAATCAATACATAATTTTTCAAATGCTTTGCTAACATATTCACCCCCATTATCTATTCTAAGCCTCTTAATTTTATAATTTGATGAATTTTTAACAAAAATTTTAAATTCCTTAAATTTTTCAAATACATCGGATTTATTTTTAGGACAATATGTCCAAATCATCCTGGTGAAATCAACAATAAATGTCACAGCATACAAAGAACCGTTTAATGAATCTACTTCAAGAGGTCCTCTAACATCACTATGAACGAGTTCTAGTGGTGAAGAGGAACTCTTCTCAAGATGTAAGTGAAAGGGTTTAGCACTTTGTTTCGAGCATAAACACCCTTCACAAGCATCATGAGATGAAGACAAAACAAGCAAACTTTGAACTAGATTATATCTAGACATTTCATACAAGCTTCGATAATTAACATGTTCTAACTTGTATCAATGTATTAGTTAGCTATGCAAAGAGAATTGAAACTAACACCTTAGTAGTTTCAAAACATGAACTAACTACACAAAGATCATCATGCTAAGAGCTAAACAAGACTAAATACCAACATTATGCATTAAAAATTTGAAATAGAAATCAAACTAATATGTTAAGCATTAGAATCTCTACTCTTTAGATCACCAAAATACTAAATGAACCTAGATAGATCCATGGCAATCAAAGTTGATTGTTTGATCTTCAAGGGTTTGGGAATGGAAGCTCATCAAAGTATGGCTACAAGACCATTTTGATTATCTCCATATGACCCAAAATCTTGGATGGATGAAATGCAAGAATGAGGCTATTAGCTCAAATGAAAGATGCTCTAAGATGAAATGTCTATAGATTAGCTATAAACATGTAAGGTGTAAGAAGAAAGGTAGGAGGAGGGCTCTTTATATAGCCCAATGGATAAAATAATATCTACATCCCTTTACATGTGGGATAATAGAGAGGTTGGGTTAGTTGTGGATAAGGGAGGTTTAGAAAGGGTTGAGTTAACCGTATGAGAGTTTATTTTGTACTTTAGTTACTCATGAGGTTTGAGGAGATTTATTAATTAACCAAAGTGATTAAATGCTTATAGAAGTTTTTTAGAGGAATAGTTAGTATGATTTATGTTATGAGAGGATTTTAATCAAATAAATGACGATTTATTGAATAAATAGAAGAGATAATTAATTAATTAAGAATAATTAATTAATCTAGATAGAAAGGGGAGCTGATTAACTGAAGGTCGTTAATTGGCATCGTTGTTGGATAGAAGAGTTAATTAACTAACGTAATGTAATTAATTAACGATGATAGCAGAGAAAATGTGCGATATTGATGATATGTCGTCAATTTGCGGGAAATGGTATAATTAGTGCAATTTAAGTATTTAAATTGGTCAAGCTAAATTATAGGTTAGAACATGTTAATTAACGAAGTTACTTCAAGAGGTCCTCTAACATCACTATGAACGAGTTCTAGTGGTGAAGAGGAACTCTTCTCAAGATGTAAGTGAAAGGGTTTAGCACTTTGTTTTGAGCATAAACACCCTTCACAAGCATCATGAGATGAAGACAAAACATGCAAACTTTTAACTAGATTATATCTAGACATTTCATACAAGCTTCGATAATTGACATGTCCTAACCTTTCATGCCATAGTTTTGAATTATTCAAACTTTGAGATACAAAACAAGATGTAGAAGAAAAATAATAAAAAATATACAAACCATTTCTTTGAATTCCTTCAGCAATTATATTATCATTACTATCTTTGATGTACCAAGTATCCTTCAAAATTTGAATAGACAAACCATCATGAGTTAGTTGTGAACATGACAAAAGATTCTTTTTAAGATTAGGAACAAATAAAACATTATTCAAAATACCATTTGCAAATTTTACTTTTCCTTTCTCTATTGCTTCTAAAGATGAGTTATCACCAAGATACACATGTTCATTGATTTTTGTAACATCAAATAAAGAATTGGAAATACCAATCATATGATTTGAAGCACCTGAATCTAGAATCCATTCAAAATTAGAGGAAGAGTATAAAGTAGCATATAATGTATTAGTTTTAGGAGTGTCATTAAAACTATAATTTTTCCTTAAATTATATTTAGATGAGATAATATGTTTCTGATTTTTATGGATAGGTTTATTAGATTTACACTCTTCTTTTGTATGCCCAAATTTGCCACATTTGTGACATTTACAATTAAAGCTTACACACAAATGTTTAGAAGTAAAAAATTTATTATTAGAAAATGAAGATTTAGATCTAAACTTATGATCAGAGAAGAGCTTGCATGGTTTGAACTTAAAATTTGATAAAGAAGTGCCTAAAAGGCATTGTCCTTAGAGTCGAAGTTCATCATCACTTGCTCTTCTGTATCAGAAGAGAACTCAAATTATTTAAATCAGGTAATTCATCTTCATTATGATATTTAGAGTTTAGGATAGAAATAAAATTCCTAAATCTTTCATGTATATTCAACTGAACAATAAAGTAGATTAATTTTTCACCAATTAAGTCACAATTGCATCCATCTAATTGTGCTTTGATATTTTTAATTTTGGCTAAGAAATTAACTACTTTTTCATCTCCTTTCATAGGAGTCATAAGTAATTCTAAAACAAGTTTAATAATCTTAGATAAGCTGCGTACCTTCATGCATGGATTCTAATTGTATCCATACCTCTTTAGGATGTTCGATATTACCAATGTGTAGAAGATATTCATTATTCACATTGCACATGATCATGGAAAGGGCCTCATGCATACATTGTGAGAATGCATTCATATTTTCCACATTCGCTTAACGATTGGTGGGCGTAAGCTCAGTTCTTGAAACAATCGTCCAAATTTTCCTTGCCATAAGTTTTGATTTGACCCGATCTTCCAAATATTGTAATTTGCTCCATTTAGGATCTGGGATTTATCGAGGCAAAAGAAATTGGATGCCATTGTCTTTCAAATTTCCTAAAACACATACCCCATTATGATATAATGTGCCACTGAGTTAGAAACATATTAATAAAAAAATGACAATACCCATATTTTATGATAAAAAAACTTGTATTATTTCATTAAAAAATCAAGTATTATATATATATATATATATATATATATATAAAAAAGAAATAACTAATTTTTTTAAAATCTGATCATAAAAATATTAATAGAACCAGATCTAAATTTATAGATCTAAAGAAACTATTTGATCATAACTAATTCTTTCATTAAAATGTATACTAATTAACTTTCCATAATCAAATAATAACCCACATTATAAAGGGCTCTAGCATTATACCCAGACCTATCATAAAAAAATTATGACCATATAGAAGTGAAGATGAAACCCCTAAGAATGCACAACAACTTCAAATTTTTGAAAAATGTTAATGAAGATAAATATTTAGCCAAATTAAATTTGACGTCTAAATGACCGTCATTCTACCTTATTTTTGGTTTGTTGTGACGGTCATTTGACCATCAATTTTAACACAGTAAAAATTTCCTAGATATGGCCAACTTAAATTTGACGTCTAAATAACCGTTATTCTACCTTTTTTTTGTTTGTCGTGACGATCATTTGAGTGTCAATTTTAACACAATGTAAATTACTTGTGTATTTCCAAAAAATGATATTTCAGAATTTCTTCTTCTGTATAGTTTTAGAATGATTTTGTTTATGAATTATGACTATACAATCGCATGTGTACAATGCAATGTGAACACCGAATTGTATATGTTATTTGATTTAGAGGGATAATTATTACTTTTGTAGTTGATGTTGATAAGGGGTGTGATTGATTTTGTAAGTGTAGGAATATAGATAAAGCATTACATTTAAGCGTTCTATATCTACATTTCAAATTTGTTACAAATTCGTACATATACATTTGCAAATCTTATATCATGAGTGGTAGCATTTTGCGGACTATTTTATTTGAACTAAACATGAATACATGAAGACTTCGTACATTTGCATATTAATTGCACTTTAGTCCCCTGGGATAGTCATTGCCAAACCAAACACCCAAATAATTATAAAAGGAATGAACAAAGGAAAACATAGAAAAGCTCTCCATTAACTTACCTTGGAAGATTACAGTTTTATTGAAACACTTTTTGACAAATATGAAAAGTTACTCATGTACCTGTCTTCAAGAGCGGATTGAACTCTCTACTACATGTAGTGTTGGAGTGTAGAACCCACTGGCTTGTTTAGATCAATTATATATCATGTATAATTCAACCCTGGTGTTTGATCCATCTGATGGAACTTCAAAAAGGTTTTCAATTCTTGTTGTTCAGGAATTGGCATCTCAACACCTTGACAACCTTCCTCAAAGGTACATCAGATCAGAGAAAGAGAGACCGAATGCATGTCCTAATAATCATTTGGACATCGCCATTATTGATATGGGCATGTTTTTGGGAGCTTTAGATCTTTACGGGAAAAAGGAAATGGATAAAATTGGAGTTGCATGCCAACAATGGGGAATTTTTCAGGTGGGTACAATGAAATTGATTATAAACAATATAATTGACCAATAATTGTGACAAAGTAGTAGTTTTTGTAACAAAAGCTTTGCCAATGTTGAAAAATAAGCTTTGGGATTCAAGTCTACTTGTGTCACTTTGGACTAATATTGGAGGACATTTCAATTAGTGTCTTTCCTAGTGGGTTCTTTCTAGGTTGTGGTTTGGGGTTGGTATGTTACATTCCTCCCACTATTTTGTACGTATTAATAAGACATCTTATATTATTTAAAGGAACATAAGAGTTACATCAATATGACAACAAGGGTATGTGGAGCTGTAAGGTTTTCAAGCATACCCCTCCCCTTCAGTCCATAGTAGTTATCTATGTGATGTACCATGTCAGTAATTTGCAAGCCATTAATGGTGGTATATGGTTATGATGGTATTTCATTACAAATTAACTCACTCCTTTTCACTCGCTTACTTATGATGGTATGCATGTCTTTGTGATAGGTTGTGAATCATGGAATTCCTTTGTCTCTGATGGAGAGAATGAAGGGAATTGTGAGGGAATTCATTCAACTACCATTGGAAGAAAAGCTCAAGTATGAAGTGCAAGAGCTTGAAGGCTATGGCCAGACCTTTGTGGGCTCTAACAACCAAAAAATGGACTAGGCAAGATACCATGTACTTGACCACTTTACCTCCAGAGAGTAGAAAATTGAATTTGTGGCCAACAAGGCCTCTAGACTTCAGGCACCTAAATTTTCTGTGATGGTACAATGTCTTAGCTTAAAATAATTATTTGTTGTGGTAGCCTGCTCCTATCCATTGGCCTTATATCAATTTCACTTTACAACTGATTGCACCACCCATTTGTTGCAGAGACACAGTGGATCAATACTGCTACTGAAATTCAGAAGCTTAGCAATACAATTTTGTGCCTTTTATCGGAGAGTGATGGGTTAAAACCAGATTGCTTCATTAACATGTATGGAAAAGTTACACAGATGATGCAACTGAATTATAAGTACCCACCCTACACAAGACCAGATGATAATGTATGGAAAAATTTGGGTTGTTAAAGGAAAAATTGGTCATTGTTTACTTGAAAATTGGCTCATCCGTTGAGAAAAGCAAACCCTAAGATAGAGAGGACTCATGGGGATGCATTTTTTTTTTTCCGACACAATACACGTCCTAGTTTCATTCCTGTCAAATAGTGTTTTGTGAAATCACCTCACCAAATCTCACAAACAAATACCCATCAGAAGTGTTGTTTGTGCTCCCTGTAACATCTTAGACACCAACCTGCTCTGTTATCCGAGACTTAGACACACTGAAGCTCGAGGTTGAGAAGAAGCTCATCTCTATTCAGGAATTCATCATAATTACATTTTATGTTCCTCTTTGGCTGTAAATTTTTTTAGTTACATAAAAAACAATATTTATAGTTTGCATTCAAACATTTAAAAGGGAATACCAAATATATTATTACAGGGACATGGCAGCTTGTCTGAGCTAGCTAAAAGTATACTCATGTAACCATAAAAAAAGGCACACAGATTCAGTTTGCCTAATGTCAATATTGTCCAGGTAGAAGTTGTAAAGACAAAATAGATATCCATTTTTTCATAATGATGAGAGAAGCATTTTATCTATCCACATGTCCAAATATTAATTGGCCTCTGAAAAAATTCCTAAATAAATCAAATGAAGTTTCATTACAAAATAATAGTACTCCTCACCTTGGTTCCTTTGTTTATATCCAGCCCAATTCCAAATCTAAAATATAAACAAACAGTTCGTCCCTAATGAAAAACATAATCAGGCACCTTGCATTACATTACATGCATTGAATGTCAATGAAGAGTCCCAATTCACTTGAATTATCACAATTCTGAAAGGGATGCCCGTCAGTTCTTAAGCTTTATCAGAACTGAAAGAGATTTCAGCCAGTTTAAGCTTTACACCTTGGGATTTGTTGAACCATTTAAGGGGATTTTTATTATTTTCTTATGATTTTTCCTGTCCATTACTTCTGCATATCCCACCACTATTTCTGGTGAGTTTCCAAGTTTATTTGCAAACAGATATTATATTTTCGCTCTACATTTGCAGGTGTTCATCGACTGGTTGTGATCTCATTCATACGGGAGGGATTCTTGATGCATGGATTGATTTGCAGTTGTTAGACTTCATTTTCTTTGACTGGGACAAGGTACTGAGACCAGGAGGGTTCCTCTGGGTGGGATAGTATTAAGGGACAAAGGAGACAGAAATTATCTTCTCCAATAGATCGTTTCTCAAACCCTAACAAAAAGGTAGAAAACATGAAAAAACAATACTATCCATACCTTTTTTATGAAAACCTGTAAATTCTCGTTGCTGAAGGAATATATTTTTGGGAAACTGAACCATAAATTCTCTTTCTGGACGTTGCACATGGATGACACAAACTTTCAATAAATCGTGGACCCCTGCATACACGCAACAACTCAGACAATAAAAATTTGTAACAACAGGGTAGAGGAAGAAGTAACCGGATAGTCACACCATACCTATTAATTTTCGCACCATGTTGACATTTATGTGACCGCTACTGAATAGTCCCTAATGTGATTGATGATGCCCTTTTGCAACAGCTTACGTTAAGAAATAAATCCCCCAGAAATTTCAGTCAAACCCTAATTGAACTTCAAACTGCGAATCCAAATCAGCATGCAGCGGATGGAAGGGCCGATTTATAAGACATGCACGATGAAAGATAAGCTCAAACACAGTCAAATATATGCAAACCCTGAAAAACGTCCAAATAGACGTCAAATTTAACATAGTCACTAAAACATCGGAGGGGCCTTTCCCATAGGGGAATGCCTTCGTCGTAATAAGATATAAACAATTATATAAAAAAATTAGAATAGTTTATATAATATAAACTATAATGATCTTTATTCTATAGTAAATTTTTATTTAAAGAATATAGTTATAAAAACTATAAACTTATATTTTTAAAATCAAGCCCTATTAGAGGGGGGTCCAAAGGACACGGGCATATTATTTTGAAAAAAATAAGGTAAAAATAGTAAGAAAATTTTTACTAGGTGCAAGGAGATTTTAAATCACATGAGAGTACAAATTAACTTGGAGATTTATAGAGGGGACAAGTAATTTCACCCGGCTAATGAAATAATTTGAAATCCCTATTTTCATGAAACTTGTCTCCTCCCTTCATTTACTCTTGAATTTTACCTTTGAAAACATTTACCCTACACACATTTAAAACTATAGAGAAATAGAAATATTTCATATATTAATTTACCCTTACATGTATGTGATTTTTCACACGCATGTAAACCCCTTTCACCTATGCACACTCACATTAATTCCTCACAAAACATTAAAAAAATTATCTTGGAAAACACGAAGGTAAAAACCCACTTTGTGAAAAATAATCTTTATTGTAGAGAACCTTTTACATCCAGTAAATTACCTTCTTTAGAAACCCTAATCACAAGGGTAAAAACACCTTTGATATATATTTTCCAATATATCAAATGAGGACCCAAAGTCCTTTTATATGAGGTGATCGGGTATGTCTCCCGACCCACCTTTTCAACCTAAATGGTTGACACATATACTAAGGTTTAAAATATTTAATAATAGAAATATAAATATTTCTTATTATTAAATATTTAACCTAAAGTATATCCCTAGGTTTGAATATTTAATAATAGAAATATAAATATTTCTTATTATTAAATATTTAACCTATAGTATAATGTTGGACCCATATTTAATTAAGGGGTGGCTAGCCCACTTAACCATTATGTTCCAACATCATTTTCACAAATCTAGTCTTCCATCCGAGTCAAATAATTGTTAACAACACTTTGTCATTACACTCCATTGTTGTGCACCCTCTCTACACACCATAATGAAACTCCCCTATACACTATCACTACAAAAATTCCTATGCATATCCCATAGATACACACATACCTTCCTAAACATAGTATGCTAGAAATACAAAATTCCCATGTACACATGCACCTACGCATAAACCTTTTGTGATTCTCCCTTACACAAATATGGTGTGTGCACAAGCTACCATGAAAACCAATTTGTGTGCCTATTCATTCACAACACCATATGTTGTGCATGATAGACCTTGAGTAACCCATGTAAAGTTGAAACACTTCCAATATGGTGGAAGCATGAGATAAATAGTTACTTATTAGACATACTTAATTTCATTAAGGAAGTTGTTAAGATCTATGTAAGGGTTGAGGAAATAATGTATCTATTGAAGAAGATAGTTCTAACATTGAGGCATGCATTGCTCAATTTTATACTCTAGAATAAGATGCCAAAAAAATTAAGCATCATGATTAAGGAATTATTGGTTATGGAAGGGGTTTTCACTAGAAAAGAGGACAATTGTTTGTTAGATTGGAGAAAAATGATAAATTGGAAAACCATAGTCTTCAAAGAATCTAATAAGAACCTTCAAGAATTGTTAAAGGATAATGAAAAAGATAAGGGGAAATGATTTTATGGATTCCCTCTCTAGTCACTTGTTCAAGCCTGATTGAAGTGGCACATATTCTCTCTTTAATATCAAATATAAATTTTCAAATTTGATTAATGAAGAGCTCTTGAGTGAGATGTTTTTTGACGTAGAAACCATGAATCATATTTGTGAGATATAATTGACCATGAATAACTTCCAAAAATACTTGTATAGTTTTCAAAGGGTGGTCATATACATGAAAATAACTCTAGATAGATAGATCATCATATGATGAAGTACACATATATCGAAATAAAATATGATCATGCATGCCCTCAAAAAGTTCTCGATTACAAGACCAAGAAGGCCAAAGAGAGAAACAAAGGAATGGCTAGTACTCCTAGGATTCTAATTTCAAAATACTTTTGAAAATAGAATGTAATCGAAGTGGTTTTTTTTTAAATTCAATCTTAGGTTTTGTAATAAATTGTAAATGAAAAATAATGTGAAAGATCATCCAAGAACCAATTACCTTTACACATTATAAATACAAGTTGTTAAGAGAAATTAACTTTTTAGTGTTGTCCAAAATTTTGTTGAAAAGGAAGAGTGTAATGAAGCTTCATATTCAACCTCATTTAAGAAATACAAAGAGTTTTACATAATTCTATGTCTTTAAATTTATTTAGTGATATCATTTATATTATGTTAAATGAATGCCTTTTTTATCCTTTTCATACAATATATAATTCCAATATTTAATGGTTCTTAAATGATGATTATTTTTCCCTACATGTTTGATTAACTAAAATTAACTAAACTAATGTAGTAAAAGATAGTTAATCTAATCTAGGAGGACATATAACGCAGTAAGTAAATGTACTAAAATAGTATGTAAATGTACTAAATAATAGAACTAATAAAAATAAAAACCCTAATGTGCAAGAAGGGAAAGGAAAGAACTCAGCTGATAATTGATGACTCGGATTGTGTCATTGGTGATGTACAAAAAATCAGAAGGCAAGAACGATTGTGCAGGAGTGTTGAAAAGGAAATATTTGGATGATGTTTTGGATTGGGGCACCTAGAAGAAGACTAGGGCGCCCACGGGCGCTCTGGTAAGCAAAACAGTGTCGTGGTCTAGGAAAACGTTTGAGGTGGTCTTCACAGGAGTTGAGAGATGACGGTTATCCTTCACTACTTCTTGCATTAATTTCTTTGTATTGCACTGAATGCTCTAAATATTCCAAGAGGAAGAAATAACTTGCAAAATACCAAAATGAAGTATTAAAACCCTAAAAAATAAAGATGCAGAATGAATGGGTCGACGGTGACCTCGGGTACCGCCACAACAAGTGGGCTCACTAATCGAGCACCACACTACATTTCGGACCCGGATGTAGTTATGGTGTGTGTGTGTATGCATGTCATGCCCTAGGTGCTCTTGTGTTAGTCACACTTTGTGAAATAACAAGCAATAGCTAAATGTAGAAAATGTAATAGAATGTGTGTATGGAATAGAATAGAATCCATGAAGTGAAGTGTGATGTAGATGTCCAAGATTATGCCTTGATGATGGAGTTATGTGGATGCCAATGCAATAGATAGATGCAACTCTAGATGGAGTGATAGTAGTAGATGATGTTAGGTCCCTCATTATGGTCTCATAACTTTATATTTATAGGGTTCTCTTTCTCTTATTTCATAATTAACCCAGAAAGTCGACCCCAAGAAAGATAAATATGAAAAATGACTAGAAGAGACTCAAAAAGTGGCAGGAAAGTGCTAAAAGGATCAGGGCACCCCCTGTGTGGGACAAGGCACCCCTAATAGAGGCTAAAATAATGTGGTATGTTCAGAAATGGCTAGGCATATGGGTGTAATAGGTCACAAATTACGAAATAAAATAAACACGATGACCAAAGGATGAGGGTTACTTAGTACTTTATTTACTCAAGAACCTCGCTTTAAATAGTAATATGAGACCGAGATAAGTAAAATGTCTAAAGTGCATGATTTTGTGACTACAACGTTTAAATCAAAACCATATTTTCTTATTTATATATGTATATATCTTTCTCTCTTTCATTCTTTTCACTCACTTTTGTTTCTCACACATTCAATGTGAAACCCGTTAAGCCATTTTTTGTACATAATACAAATATTTCCATAGGATTTTTGTGTTGTTTTCAAGAAGGAAGATACCCTCATAATAGAGGAGGGACTTTTTCCCTTCACTATTTTCAAAATCCTCATATTCGTCAAGTACCAATAATTTCTCCAATAGTGTTGAATTAGTTTGCGAAACTACAATATTTATAGGTTTGTCAAAATATTCTATTGAAATGGTATGGTTGTCGATAAGGTCTTGAATCTTATGTTTTAGTACCAAACATTTATTAGTTGATTGTCAATGAGGTAATAATCAAAATGTGTGCATCTTACTATAAAATTTTGGAAGGTAGAGATAGGGTTATAAGATTTCATTTATCTTTTATAAAACCTTATAAGGATGTTATGTCAAACACATACACTTCCTTTGTTAATGAGAAGAAAGGACAAGGGGCAACTTCTTGTTTCATTTGAGCAGATTTTAGTATCGAGTCTTCCTCACTTTATTTGGGTTGGCCTTGAATGGAGGTTTATTTTGGAACTTCGCCATTAGATACGCGAATTATTTCCATATTTAAGCATGTTGGTTTTGAAAATATTTGTGTCATAAAAATTGACCAATTTGCATAGGTTGTTGAAAGATGCAAAGTTTAAAAACATGACCTTATTCTTAAGTTGAGGAATCAAACTAATGATGAAAACTTCCTTTAACTCATCATCATCAATTTTCTTTGTTATTTGAGATAGAAATACCTTATAGTGTAGCACATATTTGGAAATTTTGTCATTATTTTCTTGTTTAACTTGAGAAATTTGAGAAAAATAACTCCACTTGTTGATGTTGATAGAAAAGTGAGCTAAAGACATTTGACCAAAAATTGAAATTTTCTAAGTGATCCCTATTAAAGAGTGTAAAACCAATATAACACACATTCCTTAAGACTGTGGAAATATATTTTTAATAACTTTTCATTACATGTATGGTCCATGAATGATGTAACAAAGAATTGAAGATATTATTTACGATAATTCTTTCCATCGTGTGGAGAAATATTAAGTGTAACAAACATTGTGGGTCGGGGATAAATAAGGACCTTGAGAGCTATTGGATTATCCAATAAACCAATGGAGCTTATCGTAATGTGAAATTGGTTGATACATTGTCTTAAGAGTGTAATTTGAGCTTATACGCATTGTAATTATTGAATGTATAGATCGCTTGTATGATTTTCAATAATGTTCATAGAATCATTAAAAGGTGAACCATATTGTGAAGTCATAATAAGCTATATGTATAAATAGGTATGGTGATTTGAGAGATAACTTGTGATGGTCGCATTAAAGGGTTGATAGGAGAAGGCATCACTTGTGTGGCTGTAAATTAGATTGACATGACCTCTGGTGTAGAAATAGAGCCTATAGAACAAATTATCATCATGAGCTTCCCGAGTGAGGTTTTTTTTTAATTTTACGGGCATCACATAGTAACTTTGGGATTTGGTCAGGATGCAATGAGATATTTTCCTAAGGTATTTTAACATTTGTAAATCAACTTTAGAAGTATGATCATCAACATTTGTACTAGCATCCATGGAAATATAATAATTACCATTGATGTTATTTTTTATTTTACAATGTAAGATACACAAAAATAAGAAAAGGTTTAGAAACCCTAAGATGAGAACAATCAAACCTTAAATTCAAAACCCTGAGGGTGAAGAATGAAACCCTAGGTTATTTAATTTGATAAAAGGAGTGGGTTCACCAAAATGTAATTTGAAAATTAGGGTGTTATGCTTAATCTATCATATTAGGAAATGATTTAACATAACACAAACTAGAATTTGACAAAGTGTAATTTGGGTTAGATAAAGGAACTAGAATACATGGATTGAAGGTGTGATAGAGTGCTTAGATTGTGTTTAAAGGTGAATTAGAGTGTCTCAATATGCTTAGAAAATATCAATACCTAGAAGTCTATTCTAAACAAGTTCATAATAAGTTGGGCAATATCATGGTTGAATATTCCCTAATTTTGTACTTGTTTTCTTTCTATGTAGGTTCACCTACACGTTCATTTCTTATTTTTGGGTCTAAAATATTGATATGATTATTTGTGAACCAGATTTGGCTTATCCTTTCTTTAAAACCCTATCCTTTTTCCATTGACAAAAACTAGTTTTTAAGATGTTGATGGACTACCTCACAATACCCCTTCTAATGTGATTATGGTTGCACTACATATATACCACTACTCAAAAAAGAGGATCAATTCAATTTTAGTTTTGTAAACCTATGATGATATGAAAAAAATTATAGAAAAAGATCCCTTGATGATCTGGCCTTAACACTTGGAAACATGCACTTGTACTTTATATTTATCTCAACAATTGATCCGGGGAAACAATATAGATGACTTCATGTTTGTAGCTTTTTGTTGTGAGGGTATGCTCTAAGGGATATTTTTTAAGTAATTTCTCTTGACCTTCTTAGAGAGTTCCTAGATACTTTTAAAAGTTGGTTCTAAGGTCATTGGTAGGTGCTCATAATAGGTTAGGGTAAGTTTATATTTATAAGTGAACTTTCATTAGTTTTCCCTCTCAAATGACCCAAAAGTATCACCTATTGATAATATTACCATTAGAATGCAAGGAGACGTGTTTGTAGGAGGTAAACATGTTCGGAGACAAACATGTCCAAGGGCTATGAACATATCTTAAGTGTGACATAAATTTGGTCTTAGGTGGGTGGATGTCTAATATAAGAACATCTAAGTTCACGAAAATCATGTATCAACAAAAATAATTACACAAGTTGATTCAATTAGTGTTTGCATTTTTTAGAGAAATTTATGTTTTTATTAGGTAATGCAATGAAGAAATACATTTTGAGGAGTCACGAAGTCTTGTGTTGTATTCTATGGTGTGCAAAAATCCTTTGCACAATGTCTATAAAGTGTGTAGTTCCTCTACATAATGTATGGTTTATTACATAATTATCTCAATGCGTAGTATCAATGCGCAATCATGTTCAAGAAACAATGGTTAGAATAATTGAATGATTGAAGGTGTAAAGTTTTGGGAAAGTCCATTTGGTTGTGTTTGGGTCTATTTTTGGGTCCTCTCATTTGAATGATATAGAATTAGGGGTCTTAGGAGATGGTATGAATGGCTATGTAAGTAGATCCCATTTATTTATGAAATTATCTCAAGTTTTGAAGAGAACTTGGTGCTTAGGAGGAGAGTGGGATGTGAGCTTAAGGATTATTATAAATAGAAAGGTTAGTAGAGAGTGTTAAAAAATGAAGTGACATATGACATGGAGAAGTTGTCACATTAGAGGAGATAATTATATGACTTGTGTTGTATGATTTTGTATCGTTACCCACTGTTTTGATGTTGGTATTTTTCTAAATAAGATCATCCAAGTTTTTATTGTCTCCAAACTATGTTCATTTGATATTTTTGTTAATGCATGTTTTCTTCTTGTTAATGTTATTTCGTGTGAATTTTGTATGATGCAAGGTTTTGGTTGTCTTTCACTAGACTCCCTCACCCCATCTATATCATTTGGTATCAAAGAAATATTACTATCCCTAAGGAGAGGCATGACATATCTTGATTTTTCCCATATTTTATAGTATGGGTAGAAAATCATTGTAGACATCTTCCAAGAGGAAATTGTTGGGTAGAAAGTGTAAGTGGGAGTGACACAATAATATTTTATGGCTTTACATAGTGTGGATTTTGGGTAGAAGGTTGTTGCAAGAATATTCTAATAAGAGTATTTTTGGTAGAAGATTATAGAGATTGTGATCATTAATTCAAAGAAATAAAAAGAAAACAATATTGAAATAATATATCGAAGGAATGTAGGATGCCAAAATCAAGGTACAAGAGTTAAATAAATGGTTAAATGATACAAAATATTAAAGATTAGTTGGAAGCCATGGAAGTTACACAATAGCAAGGTGTTTTTGTGGAAGAAAATAGTGATGATGAAGGTTGACCTACATAATGGGGAGTACAGGATGCGGATGAGAATGTGGATGTAAATGTAAATGTGGGATAAGAGGAAGTGCAAGATGGTGCGAGGATAGACCGATTTGTGCAATTAGTAGGATGGGGAGCAAATCTAAGTTAGATACCCATTCTTATTTGTGTAGGTTCGAACCAATATAGCTTTTGGATTAGGTAACATATAAGGAAAAGTATTTTGAATATGAAGACATGGAATATCCCCAGAAGTTAAATTGTATATGCACAAAATTGAAAGTTCATGTGTATCTTTGGTGGGAACATATTCAAAAATATGTATATTTAGCATGGAAAGCATAATATTAAGACATGGGATAGGTAATTGGTTAAGCTCAAGGTGAATTTTTTGCTTGTATATTACTAGCTCAATTTTTGCATAAGGTTACAAGGATTGTGAAAGAAATATCTTAATGTAAAAGAATATCTTTGAGAATTTTACCGTCTCACTATAAAAGTAGGGCATGTGGAGAAAATATCAAGGTACAAAGTTGGATTGCACATATAAATTCATGATAATATTACTACGTTGCACATACATTATGTGGAAGAAATATATCATTATGCTCTAAAGGTAGAGGAGAGGTTGGCATAAAAACAAGATACCACTAACCACAAAAAAGGAAATGTCCCATTTGGTCATGGACAACTAAAATTTAGAGATAATTTTACAAAAGATGAGGGTGTTTCTTATTCAAATGGAAAGGTACAGGAACATCTTGAGAAGGTGTTCATGTGACTCAAGGAAGGAGACATGAAAGAGGGTGTGTAGATTTAGCAACATGTGTTATAGGTGTGGAGAAATAGGGCATAGAGCATATAAGTGCCTGTATGCCTAGAATGGTGGTATGAAAGGTGAGCACATTACACAAAGAGTGTTAGATTGCTCAATGAGTCATGAAGAATAAGTAGATATGTGAGAATCATTGGTGTTCAAGTGCATACTATTGAAACCAAAAAGAGTAGAGATTGTCCCTAAGTAGAGAAGAATTTTGTTTAGGAAGCATGCAAGTCGAGAGGAAAAGTATGTAAGATAATTTTGGATAAGGGGAGCACTAATAATTTGGTGGCATAATAAATGGTGGATAAACTAAATTTCAAGAGGATTGAAATTTTGAATTCATACCATGTTTTATGGTTGCAAAAGAGACACCATTTGTTGATGAAGGATCAATGTTTGGTTAAATTCCAAATTGTGAGATATGAAGATGAAGTGATGTGCGACATCATGCCCATGGATGCATTTCATATGCTAATTGGTAGGCCTTGGCAGTTTGATTAGAAGGTGCAACATGATATATACACACAAACACATATTCAATGGAAAAGGATGAAAATAAATATACTCTAATCTCGTTATGAGAAAAGAGTGAATTCGTACCAAAAGTGTTTTTACTTTCAAGTAAACAGTTCCTGAGAAAAGTGAAGTAAGATAGTGCATGTTTTGTGCTAATATTATAGACTGTACACATGAAAGGCATGGAAAGAGTATCGAAAGGAGAAGAAATAATATTGTTAGAGGTGAAAGGAATGTTGGAAGATTTTATATAAGTGTTTAATGAGTTATCTCAAGGGTTACCACCTATAAGAAACATTAGGCATTGCATGTATTTAAATCTAAGATCAAGTTTACCGAATAAGTAATTCTACAAGATGACATCACGAGAAGAATGTAGCGATATAGAGTCAAGTCCTAGATTTTTTAAATAGTGGATTCATTAGAGAGAGTCCGAGCCTTTGCAGAGTGTTGATTGTTCAGCACCAAAAAGGGTGTTGAGTGGCTTATGTGTACTGATTTGAGGGCCATAAATAAGATCTTCGGTGAGTACAAGTTTCCATTGTCATGCATGGATGGCATTATGGATTATTTAAGTAGGGTGAAGTATTTTAGTAAGATTATTTTAAGGGAATATATCATCATATTCACATAAGGGAAGGAGATTACTGGAAGACATCATTTAAGACTTAAGAAGGATTGTATGAGTGGATCATGATGTTGTTTGGATTGAGAAACATGGCAATTACTTTCATGAGATTAAATCAATTCTTGAAACATTTTTGGAAAGTCTATGGTCTTGTACCTCGATGATATTATGATTTTTAGTAGGATGTTTGATGATCATTTTCTACATATCAAGGAAGTGTTACACATATTGTGGGAAGAGAATTTTTTTATGAATCTCAATAAATTTTATTTTATGTGAGACTAATTGGTGTAGCTAGGATTTATGATTTCTACATAAGGATTAAAGATGGACCATGAAAATATACACATAATTATGGATTGTTTATCATCGAGGAGTGCTTCTACGGCACATAGTTTTTATGAGTTGGTTTATTTATAGTGCAAGTTCATCAATAAATTCAATGGTGTGTGCACACCGATTACGAGAGGCAATTGGGAGGAGATAGGAAGAATTTTTTTAGAGCATAGGTGCGAGAAAAGATTTTTGTAGATTTAAATAAAATAATAGCATAATAATTAGTATTGAAATGTCCATATCTCACAAAAGTATTCTAATTCTATTGTGATGTTAGTGGCATACTCAATAGCATAGTGTTGACTCAAGAGGAAATACCTATTGTGTTCTTTAGAGAGAATTTGAATGATGCAAATAAGAAGTAAAATGTTTATGACCATGAATTCTAAGTAATTATGAAGGCATCAAAGAATGGATACATTACATGTTGCTAAAGATTTTTGTTTGTACATGGAAAATCAAGCACAATAGTTCTGTAAAAACTATAGAAAACTCAACCAAAGGCATACAAAGAGCATGTAGTACTTACACAAATACACTTTTTTTTTTAATTACAAAAGAAGGAAATCTAACAAGGTGATTGATACACTCAACAAATGTAATTACTGGGGACATAGATGAGGATTGAAGTTTTGGGTTTTAAAACCATGAAGGATTTATATGTGTAGGATGAAGATTTTAGAGAGGCATGGGAGGCATGTGCAATACACTGTAAGTGTTGACAGAAACCTTGGTTGGATTATTTTATGTAGGAAGGATTTTTATTCATGGGAAGATAGTTATGCCTCATGAGAGGATCAATGCAAGATAATTTAGTAAGAGATGATAATTGCGAAGGATTAACATGGAAATTTTTCTTGGATAAAACATTAGCACAATTATGGGAGGGTTACTTATGTCCATGAATGAGTGTGTATGTGTAAAAATTTATAGGAATGTCATGTTTTTCAATTGGCTAAAGAAAGATCTCATAACATAGGGTTTTATCAACATTTCCCCATTCTAGAGACACCTTAGGAAGACATAAGTATGGATTTTTTGGGGGTTTTCCAGAACATAGAGGGGTGTTGATTACACTTATATAGTATTGGATAGATTTTCAAAGATGACACATTTCATTTCTGGCAGGAAAACCAATGATTGTGAACCTTTTATTTAGTGTTATTGTGAGACTACATAGATTACCACATTGTATAGTGTCTCATATATATACAAAATTCATTGGTTATTTCTAGAAAACATTGTGCAATAATTTGGATACAGAGTTACAATTCATTTTGACATATAACATCTGCAAAATAATGGACAAAAAAAGTTGTGAATAGAAGCGTGGGATATTTTATTAGATGTTGATCATATATAAGCTAGGAACTTAGGATTTGGAATTAGCATAGGAAAAAATTGCTTATAACAATTCAATAAAGAGGAGTATAAGGAAAACACCATTCAAAATCATATATGGGAATATCCCAAAAGGAGTTTTGGATTTGAGATAATTACTACACAATGAAGAAAGGAGTGTTGGTGTAAGAGGCTTTGTGGAACACGTGGAGGAAGTAAACTAACAAGTGCATAATTAGTTACAAAAGATTAACACATCATACAAATAGTGCACAAATGAGAAGAAAAAAGGAATTTGAATATATCAAATTAGAGACATTATCTTGACATATTTATAAAAGGAGGGTTTTAAAAGGAAATTACAATAATATTAAGGGGATGAATATAATACCATGCAAGATCATCGGGAAGTTTGCACATAACCCTTATGAGATTGAATTTCCTAAAGGAATTGATATCTCTAACATATTTAATGTTATAGACATGTCTCCATACTAAGCAAAGCATAGGAAGATGAAGATGATCCTAAATGAGAATATATTGGAGTGCATTTGAGGAAACAAATTATAGATGAGTGTGATGAAGTAGAAGGAATAATAGATACTAGAACAAAGTGATTAAGAAAATATAGAATTTATAAATGCCTAAATCTAATTGTAATGTAGTAGTAAATGAATGAGAAATTAAGTATAGAATAGACCCAAGCAAATAAGCAATTCAAATTTACAACCCTAAGTGCAAATCAAGAGATAAAGTTACTTAGTTGTTTCGCAAATAATCCTAGATTGTGTCGAAGTGACGAACTAATGAACAAAGAGGGAAAACAGTTGCACGAGCCTCGAGAAAATTACAGGAGAATTGGAATATGTTGGACTGGGGCGCTCGTGCAAGGTCAAGAGCACTGGGACACAGAGACATTCTTGGGTGCTGTGACTGCTCAAATGGTGTAAAACCCTATTTCACATAGTCGCAAGATGTTCATTTTCCTTTACTTCTTGTCGTAAGTATTTTACACCAAGTCCGCATATGTTGTTGGTAACCTACAATAAAGAAATGACCTATAAAACCCTAAAAAGCGCATCAAATCCCAAAAACAAAACAATTCAAGTGAGGGTTTAGAGTGTCCTCAACAATCAAACTAGTGATCTTATGGTGAGCGCTACACTACATTTGGACTCCAATGTAGTTCTATGTGTGTTTGTGTGGAATCATGCCCTAGGTGGATCTTGTGCGTCTCACACTTGATAGTGAGTAAGTAGATAGATGTAAGAAATGTAAATATATGTGTGCATGAAATAATGAACTTCCCCTCCTATGAAGTGTATGAAGAAGTATTAGTCCCTTGCCCTTGTGTGTGGATGCTAGATGGATGCTTGAATGTTCTTGATAATGGCCTTTGGATGCAACCTTAGGTGGTAATAACTAATGCTTAGTGATTGGTTCTTCATTATGATGACATAACTTTATATTTAAATGATTCTCTTGCTTGAATTTTGTAATTAACCCGAAAAGGTTGACTACCAAAAAGATAAGATGCCCAAATGGCTATAAAGGACCCAAAAGATGTGAACAAAGTACAAAGAGGTTAGGAGCACCCAAAGGGGATAGGGGCACCTAGCATTGGCATCCTAGCTAGGCATTGGTGTCCAGAATGATAAATACCAAAGTATAAAAAGACAAATTGGGGTAGAGAGAGTGCAAGATCAAAAGTGGCAATAGAAAGAAAAGAAAAGATTGCAAAGACATGGGTTAATTAGTACTTTTCTTACTTAGGAATCATATAAATAGTAGTATGTGATCATGACTAAATAGATACCCAAAGCGCGTGATTTGGTGTCTACACCAAGAAGACACACGATAAGGAGTATACTAAGTATTTGGTTGGAAAGGAAAAAACTGAAGAGGAAACTTGTCTAAGTGTTGCGAGATAATGTGCAATGTGGTATACTAGTTCTTTAAGGAAGAACTCAAGTTTTCAATGTCTATTATGTAGGAGCATTCAAGTTCACACACAATTTTGTATCAACCAAAAATAATTGCACAGTGTATTCGATCGGTGTTTATATTTTGTAGGGAATTTTGTGTTGTTTCTTGGGTCGCACAATGAAGAAATACATTTTGAAGAGTCATGGGGTCTTGTGTTACATTTTTTTGAGTACAAAAATCCTTTTTGCAATGTATTTAGATTGTGTATTTCCTTTGCGTAGTGTTTAGTATATTGCATAATTATCCCACTCTGCAAAGTATCACCGCACAATCTTGTTATGGAAAATACACGTAGAATAATTGAATGATTGAATGTGAAAAGTTTGAAGAAAGGTCGAGTGGTTGTGTTTTTGTTTATTGCTAGGTCCCTTGGGTCCTTTCATTTGAATTTTGTAGAATTAGGGGTCTTAGGAGGTGACATGAATGACTATGTAGGTAGGTCCAAATTCCTTAGGAAATTGGTTCAAGTTTGGAAGAGAAATCAATGCTTAATAGGAGATTGGGATGTGAGCTTAAGGCTCATTATGAATAGAAAGATCGCAGTAGAGAATATCACAATGAAGTGATATGTGACATGGAGAATTTTTCACATGAGAGGAGATCATTATGACTTATGTTGTATGAGGTTGTATTGTTGGAAATTTGTTTTATGTTTCTATTTCTCAAAATAATATCATCCAATATCTATTTCCAAACTATGTTCATTTGATCTTTCTATCAATGCGTTTTTTTTGTTGAGTGTTGTTTTACGTGAATTTTGAAGGTTTTGAGGTCCGAGGTTGTCCTTCTATGGACTCTTTTACCCCATCTACGTCAAGTTCTATATAGATGTTCAATAGTAGGTGTGATGATTTCTAAGGAACCGAGTTGGAGATTAGTTGTTATCTTGGCGATATAGGTGCAAAGGAAGGTTTCTTTAATTGGTCAAATAATGTGGAAATGGGGTGTATATCATAATAATTACAAAATACCTTATTGTCAAGTGTATAAAACAAATTTAGGGTACCACGCTATCCTATTTATGCTTAATGCATGAAATTCTTGATGCTTGAACTAGACTCAACTTCTTAGAACATGATTTCTACAATACTCAATTTGGTATTTCTTCCTCTAAGCTCTCAACTTATTTTAGTGGATTCTAGTTTCCTTGCATGTCAATCGCTCCCCTCTAATTATAGAACCAAGAATGAGGGAAAAAAACATGCCTTTGCAAATAATGACGCATTTGTAAATATTCCTCAATGTGAGGTTATCACTATCAATTACATCCATTTGGTTTGTAAGTAATCACTCTTAGAGGTAGCTTCATTTGATTAAGATATACGAGGTCACTCAATCATCTCATTGGTGAAGAAAAAGGATCCAAGACCTATGTGTGCAAGTCCAATTGTATCGATGTTGATATGTGCACAAAAGTAGGTGGCTACATAAAGGTCAAAAAGTGTACAACACTCATTTGTAGGTACAAAAGACCACGCAACCGAAAAGGAGAATCCCTCTTGCAAAGTATACGACTTCAAAATAATTGTGAGGCACAAATTTCATGAAATGTGTGGGTGCGCAATTATGCACTTTTCCTATATAAGAAGCTCCAATAGCACAACTTCAAAGGTTGTGCAAAACTTCATATTCCTCGTGTTTTATCTTCCTCTTATTTTAAGTAACATAATGTGTAAGATTGTACAAGGCTATATAGAGTCACACAAGTTGTTATTCTTCTAACTTGTAGCTCTTTTTGGGTGATGTGAGATTGCAAATGTACTTGAATGTTCTTGTACCATGTTTTCAGGAAAATGACCTCCTTCTCTCGAAACATAATACGGCCTATAGGTTTGCAAATTGCATGAGGAAAATAAATGTGTTTTGGGGCATGTGTTAAGCTAGATAAAACCTAATTTTCCTTTATATTTATTGGGCCCTCAACTAGAAAAATAAATTAGCATTCAGCATACAAATATAGTGCATTCAAATATTTATTTGTAGTGCAAGTGTCTCAATCCTTATCGTTTCAATGTGTGTAAACAATTAGTAGAGTTTATATGTTTCTTTATATGCTTGATAAATAATTTTGGTGTAGGGATACTTCAAAAATATAAAGATGTTTTCCTTATAACTTCAATATGATTGTTTAGTGTGTCCTCTTGTGTCCTAAATGCAATAGTGCACCTTTGTATTTATAGTCTTCTTGAATTTAATTTAGAACCCTATCAAGAGTGTAAGCTAACACACAACGAGGGAAAAAATATTGAAAAACAATGACCAAAACCTTGAGGCACCAAGATCATAAGCAAAAGGGGCCCACCATAACTAAATACTTACCATAGGGAAATGGTCAATCATGGAAAACAATGACAAATAAGGAGAGAAAGGGGAAGAATAGAAAATTGGGAGAAATCATAGGAGAAAAGTCGGACAAAAAAAAAAAACAGCCCGCTTAACTTGTTAGTATAGAAAACATAAAAAGTAATCGATAGTTGAGCAATGTAAAGAAAATACATTAATAAAAATTAAACTTGAATCAATGATAAATAAACACATAAATACACTAGTACCAAAAGAATTAGTTGTTCCCATACTAAATTTAAATGTCAATGATAAATAAACACATAAATACACTAGTACTAAAATTAAATATCTATAATTTTTTTAATGAAATAGAATCATATTACTTTAATGAAATATTAAGACAAGGAAACCTAGAAAAACCAATAAATATTAAAAGTGAATTGACAAATTAAACCAAAAACTTCAAAAACAAGGCCATGATATGGCAAATCCTATCGATGCCAATGTACTTTTTTGATGGGCTGGATGTGTTGGGTCTATGATTTCGGGGACCAATTTGTTTGTTAGAAATTGGAATTTTCGTTGCGATGTTGTCCTAGTTATGTAAGTGCTTGTTTTTTGTACTAAATTGAAGGGGAAATGGTTAAGTCGTTTTGCAATGTAACCTGTTGTTTGTGAGTGCGGAAATTGTTGTCCGATTATGGGGCGAGTATATTTGTAGTGTAGTAGTTGTTGTTCTTGTCATTGTGATGTTGTCTTACTTACGTATGTGCTTGTTTTTGTAATGAATTGGAGGTGTCATGCTGAAGTCAGTGTGCAATGTAACCTGTTGTCTATTGGAAATTGGAAGGATTAGTTGAATTGCGATCGGGAAATGTTGGAAGTGTTGAGTGTAACTTTGCATGGATTGAATGAACAAACTATTGTAATCATAGAAGTACTCCCGTGTTAAGTCGATGGACTTGCACCGCCACCGGGTGTGTTGCCGAAATAGGTTTCGTGCATGCCCTGGCTAAAAAGAAGAAGGCGTAGTCTGCGAATCCTCACGGATCGTCGCATGTTGCACTGGTTGAGGAGTGAAACCCTGACCCCATGACTTAATCATATTCTTGGCAGAAGTATATTTTTCCGAACATTTAAGGATTGAAATTGTTATTTGTTTCTATATTTAAGATGAGCTTAAACAGTGGGCGATTGCTGGCACATGTTGTGCAGTCCCAGTAGAACTGTAATATATAGGTATATATATTAGCTGATGTAAGGTCTTACTTTGTATATGTTGGATTTAAGAAATTGCCAATGAAAATGTCTATTATAATATATTTTGTATTCAGAAGTTGCCAAAACTTGGGTTGGTTTAGTGTTTGGTACGGTTCTTGAATAAAAATTGATTAGTTGCATTCGTATGGGTGAATAAAAATAAAATATAACAATGGTTTTTGAGTGAGCTTTGTTTAATGCAAGCTTCAGGACATTGCAATGTATGGGTTATGTGTTTTTTGCTTGGGAATTCCGCTACGGTGCGAGAATGTTGTGACCATTTAACTAGTTCAAATAGGAAAGCGAAGCCAAAAATGGTAGGTGTTTTCGGGGATGACTTGTTCGGATAGGAGTTTTCCATTGGTCGTGGTGTTGTATAATCAAGTAGATGAGCATGTTAGATGAAATTTGATGTGGCACTTAAATTAATTGTGGTGATACATGAATGTGATATGCAACTTGAGAAAGTTATCAACATATAGGTGTAGTTTGTATGATTGAAGGGCATTATCAATTTGTGGAATAATTTTTTTAATGAAACATATTGTGAATATGATGAGAAGATTGTGAAAAAGCATCTACTGTATTTAGTGCAGAAGGAATATTAAAATCTTTAAAATAAAAAAGGGAAGATAAAAATTTATGAGAAAAGTGAATAATTGTTTTTTTTATGGGAAAGTGGTCAATATAAATTCGACCAAACTGAAAGTGTAATAGAAATTCATTTCATAACTACATAGCAACATGTCATAGTTAGTGGATAGTGTCAGCTATGTAAAATAACATGTTCAAGTATTTTTGTACTCTTTATTAGAGCCTAGGGAAATTGTTCATGCACTTGGAATGTTTTTTTTTTGCAATGAAGCTAATGTTTGTTTCGTTGTGTTTTGATGGATGCGGTGAACTAGGCAAGTTGTTCATTTGTTGTGGTGCGGAAGCGCACTTTGGTGTTGTATTTTGGTTGCTTGAGATTAGTTGGGGCAATGGACATTGTTGCACTAAAACGATAAGCGAAACATGTGTTGGACATATAGTCAGGAAGAGGATGAGTGTAGGGCATGATGGGTAGTTGTTTGTGAAGTGCATAGATATGTAATGACTAGAACAAATCTACCATGGTCGAATATGTCGAAGTAATAGTTACTCGGTTTACATAGATTGGAACTATCATAAATTTTACTTTGCATGGATTGAATTATGTGCGGCCATTGGTTTTGCAATGCAATGAAGTCATATTGTGTAAAAGAAGATGAAATTGAAGAAGGTCGAACAAACTATTGTAATCGAAGAAGAGGTATTGTATGTGCGAGTATATCTGTAGCGATAGTTCACGTTCTTTTGATCGGGATGTTGTCTTACTTATGTACGTGCTTGTATTCTGTAGTCAATGGAAGGTGTGATGTTGAAGTCGTTTCACAATGTAGCATGATGTCTATTAATGTGGATCACATTGTTTTATTCGAGGCAATGGACAAGTAGCATGCTTGTTGAATTATTTATTGCTCGTAGATTTACACTTCAACTTTGATGCACCTTTGTAGTTGTTTGAGGTGCTACATGAATCGATATGCAGGTTGGGAGAACTATTAACATCTAATTATGGTTATTGGGGTAGGCGATTTGTTTTTTAAATGAAACATATTGTTAATATGCTGAGAAATTTATAAAAATTGATAAACTTTGTTTAGTGTGTTTGAAATATTACATTCTAAGAATGGGAAGGGGAGAGATAAAAAAATGGAAAATGTGAAATATAGTATTTTGATTGAGTTGTGGTGAATATTTGTATGAGGCTAGTGAAGATTTTATTGAAAGTATTTTATACATAGTGTAATACAATTGCAGTTAAGTATTGCATGGCAGCAGTGATGTGGTCTATGCAGAGTGTCAATTGTGTAAAGTGACATGTGGCATACAATGGGCTGCATTGAAAATTAATTTCTTTTGGAAGACATTGTTGAACTTTTAATCTAGAGAAGAGTTCGACCATTTTAGCATTGTGCATTAAGTTGGGGGCGTCTGGTGGGCTGAGCTTGCCGTGAACAACAAGTTCTTCTAAAGGTTTCGTCAAATTCCTGTCAAGAGGTGGAAGACATTCTTGGATACAGGTATGTGGAGCAATTCTGTTTGAAGGTTGTATCTCTTGTAGAACGTAGCTTTAATTAGTTATATGAAATTGCCAAAAGTTGCGCTGGTTTACTATTTGTTGTGCATGTTGAATAAAAGTTGATCATATTTGTTAATTTGTTACTTGCCCATGATTGTTCAACTTTGAGTCAATCCCAAGATCTCGACGAATATGCAATGGACACAAAATTAATATTATAAATTTTCTTGGACATTCGAATGCAAAAAGAAAAGCATAAATAGTTTCCAAAGAGGAGTGAATGTTCCTCAATATCAAATTTGAAGTTGATTATGATAGAGAAGAGCTTCAAGCACAAGTTTCTATGGATATACAAGCCATTAAGATTTATAGAGAATGCATGGTAAGAAAAGAAAAAGTTAAGGAAGTGTATTCGATGAAAGCAGGAGAAAGATCAACAAAACAATTCTCAAATTCCTAAAAATTAAGCAAGTTGTAGAGACAACAGAGACATCAAAATAGACAATGGAAGATCACCTCGAAAGCAAGAATTAATTAAAAATTTTGTTGATTGTTTAAGTAGATAATGTCAAACAAACAATATTTGGTGTATGAGGATCTCCGCTTTGGGTAGGATATAGCTGCACAACTAATATGAAATTTCCCTTCCTCTCAAAGACCTGCATTTGGAGTCTAGGTTGTAAAAAATTGGTGGAGGACTCTGTTTCTGGGAAGGATTCGTAGCAAAAACGTCAGGAATGATTGGAATATTCATCATAATTAGAGAATCATAAACTGTAAATCATCACATAGTTGTTGCTAATAAGCCAATTTTTTATTTATTTTTGTCATATTCCTCATTTTATTCTATGTAAAATGCAAAAAAAAAAAAGACCATTACGAAAGATAGGAGATTCAATAAGTAAATGCATTGATGGAACCAGTACGTGGACATGGATGCTGAAGATAAACAACCGGTCTATTCCATTAACGACTATCATGAAAAAATAAATGTAGATCATCTACAATTGTTTTCATTTGCAGAGTAAGGTGTACATTGCATAAACTTGACAGTGCAGAGTCTATCGAGTCTATATTCGACAAATACTATGGCGAGGAGAAGATGAATAGCATAAGAATTGACAAATATTGTGGCCTTATGGAAGAAGAGGATTTGCAGCATACGCAACACAATGGTGAAAATAGTTGGGACTTGGCACAAAGCAGCAGAAGTCTTGTTGGCCAACTTTTTTGATGTTTTCGATGAAGAGTTGCTAGATGAAGAGAATAGCATACCCAGCCTTAATTTTGATGTGGCTTTGAATTGACGTTGTTGTTATTGAGACTGTGCATCAAGATAGTTCTTTTAGAGACATTGAGCATGATTTTCAAGCTCTTCTTGAATTGAGGAAGACATTGGGTGTGGAGTCATCAGTCTGGGACAAAGAACTGGAAGTGAGTATAAACAAGCATACGATTGCTAAATTCTTGATGCAACCAATGTAGATTGTTCGATAACTTGGCAAGTTGAATAAGAAATTGTAGAAAAAATGGTAATTAAACAACTTGTTTTGTATTTGTTTCATATGCAACATTAAATTAGAATCCAATAGTTCATTAAACTTTCAGTGTTGTGCAAAAATTCGGAAATGGCATATAGTATATATGACTGGATCTAGGAAAACATAGCTGCAATCCAAACGGGGATAGAAAGAGGTTTTGTGAACCAGGTTTGCAGTATGTTGAAGACTTTAGAAGGAGACAACATAGGAGAAAGCAGGCATAACAGTAGCAGAACGAAGGGAGTACAAAATCAGATATATATGTTGGATTACCAAGATCATTTTTGTGGTCTGCTATATTGTAAAGCAAAAAACATGTAGTGGAAAACACTTTTGCAATCCATACAGACAAAAGAAGAGAATAATAATTGCCAATATTTTTTTGGATTATGTTTTCATTGTATTAGAAGTAGTCTGAGAGTAACATAATTACAAAAATTCTACTATAAAGGAAGACTTACTGCCAAGTATTTTGTTCTTGTGCGTAGAGAACTTGTGTTGGACATTACTGCATTAAAGAAAACCAGACATGGCATTTTTTGTAGTCTGTCATATTGTAAAGCTAAAAACATGTTGCGAAAAAGACTATTGCAATTGAGGTAGACAAAAGAATATAATAATAATCGGCAGTAATTTTTTTGGATTATGATTTCATAGTATTAGAAGTAGTCTGAGAATAACTTAATTACAAAAATGAAGAGAAGGTAAGCAAGGCAAAAACTTTGTAACAACTGGCATTGTCTGATGCAGAGAAGTATGTAGTCACAACGAGTACTATGTAGTTGAGACAATAGTTTCTTTTTTAGTGATTGAAATCCTTTGCAGTTGTGTTTTGCTATTTTTTCAATCTTGCCAAAAGCAAAGATTATAACGATGGAGTGTTCCTGGTCATACGGGAGCCAGTCATGAGATTTGTCCGTCTAGGTGCATGGGCTGCAAAATTGTTCCAGGAATCTGAAAGAGCATGATGAATATGTTAGACATAAAAGAAAGAATTAAACTGAAATGAAATGAATAGAGCTGGTAAATGGAGATGCTCACCAAAGAAGGGAGACAACTAGGTATCTTTGATTGTGGAAATTGAGTTGTCAACCGTCAAAGTGAATGTACCTTTTATTTGGAATTGACGGAGAAGAAATACAGGCTTAGAGATGTCCTGTTGATATTCTTCATATTTTGTTTGAGAAAGTTGAGGGAAGACTTTTCCCAGTAGTGGCTCTCGCAGTGTGCAGTGAAGTGAGTCATCTCTTGTTTGCAAAGTGCAGTGGAGCAAGTGCTTATACTTGTATGGTTTTGATGTATTGCAAGTTGGACAAAGGGAAATTTGTTGTTGTTCAGCTGGATCTGGTTGCGTGAGATGGTCACATTCAACACAAAATGCTTGGAAAGGAGAAAGGTATATGTTCTTTGCATGCGAAGTATGCCAGTGATCTGCATAAGGGAGAAGAAGTTGTTAGAGGGATATATTCTTAATAGGGACAATTGATGGGCGAGAGAACGTTGAAGTGAGATAAGTTAAAAATGCAAAATTGCGAAGGACTTGCCTCTATGTTTGTGTTTATGAGAGATTGTAGAAATGTTTTTGTAGGTTCATCATTCAAAGGGTCGATGAAGGATGAATGGCCTACACGTACAACACGTGAACCCTTTGTTCCTTGTCTGATGAAGTTTTTGAAAAGCAATAGTGGCATGTTCCCTGCTGCAATGTTGTCTCTTATTGTGTGACATAGTGAAACATGAAAGTTTCCCAGATGTACCTGAAAGGGAAAAGCAACATGTTTGGTTAAAACTGAAGGCAATAATATGCTGCAATGTATATGAAAAAGAAATAAGGGAAAGTGTTGATACTATTGTTGCTTTTGCGTTGTCTGTGTCGGAGTCTTTGACATAGAGGGTGAACAGGTCGTTGGTGTGATGTATTCCTGTTACAATGCAGCAAATGACCCAACAGAGAATGTTGCATTTGATTCAACAAGCTCTTGTATTGTCATGTCTGGTGTCAGTTTTTGAGATTCAAAAACTGTTGGTATGTTTTCCATAGTGGTTGTTGCAATTACAGACAGAGAGCAACTTGCATCTCCTCGTTCATACTTTGTTTTTTCTTTGACAACAAAACCAACAACACGCAAACTGCATAGCCAACAACTACAGTCGATGCAAATTTGTGGACAAAGGTGTTGCTCATGTTCAAAGTAATGGTCATTTGACCTTTCTTGTCAACCAAATCAGCGTGGAGGATTTCAGCTTTTGAAGGGGAAATGTTGGTTGCATGCTGCTGGTCCGTACACGACAAGGACATCGCCCTCAAACACAATTGCAACTTTTCCTGCACAAATGTCAAGTATCGTGGATGGTTGTTGTGTTGTTGGTTTTGGGCTGGAATTTGAAGGATATTAGCATGTTGTCATTGAAAGGTCGAGTAGGATAATAAATGAATCATGACAAGAAATAATAGAAATGTTTGAAAGAGATTACCGTTTAGAGGATTCTTGGAAAAGATCACTGCTTAGCAATGCCCTTGTTCTTGGGTGGTTGTTCCATGTCTTCTTGGCCGCAACTATCTGCAAAGCATCGAAATAGTTACATGGTTGTTACAAAGTGTCAAATGAAAAAGAAAGTAAAGAGTCAACTTATTAGATGTTAGTTGTGGTGAATCAATATAACAAGGTATGTGCACTTACAAGTGTGCTTTGCATGTTTTTGTATGTATTTTTAGGAGGGCAAACATTGCCGGGTGGTCAGTCCAATATGCAAATCTTTCAAATGAGTTACAGACTTCTTGTATAGCATTTGACCATATATGGTCAATGATGTTTTTCGTGAAGACACTTGGTTGTTGAATGTGGAAAGTGAAATTGTATTTTTGCATAAATGTTGAAAGCAAGATTTTTTTTTGTTTTGCTTGTGCATGTCGACATTAAAATCTCAAAAATGTAGGTGGGGATGGTCAGATCAATGGATTGGAAGACATTTTCGAGAACAATGAAGATGTTTTCGTGATTTGCATTTGGCGCAACATAGACATTTACAATTGTTATGCATTGTTGTTGCAGCAATATGTTTGCGATTATGGACTCTACGTTTGTGCTGTGAAAGTAAGTTTTTATAGGAAAGGTATATTGTTTGCAATGAAAATTGCAAGTCCATGCACATGGTGCACAGAAAAGCATTGGTATCCATCTAAGATAGTCAACTGCAATGGGGCAAGGCATGTGAGTTTCTTGTAAACAGAGAATGTGAGATTGCATTAATTCATGGTCATGGAGAATGGCTTGTTTGTGAGCATGGAGACTTTGGGTATTAAGTGAAGCAACTATAATACAGGAAGAAATATCAGTTGTGGACAAGGCATGTTGAATATTCCATTTAGCTTCATTTCGGAGGCGTGCCATTTCTGTAATGATTGTTTGTTTCATGCTGATTTTTTTTTCGTAAGCGGGGATAGCAAGTAAAGGTTGGAAATGGTTTTGACTCGTGACAGAGTTGTATATGCCAAGCCATGTGACGTTACACCAAGAGGGCTGAAAGCAAGTCATTCAAGTGTGAGGCCTTGTGCTCTATGTATGTGTGCATGCACAACAAAGTTGTACTGGGAACTGTTTTCGTATTGTAACCGGTCTCTTGTATGATGTTCTACGCAAGGGTCTAGCTATACGAAGAATAGGAACCCATTCAAGTTCTGTTTTGGCTATTGACAACTACGGGTGTTTAGATCTTTGTTGTTTTCCAATACAGGGGTCATTGAATTTTATCCATATGGCATCGAGGTCATTTTTCATTGTGTATGCTTTGAAAATGCCATCAGAACCATTAACTAGTTCGTCTTGTATGTCATAGTTCCCAGTGAAAACTTCTACTAGCATGTTAAGTTTGAGCTCTATATGTTGTGGCAATTCTATAGTTTTAGAGTAGGCTTCCATTTGTTCAATTGACTTGTCTTGTTCATCGATAGAGGCTATAACAATTTTGTTACTAGGAGCAAGAGCAAGCATTTTGTTATTGTGTTAAAGAACATCTATGTTTTTGTAGAATAGGAATGGGAACATTGGATCAACAGGTACTGGACGAATACATGTATCGTTGAGGTATGCAAGATCAGATTCTGAATGTTGTCCAAGGTGAATTCTATTTAGGACTGAGACAAAAGCAACATCTTTTTGACGCATTGTTTCAGTCAACTCAAATATTTTCACATGTGTATTCCAGAAGTCATAGCCAATCAATTCTCTAGAAATTTTGGGGTTGTTGAATACAAGACAATCATTGACTGGTTGTGCTTGGTAGAAGTCTCCACAGAAGATCATGTCAATTCCTCCAAAGAAAGTTGTTGGCATGTGTTTTATTTGGTGAAGTCGTTGGTCTGTGAAGTATAGAAGTTGACCTCCAACCAAGGAAATCTCATCTATTAGAGCAAGTTGTAATTGTTCGTAGTGCTTTGCCAAGGAATCCAATCATTCACTGTTCAATGGGCATAGTTCAGATCGATTGAAAGGCAAGAGGAAAGCGGAATGAAGTGTTATTCCACCAGCATTGTAAGCAGCTTTGCTTGTGAATGCCAAGATCAAGCCTTTGATTTTCAAGGGGTCGCTCTGCATGGATGTGTCATAAATATGGGCCAATGTTTCAAATATCAATTTTGCAACAAACATTTTTCCCTGTGCAGTGCCTCCTGTTAGGAAAAGGTAGATAGGAGTTGATGGATCTTTATTTTTCTTAAAGGATATGTCTTTGACAATGGCTTGTTGTTTCTTGTTGAGCAGTTGCATTTGTTTGAAATATGTTGTGTTGTATGCAATGCTTAGGTGTTTTCCTAGTTGAAACTGTTTCTTTGCAATGCCAGTATGTTGTTCTGGATTATGCAAAGGAAAATCACGCTCTATGTCATAGTCTTCAAAGGGTTGGTGTTCCTGCGTTCTCATTGTTGTTGTTTTGTCAGAGGTTTGAAGAGACAATTATAGATTCTAAATTGTTGAGTCCATGTCACCCCATTTGTTGTTGGTAGTGTAGCGGAATTTGGATTCATTAGCATGTATGGTTTGTTCATGGAATGCATATGCATCTGCCCAAGTTGCAAAGCCTATTTTGAGAGCGTGTTCATTGTCTATAAATGGGACATAAAGCAAAACCTTTTCGCGGTAATAATTTTCTATGTCAAGGTGTTTGTTGTAGTTGACAAAGCGCACGATGATTGGCTTGTTCGAGGGGTTATTTTTTACCACTGTTGTGAATAGAAACAAAGTCAGCCAAGAAAATCGAGTGCAAAGAAGGAGGTCATGTTATGTAGTGATCTATCGCAGAGCAACACATGATGTTTATCGATTCATCAGGTTCCTGTTGAAGTAAAATTAAACGTTTTAGAATGAATGTTTGGTCTTTGGGATTTGAAGTGTTTATGAAAACACATTTTCGCGATGTATTGTTTAAGGGGATTGAAAGGACTATGTGGATTTCACTGTGTAGACATTTGGTGGGTATTCAACATTGCATTGCCTAGGCTCCGAATCATTTGAATGACATCAAGATGCATTTTTTTGATGCTCATTTTGAATTCTAGTGAATGCTTTTGTCATTGTTCGGTCAATTTTGGTCATGTATGAGCAGCAATAGGTTGTTGTTGCATAAGCATTAAGCACATACTGAGCATCGGTATTCACTTTCCAGATCATGGGCATTTGTTTGGAAAAGCTATTATTCCATGCGTGGGATGGTTTTCTTTTCAATAGCAATGTCGGTTGTTTAAGCGTTGATTGTATTGCTTCTATGTAAGTGTTTTCATCAATGCCTATTTCTTGAAGGAACATATCATGTGTAATGCAAGTGTCGTATCGTTTTCTTTCTAGAAGAGAGTAAATGGAATGTGCATGTGCAATAGCAGATTCTGTTGGTTCTGTATACAGTTCAAGGATTTTTGTACTCTTCATTGGAGGCTGGGGGAAATTGTACCTACACTTGGAATGTTTTTTTTGCAACTTTGTGTGTGGTGATGGCATTGCAATTTAGCAATATGTTGAGGGAATAAACTAGTATCACATGTAATGTACTCATCAACGTAGGACTCTACAATGTCATTGGCATCATTTCCAAAGACAGGTGTTTTTGTCCAAATTAGCTAATGGCTATGAGCATTTCCTATGTTTTGGAATTCCGTGACCCAAAAGTAATCTTCTATTTGTCCAAAAAAGGACTTGTCTTCGCAAAGCAATTGTTTCAATGCATAAATTATGTGCTTGTAGTAACGAGTGCACGTAACGGGATCATTTTTAACAAAGAAGTTAGAGTCGTTATAATCTGAGGGTGTTGGCTTGTCTAAAGGAGTGGTGTCGCGATAGTGGGTGTATAAATTACTAAGGGCATTTGTTAGTGGCAACCAACAATGTTCAGCGCTTGAGAATGTGGCAAAAAAGGTAGGTGGTCCTAGCTGACGGATCATGGCAAAAAATTTTTCCTTGTTTGTTGCATATAGTCTGGTGAAATGCGTATTCTTTTGAAATCAATGTACCCGATATCAGATTTCAAGATTTTTCAAGATTTGGTTTGTATTTGACATCTTTTGCAGTAAGTGTTCGACCTTTTAATTGTCCCTTTCTGATTCTGAGCCATATTGAACGGCCCACTTGGTCAATTAGTAACTTTATTGCTTTGAAAAATATATTGGTTATGTGATAAGAAAATCTACGATCTGAATGCATCAACTCCCATTTTGATATTTTTTGATACGATATTGTTTTTGTAGTTGTGTCGTTGCGAGGTTGGCCGAAAAACAAAGTTGGGAAATTCATCTCTTCTAAAAATTTGTCTTGGAAAATTCCCAATGGTGTAAAGCCCTCCGAAGGAGTGATATTTATCATCTTGTCTTTAAGATAGTGGATGGCTGAGGAGTCAGTGAAACCATGAATTAGTGTGTCATGTGCATCGTCATTATCGATCTCGTCATCAGAAGAATTATTGTCAGAGGAGATATGTTTGTGTTCTTCATTGTTGTTTGTTTCAAAGTTCGTGGCAATAGAGAGGGTTTGATCCCAGCCATGGTTTACTTTGATTTCATGCATGAGATATAATGTTGTTGCACATAATTCTTTGAGGGTGGCCATGGTGATTACAGGGTGAACATTTCCTGAATGGTATGGTTTTTATGTATTCAAGACAACGTTTAAGTGCCACAACAATTGTTTTTGTTTCTTCTAGGTGCCTTGGCAATGCTTGTTGGATTATGTCTATATTTGTTGGGACATTTATAATTGCTCCTTTTAACGTGTATTGAGGGCGTTTATGGCTCCGGTGCCGTATTTGACCAAATGCAAGTCGAAGAGACACAAGTCTTTCTTCAAGGTCAGAAAGCATTGCAACTGTCGGAAGGATTGGAATTAATTGGATTTGTTGAGGACTTGCTAATCTTGGCAATTTTTCATTTAATAAGCTTGTCGAGCATGGATGACAAATTTTATTGTGTTCGGGCATTGTTTTCTCTGATGTGAGCTGCGAGATATGTTTTTTTTGTTGCATGTGTAAAAGATGTCAAGTTGAACTTGAAATGGAGCTGCTTACAAATTTGGCATGTATGTATCGGTGTGTCACTTGTCCGGGCATGAAAACGGGCAACACAGCGTGCAGAGCTGGCACTCTGCTGTATGTTTTTGCGTATAATTGTCTTTAGCTTTTGAAGAGACATTTTGGACATTGCTGGTTTGCAGTTGTTTATGGCACTTGACGTTTGTGTTTGCAAAAGCTTGTTTTGTTCTTGCTTAGGTGTTTTATTCGAGAGAACTCCATGTGTTTCAGTTGTAACTATGTTGTGGACATGAAATTTGTTTTCTTAGCATAGAGATTGGTATGCGGATGGTCTTTTAGCAGCATACGGAATGTACAACACTGTAAATTGTTTTAGTTGTTTGTTGCGTTTGTTTTCGTATATGGTTTTTTATTGAGCGAACAGAAGATGTAAAGGTTTTTTCATTCCGCTTTTGCACAATTTTTTTAGACATTTGCAAACACATGTTTTCAATTTATGTATCCATTTGAGCACAAGCATTCTGGAATGCATACGAAGTGGGTAGTTTTGGTGTGCATTGAGTATTCACAGTCAACAATTCATAATGAAAATGGCCTTCGGAAAGTGAAAACCGTATAAGATTATATGTTTTTTCAAGTGGTGCATCTAGTAGAAAAAACCTTACAAACTTGCAAAGGATTCGAATGCCACAATCGAATATTTATTTGGAAAAGCAGGCATAACCAATGGATGCTGAAGTCTTCTTCCAGTATATTGTTTTTGTCATGGAACATGGCTATGTTCACTACAAGGCCTTGCCATGTGGCAATACAAGGTATGTTTTTTATTGAGTTTTTGGCAAGCCAAGTATCGAGGAAGCGAAGAGTTGCATGGTCTTTTCGAAGGATAGAACCACAAAAAGCTTGAGCAGCATACCTACGCAGGCAGCAAGGATTGAATTCATGGTTGCGAAGCTGACAAACAGAATTGAAAAGGCTATCAATGCAATTGTTGTTGCTTGCTAGCAATCTAGCAAGCTGCAATTGTTGTAGTTGGTCGCATAAGGTATTCCAAAGAGTTTCAACAGAACATTGGAGCGATAATAGATGAGCATTGTTTCTTGGCTCAGGCAGCCCATATATTTTTCTAGAATAAGGGTTCGTAATGACCACTAAGAGGGTTGGAATCATGGAAAAGAAGACAATATGGCAGTTCTTGACTATTTGGATTGAAACGAAGATAATTAGTGCCTCTTGTTGTGGACCAAACCCATATTGGAAAATCGAGCCACTTTGAAAGCCATTTTATGCAAAAGATGTCCCCCCATAGGCCTTGTTCAGTTGCATCGTGTGAAAGCACTGCAGATAGTTTCATTCGACGTAAATATGTTGCATGGCTATGAACACCGTGCAAAAGAGAAAGAGTTTCAAGATCTAGCTCTAACTCTAAAGATGACAACGCTACAGGGTCGGATAGAGACAACAAAGTTTCAAAGTGCTCAACGATATCGGTTCTAAGTTCAAGAGATGTGTATCGGAAGTGCAAAGAAGACAAAGAAAGGAATCAAACAAACAATCACCGACCCCGTATTTGAAACCATAGTCCCGGAAAAGGTCAAACCTATGCAATACATTGTCTATGCATTCTACAACACGGTTTGATAATGTATATTGTTCTACATCTACAGGTGTCATTGACATGGTTGTTTTTTGGGTTTGATTTGTTTTTTTTGTGTTACAAAAAAAGTTTCTTGAGCAGAATATAGAAGAAAAGACTAATGTTTATACCTTGTCCAATGGAGCACGAGCAATCCAAAAAAGCAGGAATGAACTTTGTCTCCTTCCGTGATTTTGCTTTGGTCACAAATCTGCAATGTACATAAAAGGCATTATGCATTTACTAAAGGTTTCTTGAGTAGTACATATAAGAAAAAGACTAATGTCTATACCTTGTCCAATGGAGCACGAGCAATCCAAACAAGCAGCAACGAAATATCTCTCCTCTAATTTTGCTTTTTCCACGAACCTGCAATGTACATAAAAGGCATTATGCATTTAGCGCATATTGCAAATGGAAGTAGTCAAGAAAACAAACTTTCTCTGTATGATAAAGCAAATAGGACAATGAAATATGAAACAAAGAGCATAAACTAGTGGAAGAGTTTCACAGCTGTGAAAACTATATGAATTCAAGAAATTATGATTTCAAGCAAAGGAAATTCTACTTAGAAAGACTGTTGGAGGAGAGAAGATTGGAAAATATGGGTTTTCGCTTAATCTATAGTATTAGTACAGGAGACTATGAATTTACATTCTTGTTGTTTTGAAAGTCAACTATGAGAAGAACATAGCTAATATGAAGATTCATACTGCCGAAGGGAATACATCGCAGGGAGACTAGATATTGTAAATGTTATATTTTGGAACTAATGCAAAAAAAAAATATTGTGTCTGACCTATACTTTGAGAACTTCAAAAAATATATAATTTTTATGTTTATAGTTAGAAGCTTTGGAATACAGATGTTGTGTAGTCTATATCGACAACAGAGCCTGATTCGGAAGAGGGCAACTAAATTCCAAATTTCCATGACAACATTTGTGTTTTGGATCGGTAAGAGCTAAGTTACATACACGTGGCCATAAATGGATTTTTAATTTCTGATAGTTATAAGTAGTTGATGAGTAAATACAAAGTAAGCATACATTTCAAGTTGTAACGAGCAACGGGATCCATTTCATCAGAATAGTAGGTGTGACGCTATTTTTTAACTTAAGGCAAATCAGTGAAATTGTAAACATAGAGAGTAATTCAGGGCTTTATATTATTGGTGTTGTTATCTCCATTAATCCTTCAACAACAATAATTATAAAAAATGGAACAGAGTCATTAAAAATTGCCGTTGAAGAAGACTTTGCAGTGTAGTTTTCAAGTAGCAATGTTGGGTGCAGCTCGGGATTCTAAACCTGGTGATTTCAGGAGGCCGGGAAATATATTTCCTTTTAAATAAAAATAAGGTGGAGCACTAAAGAGAGTTGGTCATATAAAAGCTTCTGTGGATCTTGCAACACTGGCAGATTGAGTTCTATTGCAGTGCTTTGTTAGGTGCTAACACCTATTTTTGACAGTTTACATGCAATTTTCGACAGTCACAACAGTAATTGATTCTCTTGTGGATAAATTTTGGTTTACAGTCTAGTCTTAATGGCAATTGTCTAATAGGCGAGCATGTAGATGCGCTGCTGGAAAAATTTGTTTATGCTTTTTTCTAGCATCTTCAGAAACATGAAGTATTATGTATGGAAATCCTCCTCGTATTTTCAAGGTTTTAACCCATGTCTTGTACCATTTTTTTCTGCTAAGGTAAATTAGAGTGCCTATTTGTGGGGATTCCGTTCTACAGAGTAATTAGATACAAATTAAAATTGTACTTTTAATTATTGTATTGAGATACAACGACCAAATGCGTTAACAACCCAAATTTGGGGCATATAATTTTGTAAATATAGAATTTTTTGTGGCTGTTATGAGAAATTGGTGCTTAGATCTCTTCAAATATTTTCATTTCAAGTGTTTTTTTCTCTGAACTGATATTCTTATCCCAATATGGGATTAAAAGATAAATCTGCAGAAGGTGAAATTCAGAGAATAAGTAGGAAGGATGGCCTCTTAACGAGTGCATTATCAATAGCTTCTTTGAGACATATTATTTGTAGTCAGTCTTGGAATTCTTATTTTCATTCGTGATTATACCAGATTGCAGAATGGGGTTCTGTATGTTCCTGGCCTAGAGAGACTTCTATTCTTTTATTTTTGAGGGTGCATGGCCATTGTCATATTCTATTGACTGTTGCAATCTGAGAGAATTGCAAGTATTTTTGGATGTATAACAGTATAACTATTAGAAAGGTTGGTAAATCTTTTTCAGTTCAAAACATAAAATAAAAGTTAAAATGGGGGAGATTTTTTTTCGCCTTGTGTCTTTGTGTCTTCTTCATTTTTAATGTCTAAATGTTTGCTTTCTAACCAGAAGCATTTTGACAAACACTTGGCGAGCATCTTTTTCATGTCATATTTTAGCATAGATTGCTCGCAACAAACCCACAACAGGAAACAGTCCAAGTAATTCCACGCACATCTTTTCTAATTTTAGGAAAGAAATTTTCTAAAATCTTCATAGCCTCGTGCAAAAATTACGTTGATTAGCAATATTTGTATGCGGATTTTTGCCAGGGGTATTCCAATGTTGTCCTGCAGCGCTGCTCTTTGCTTTAAGCAAGAAGGTAAACTAAGCATCGATATTAGTTGTTTAAGATTACTCGGCAGAAGCACATTAATACCTGTTGTAATAATATCTATCACACTCAAAGCAGTTATAAGACTATTATGCCATCCTCCACTTAGTTCCCTGCCTCGACCATATGATGGCAAAGACTCAAGCACTGGCCACTGTTTTCAGTCCTGGATATGAAATGAGACAAGCATTAATAGGTAAATGAAGCTATAAGTTGTTGAAACCGATTTTCTCGCACTTGGAGAAAAACCTAACATAGTCTAATAGATTTTAACACAACAACAGAGAAACTTAAAAAAATGCACACTCAGTGATTTCGTGCAGAACCGATGCCAAAAGAGTCTCACCTTCATGTTCTTCACGCTGGTTCATCTCTGGGCAATCACGAAAATGCAGGGAAGAAGACACTCTCGAACCATCAAATATTTCCACCCTCGAGCCACACAAAATCAACTAACCCTTCATAGTCTACAGTGAATGCATTGAATGGGTCACAGTAAATGCATTCACTCCGTGAGAGGACCTCCCCTTTTCTCCATGCAAAGCACAAAGCAAATGCATTAAATGCATGAAAAGAAATGAATTCAATGCGTAACAGGGCATTTTCCCCTCAACAGTGTCAAATAAAGGGAACTACCAATAAAAACTTTTCAAATTAAAAAATCAAAGCTTCAAACTTTAGTGTAGCAACATTTAAAAATAAATGGCACATTCTTATTGGAAGCAATACAAATATGTAATTGCTAATGTCAAAGCAATATCCATGCCTTACTCGTCCAAAATGAAATGCTAGTTTCTAACAGCAGAAAGACTTTGCTAAGTCTTTATTTATACTATTAAAATTAAAAGTCAAAATTCAATGTTCAAGATTGGACTTCACCTACTAAAACAAGTTGCAATTTTTCCGCAATTTCCATGTTTTAAGCTTTCAAACTATTGACTAAAGACACGACAGCCCACAAACATTAACAGAAAAGTTAGGCAGTTTTTGTTTTGTAAGGGGTATTGCTGTTTTGTTGGAAAAAAATTAAAAATAAAATTACTCTGTACGTTTTTTTCCACATAACTTTATAACGCCCTATGGAAAAGGGGAGCATAATTCCGTGACTAGAGGGTGTGGTATGAGACATGCGTGCTCTTTTTCCAAAGTAATGACAACCCTTCATTTTCCACGAGGGTTTTATCGCTTTTTAACACCGCAAATGTTTAATCAACTTATACCTCTCAATTCAATAAGTTGTTTTATTTGGCCTCGTCTTATTAAATGGGGTGGTACGGTTGTTTATTTTTAAGATGTTAACTTATTTGAGTGTGATGTCGATATAAGTTGTGAATTTTATAATAGAGTTTTATTGTGTCTCCATCACCTCTTTGTTATTGTGTTAGGTTTGTATTCATAAGGAAAGTTTAAACTGGTAGAAGGATCTATCATGGTGTGGTGAATCTTATTTTTATTAAAATTTTCACATTTTGGAACACTAAAACCTATTGAAAATAGGTATGCAAGAATTTAATTTGCCAAAATATTTAAGATAATATTGTTAGACGTAACCCTCTTGTTTAATCTTTGGGACCTTTGAGAAATGATTTTCATTTGACTTTTCATGTCACAAAGAATATGCATCCTAGCAGTCATTCCAATATAATTTCAAACAAGTGGTAAGTAGATAAGTGGCCTAAATTGAAATAGAAGAAATTTTGAAAAATTTAGGGGTTAACAACATGTGGAGAAGATTGAGGAATATTATAAGCAAGAGAATGTTGGGGAAAAATGATAGCAATTAAAGTATTTTGATAGATATAAGAAATCATAACATATTGAGGAATGAGAAGAATATTAGCACCATAAATGTGGTGATAAATACAATAAGCAATAACATTTTTGAGAAATAGGACATTAAAAGCAATGGTGTGTTGAGGAATATGAGGAATGTCGTAAACAATGGTATGTTAGGTTTTTTGGATCTTGAAAACAATAAAGAATGGAAGAAATATTGGAAGGAAAATGAGCTTTGAGCACAAGCAAATTTGAATCCATATTTTTCGAGCTTGTTTTGTTTAAGATCAATATTGATTCCTAAATTTTTATAAAATATATCAATTTAATTTTCACTAACATAGTCATTCAGACTCGCTATTTAGGTAAAAGTCATTCCATCATTATACAATTGGCTAGGTATGTTCCATAGGGCTTCATTAATTGGAAGAGTTTAAGAGTATCCTTATAAAGTTAACTTTTTCATTGCATAATTGACTAAGGGTGTGTTGTATTGGGCTTCATTAGTTGAAAGAGTTTGAAAGGATCAATGTAAAAGACATTTATATGCATGTCTTACAATTTATTCGTGTGACCACATTTTGTTGAGACATTATGTTAAACAATTCACCTACTTGTCTAAGCTACAATATTTTGCATCATCCAAAACATTGAAGTTCATTTGACCACATTTCCTCAAGACATATTGTCAAATAGTTCATGTACTTTCATGCAACAAGTGTTGAATTGTTTGATAAACTAATACAATTACTACATTATATTTTAATGTAACTATGGCATACCCTAATGCAATCCCAATTAAAATGTGTCATTACTTCAAGATGTGCCCTAAAGAATATTCTCATACATTCAAAGTGTGCCCTTAAAAATATTTAACAACACATTAAAACTTAACAAAAAATAAACCAAAAACAAAAACAAATCCAAATCTAAATGTAAAACATATATTGACTACAATGAAAAATAATTGATTATTCAATGGGATGTCACGGTGATAACTATCAAATAAAGGCTTTCTTTCAAATGGAATTCTCCTACCTTTCTCGGATCGACTCTCTTCTAAAAACTCCACTCATTTTTTTAATTTCACTCTGTTATTTTCCTATGCCAAAATATCCTCTTTGAGGACATAATTTTTCAAATTAATTTAACTCTTTACACCAAGTATATTAAAAACTAGAACTAAGTGTATTTTAGAATATAGAAAATATTGAGTCTTATTCTAATGTTAAGTACACTATATTGATAAATAGATGTGGTTTAAAAATAGTAATACATGCAAAGCAATGTGTAATATAACAACCTAACTTATTTTCATGTCTTAGGTGGGTGCAAGTAATCACATAATTTAGAAACTTATGGACTCACGAGACATTCATTAGAAATTATTGTAACTTTATCTCTCCGGAAATATGTCTAGGATAATTTTATCAATTGCTAGATAGATCATTGATGAGAGGGCCTACAAACATTTTTATGTTCAAAACCATCCGGGGTTACAAAATCATCAAGTGTTTCTCTAACTAATATGAAATTTTGGGTGTAGGTTCATATTTTCCTTAGCTTCTAGATTATGTATTTGTGCATGTGCATTATGATAAGATGATATAGAGTTGGGCTATTATTTATCTAAATGCTTATAATACTTCAAACATCAAATCCTAGTAAAATGTCTTAGGAGTTACGGGTTGGACTAACCTCAACATGTTCAAAAGCATATGATGTAATGTTATAGTACATAATATTAAGCAATATTAGGTGTAATATGTAGGAGAGATTTTGTCTTGTATCGGAGATGAATAATTATGATAAAAATGTGAAGAGTCTTCTGGAAGATGAAATGAATAGTCATCATTTGGCTATATATATGTGTAATATTTCTTCATATGAATCAATGTGAATATAATTTTGGTTTGGACTAGATTATTGTTCATTTTCATTCCAATATTCTTATCTTGAAATCGATATCAAAGAAGATGTTTTTTCTTCTTAATCCTCCATGTATTCACATCTAAAATCACGACTCCCATGTTCACTTGTGTTCATCATCATGCTAATGTTTAAGGCTAATCTCTAGATTTTTTTCTCGATCATTCCCTCATCCTCTTACTACTTGTCAATGGTGTGTTAGTTGAATATGCTCCAACCGATTTTTCCTATAGCAAAAAAAAAAAATTCTAAGAGAATTTAAAAGCTATATGTAGGGAAGTTGTTATCAAGATTAGAGCAACCACACAAATTTAACTTAAAGATAACAATCTCTTTATAAAGACTCGTAGTTTGATCAAAGCACTATTATTCCTAATATTACACTAATTATTCTCCTCCTTGCAAATTGACGACATACCGTTAGTTAGACCTATCTAACTCCCCTTTCTCAACCCCTTTTGGTCGTATTCCTCTTATAAACCAATTAAACAAGCTAATATAGCCTCTTATTGGCTAAATCCTCTTCCAATTCCTTTCTAAGATACTTCTACTAGCCTCCTAGACTATCAATCCATTCCATTGGATTGATTAGACCTCTCAGAACCCTCTCAAAATCCTAATTACTCTCTAAACATGGTTAACTAGTCTTAACCATGGTCAATCTCTTCTAAACCTAGTCAAATCTTACTTTGACTTGCTAAAGGTGCTTTTGGATTTTTCTATTTGTCCCACATGCACCCAAATCTCCCACTTTCCCAAATGGAAAACTATAAATAGCCCACTACCCCCTCTCATTTACAAGAACACTTCTTCCCTCTAACATAAACTATAGTATTATTGCTAGGATTAGGAGTTTTATTTCATCTTATTGAGCTATTTGCTTTATCCTTTGCAACACATCACACACCATAGAGTAAATGGGAAGAACCATTGGCCTTGAAGCCATTAATGGTGAGATCCCATTCTCTTAAGCACAAACTGATTGCTTAGATCCTTATTAGGCTCACTTATTTAAGCTTTCAATATTTGTTAAGTTTGTTTGTTTGCTTCAAACTAATGCATGCAAAGTAGGAATCCTTGTTTACTTCTTAATTGATGGTCCATTGATCGGTTTTGCACAAAGATTTGGGGTTCTTGAGTGTTCTTACCCCATTCCATAACTTTTGCAACCTTTCTTTGAAACACACTCTTAATAGTGAGTGCTAAAATTTTACCTTGGATGTCATTAAGGTATCGATAAACATTGTTGATGGGTATTATTTGAATGAATATGGGTCCTCACTACCATCCGCTTCATTGTTTTTGATAAAGACCACCAATTTGGTTTAATTTCCAAATATAATAAGTGTTTTATTATTTTTTCCAAACATTGGAAATACCTGGTTGGATTTAAATAATAGCCTTTGACTTCCCACGTGGCTCATGAGATAAGGTTGTTTTTAGGATTTGAACATGGCATTCCTTCTTAGCCCTTAGTGAAAAAGTCATATTTATTAACCAAACGAAAAAGTATTAATTATTTTTAGACGATTTTCCTAGATAAGGGAATTTATTTATTTTTGACTTGTAAGTCATTTTTTGGCAAACCATTTCAAAGAAAATTTCTTTTTCAAAATCAAACAAATGTTGAAATAAATAAATATATATATATATATATATATATATATATATATATATATATGAAACTCAAACAAATAACAACCTTTTGTATAAATGGTGCATATACTTTATGTTTATGAGTAATTTTATCATGTTTGAACTATTATATCTAATGTTGAATATAACTCTAATAATGATACTTGTGGCATCGCCCTAAATCACTCTGGGAGGAGTAAGGAAAAAATTTATTTTCACATTCCCTCTATTACCCATTTGTGACTATCATTAGACTTAAATCTGAAAGTAGGATTATCCTAAGTATATATTGTTGTTACACCTGTGTACAAGGACTTCGTATTAATTGGGTGTCATGATAGAGTGAATATTTTCCACATACTACCTATGTAGCATGTAATTATTCTCTCATGTATGTTAACATCTCTTTCACATTACAATGGGTATATCAAAAGAACAAGCTTCTTCCACATATCGACGAGTATATAGGAAGGAAAAGCATATCAAGAGTTCACCGTATTAATTTGGTCGTATATAGAAAATGGAACCTTTTGGAGTGATAATGAACTAATTTCCTCCCTTTGTTAAAAAATGATCTCAATAATATCAATTGTTAGCACAATGCTAACTAGAAAAGACACCTAGTTAGCATAATCTTGGCAAGTGGAGAACACTCTCATCTTCAAATATATGTGGTTTGATATTTGCGATGGGAAATTACAACCAGTATAAGCAAAATATGTAAAATAAATTCAACCTTGGAAGTACAAGAATTCAAAAGTATTGGCATTGATAAGGTCCTTAGTAGGTGAAGGAGTTTTCCATCATATTCGATGGTGTAATACTCTATGGGAAGCACTTAGAAATTTTAATTACTTGTATGATCATTCAATGTTGGAGTTCATACATTTACAAACTGAAGTTGTTTAATCTTGAATTGAAAAATGGTGATGTGACGAGTTTAGACTCATAAATTGGTGTTATCAATCATGATGTTGATGTCACCAATGTAAAAATAAACATATACATGATAACATTCATAAAATATTTCCTTTCGATATACTAACCTATTTTGATTCATAAAAATGGACATATACATGATAATATTGTTTCTTTTGTGAAATGGCAAAGGAAAAACATAGAATTGATTAAAAAAAAAAATTGAGTTAACTCAAAAATTATGCAAAGTTTGGTGTCTTCGAGGAAAGTAATTCAGAAATTACAAACAGTGAGGTGGGCCCATGAGATTGAGAATCATTTGATTTTATATTCTTCTATAACAAAGAATGAAACTCCTCCTCAAGGAGAAAATAAAACTTCATTAAAAAATAAACAAGGGCCACAAGAAAAAAAAATATGAAACGTGAAGTAGCTTAAAATCAATCAAATGAGGCACCAAAACCACAAAATAAGATTCCTAAATGGGGAACACATACATTCAAAGATGTTTGTTCTATGAAGTTGGGAAAAGTGACACTCAAAGTGCACACATAGCCACATGATAATTTGACAAGTTACTAGAATAAATTAAAAATAAGATTGGAAAGCTCACCTTGAATGAATCTCCGAATAAGAACTCGGTGTTGTATTTGATTCATAAGCAACCTCTTTCAAACAAGTTGAAAGCAGGAGTCTTGGAAAAAGTAATGAGTATGATGCATTGGTGAAAGATTCAACTTAGAAGTTGTTTGATCTTACAATCGGTTGCAAGTGGGTATTCCAAAAAAAATGCATGGTTTATGACGTGTTTGACAAACATAAAGAAAGTATTTTCACAAATGGATATGCCCAAAAGGAAGGGACACACTACAATGAAATAATTGCACCTATAGCAAAACAAACTACGTTAAAACTTTGATTCCTTTCAAAAGCACAAAATAGATGGAAATTTCATCAAATGGATATAAAAACTAAATTTTTGAATGGTGATCTCAAATAAATAATGTACATGACTTGTCCAATTTTTGCAATCGGCATCCAAGAGCAAGGTGTGTAAATTAGAAAAATCATTGTATGGATTGAAACAATCTCAAGAGCATGGTATAAAAACTCACTAAGAACCTTTTGAACATGAACTTCAAGCATTTTTGAGTTTGAAGATGCAACTCTTTATTTGAAAATAGTTGAAAATAATGTTGTAATTTTGATAGTGTATGTGGATGATTTGCTCATCACAAGAAATACAATGCAAAAATTAAAGTAGAGTTGATGAAAGGTTTTGCAATGATAAATTTGGGTTATCTTCATTATTATTTGGGTATTGAAGTAATTCAAAAATCAAAGTATATTTTCATCACTCAACAAAAATATATTGGCAAAATTCGAGAAAGTTTGTAATGACAAATTGTAAGCCTCTTAGTACACCAAAAGATACCACCGATTGAGTAAAATTTGAAATTAACATCAAAAGAACACAGATCTCGTCGATAACACTAAATACATACAACTCATTAGAAGTTTGATCCATGTGCCCACCACTAGACAAGTTTTTATTGTTGGTGTTACTTTTATATTCATGTTGCAACCTACATAAAGTCACCGGTAACATCAAAAAGAGTTCTTTGATATCTAAAAGGAACGTAAATTTTGGGCTCAAATAATCCAAGGAAAGATACTTCACACTAGTTGTATATTTAAATTCATACTATGATTGTAATTTTGAAGTTGGGAAATCCACTTTGGGTTTTCTAATGAATTTGAGAGAAACAGTTGATCCGTTAGAATTCAAATGAGAAATCAATCCAACATTCTTTTCAATGGAAGTTGAACATCCGGCACCTTATGAAGAAACCACAGAAATTTGTGAGAAATTTTGTGGCTTAGAATAATTCTTATAGATTTGGAAGAACAAAAAATTTCATCAACACCATTTGTGGTTGACAGCACATCCATAATTCACGACCAAACCAAGCATATCGACACAAAATTCCACTTTATTCATTACCATGTCAAAGATGTAAGTGTAAAATTTCTATATTTCCCTATTGTGGAGCAACCAAAAAACATCTGGACAAAAACAATTAAATTTTTGAAAATTTCAAAGGCATGATTGGTTTCACAACAACCTCTGTGTATTAAGGGGTGATGCGATATTATTATACATAATAATAATTGATCTTACGTGTAATCGGTAGGAGAGATTTTTTCTTGTAGTGGTAGATAAATAGTTCTCATAGGAATGTGAAGAGTCTTCTTGAAAGATAAAATGAATAGCAACCTATTGGCTATATATGTTTTTAATTTATCTTTATTCAAATCAATGTGAACATAATTTTGGTGTACCTAGATTATTATTCATTGTCATTCTATTATTTATGTTTAGACATGTGAGCATTGCACAATGTACCAAAACTCTGAAGAGGGATAAAATCGTAAGTACTTATCCCATGATCATATGTAGATACAACGATCAATTTGATAATGCAATTTATTATGTTCCTTTACTTCACACAAGACACTTGGTAACATGAAACTTTTACCTTTTTACTTCAGAGTTAGCCCATGGACTACTTTAGCACTCTTCTTGGAAGATTTAGGATATGTGTGAAGCCTTTTGAAAATGATCTTCACAATATTGCTCGATCATTTTAAATTATCTGGGGAAGTTACTATATACGATTCCCTTGATCAATTTCTTTCCCAATGTCGAGACTCAAAATCATGAGTAGCTTGACTTGTGAGAACAACCAATTTGGAAAACTAACCATTGGATGGCTAAACGATAGTTTTGTGGATGTTTGATGCTTTGTTTTGGCCAAATTGGATCCACATAACAAATTTGGGGTACTACACTAACATGTACAAAATTTGGGGCCTTGTGTTTTATTTTGATTTTTGTGAAATTGAAGATATTGAAATTTCAATGAAAATTATTTTAAATGTGTATCCAAAACAACATACCACATCGAAAACTCAACATAGATTTTGGGACATTGAAATTTTGACGTAAACATCTACACGATTTTTTTAAAAGCCATTCACACCCAATATGGTCCAAAAGTTTGATGTTGTTGACTCATGTCAAAGTCGACGTCAAAATTTGTGTTGAATATTGTAGTGATCATTGTTCGATATAAACATGATGTTTAAATGATATTTATCGTTACATATGATTTAAATGATTAATTTTATTCTTCATAACTATATGAATATGAATGTGATTAGCTAGAATACCTTAAGGGTAACCCCAACTCACTAGTTTACTAATCTAGATTCACATAGACTTATTCATTAACCTAGACTACCACAAGGATCTTGGTATCAAGAAAATGACTCTATAGCTTTGAGATTTAGGAGCATGCAAAACAACTAACCCCGGAATATATTTAAGAAATGAGAACCGACACAATATGAATAAATTGTAACCCTCGAATATAAGAGAATGTTAGTTGATCAAAATGCAATATCAATAAATAGATTACAATCGAATCAATCACAAAGAGCACATGTACCATTCAATCACGGAACATTTAGTTAAGATCTCCAAATCAATTAATAAAACTTTCACATTTGGGTTTAAATTCATATGTTGAATAAGTTGTTGTCACAAAACTATCACTTAGGTTTAGACCTAGAAATATGAATCAAACAATGTAAACAACCTTGTCTATGAATCTAGATTTGATTAGAGTCCAATGTGCAAAACATCGGAAACACTTCAAATGAGTGACATGTAGGGTTTAAAACAAATTGATAGTTGTGTTAACATGAGCATGCTTTCTTGTTTCTTCTCTTTAATCCTCACTCTATCACTTAGGATTGGACCTAGAAATATGAATGAAACAATGTCAACAACCTTGTCTATGAATCTAGATTCGATTAGAGTCCAATGTGCAAAACATAGAAACACTTCAAATTAGTGACATGTAGGGTTTAAACAAATTGATGGTTGTGTTAACATGAGCATGATTTCTTGTTTCTTCTCTTTGATCCTTGCTCTATGACACATGTATGCCTACAAAACAAAGTTTCTTCCTTACCCTAGGGCAACTCCAATTCTAGTAGTGTTATTTAAAAATATTATGGAAAACAAAGTGATCTTAAGGCCATAAGTTAAAGGTTAAAAAGGTTAAAACATTGTTTAATTATCAAGTCTCTAAGACTATGAATTTCAATATTAATATGTCAACAAATAATGAATTGCATCAATCAATAATGAATCGCATCAATAAAAATGAATTTATAAAAATAAAAACCCTTGGTCATGTGCCAAGAGTGCTCCAAAAAATTGCTAGCTTCTAAAACTAATAAATACAATACGAGTTCCAAATAGAATACTAATTATCTACTCTTCATACTTGGTAGCAAATGATCTACAATGTTTGTGCATTTATAAATAATTGAATTCAAATAAGGATATTATTAGTATACAAATTTGTATACGCAACAATAAGAAGTTAAAAATGGAGACAGAGGGTGTTGGTACTTTTCAATTAAAGAGGCACCAAGAAAAAACAAAGAACCCAAACATGAAGAAAAATGAAGAAAGAAAATACCGAGACACTAAGAAGAAAAATACGACCCCACGAAATTAATAATCACACAAATACTATTTTATTCAGATTAATAATCGACAAACACGTTAATACTTTAAAAACAATGTATATTAATAACTAATAAATGCCACAAAACCAATAACTAAATGTCATTGAATCAAAGGAATATAATAATGTAGTTTAGATCAACTTATAAGGTCGATTCAAGTGCACAAAATGGGGTAGTGGGTCTCCATATGGAAGGAAAACCTCAATTTAAATCCATATGAATCCACCATTTTTATAATGGGTGGGCATAATGAACTTTTCTAAACCCTCAACATAGTACGACACTTTACATGAAACAAAATTTTGATAGAGATTTGACTTCATCAAAATAATATAATATAAGGGTAAAACAAAATTGCTTACTATTATGTGCTAAATAGTGGATATAGTAGTAAGCAATTTTGTTTTACCCTTACATTATATTATTTCGATGTAGTCAAATCTCTATCACAATTTTAAAAAAAAAAAAATTAATATATTTTATTACTAATATATAAATAATATTGTTTTACATTTTTGATAGGTAATATTAGAAGTTTATGTCACTTAAAAATTGTTTAGTAGATATATGACTGTCAAAATTAACCCTTTGTGTCAAATGAATGGGTGTTAATCACATGATCATAATGCAACATTTTTAATCTACATAATGGAAAATAAATTAGTTCATGTCATATTATTATTATTTATTATATATAATATTCATTAAAGTGTATGAGGTTATTGATGATAAATCCATGGAAAAGAACAATATATTTATAATATTATTTTGATATGACATTTGACAAATTGAATTGACATTTAGATATTCATAATTATGAAAACATTACCCTTTCTTTAAAATAAAAATTAAAAAATTGGCATAAAAGGAAAAGAATAACAATCATTTCATAATGGAGATGAAACATATTTATAAGTAAATATAATAATAATTTTAAAAAAACTAATAAGTAAATAAATAATATTTTTATTGAAAATTGAAAAATATGTAATTTTGAGTGGTTGAGATTTTATTTATTTATTTACAAAGTCAACTATTATAATTATATATTAAATTTGTGATATTAATTTTGATGAAACAAATTAAATTAACATCTAGAAAGAAATTTATTATAAAAATATGAAATCATTATTTTTTTAAATTATTAGAAGTTAGAATAAAAGAAAAATAATATTAAAATGAAACATTAACTTTTAAAAGACTAATAAATAATTAAAAATTTGAAATAATTTATTTTTTTAATTCAAAAAAATTAATTATAAGTAATGGAGAAGAATGAATTTATTTATAAAAACTAATATTATAATTACATGAACTAATAATTAATGGAGGCTATGATACATTCTACTAATGTAATTAATAAATTGATTAAAAAATAATATACCTATAAGATAATTTAATTGACATATTATTAGTGTATTAACGTTTTATTATTATATATAAGTACAAATGAATTAATTGTTATAATATAAATATACACATATATACTTAATAATAAATACAAGATAATTTAATCGATATATTATTAATGTATTAATGTTTTTATAATTATATAAGTATAAATGAATTAATTGTTGTGATATTAATATATTTATATATTTGTGTATTTTATTAGATATTAATAAAAATTAATGTATTTGTATTTATTAATTATTTATTGGTATAAGATTAATTATATATAATAATATAATTGTAATAAATTCAATATATGAATATAATAATAAATATGAGATTAGACATATGAATATAATAATAAATGTGAGATTAATTAATTGTTTTGGTATTAGTGTATAAGTATGTTTATTAATTATTTATTAGTATAAGACTAGTTAAATATAATTATGGTAAAAAAACACTTTATGGTAATGGGGTTTTTGAGAGGGTCTCCTCCCTCTTACAAATTAATCCAAAAAAATAAGATAATCAAAGCCAAAAAATAAAACAATATGCATGCAAAGAGCCACAACAACCATACTTCATATTTAAAACATACCACTCAATAATATATTAGTTCATCATTCCAATCTTCCTCTAGAGTCTCAAGGTTAGGTTCAAACTCCTTATTGTCCAATCTCTTTTCTAGGATTCTTTGAACGTGTGTCCCTTTAAGGAGGCTAACACCCTCAAATTTACAACATACCACTCAATAATACTATTTTATCATGTATGTGTGTTTGGATCTAGCAACTTTCTTTAGCTTGACACTCTTTGTTACTTTAATACATGGTTGAATCATATTCAGGCGCTTCCATAACTTGTATGACACATCATTCTATTCATCTTCTTCTAGAGCCTTGAGGTTAGGTTTAAACTTCTTATTGTCCAACCTCTTTTTTTGTATTATTTAAACTTGGCTCCCTCAAAGAGGCTAACACCCTCAACTTCCTCTCTCCATTCCTTGTAAGGAATTTTGAGAAGTTTACCCTGGAATCACTCTCTTTGTCTCTCCCTTATTGGTCCAAAACTTGAATTTACTCTTGGTCTATATCTTCTTGCTCTTTATTTCCAATCAAAGAAGCCTTTGAGATACCTTCACAATAACTATCTCCACCCATATCCATGTGTTTCTTCTTCTTGAATCTCAAATGTCCCTTGAAACTCTTTTGCATGACATTCCTCATTTCCTCATCCTAAACATCATCCACTCCCATCCCTTCCTCAATTTCTAAGAGGAGTTTAATATGGCTGCCATCTTTGACAATAATAATTATTGTATTATTATGAGTTGTTTTCCGTTTATCATATATAAATTTTCAATTATTTTATATATGTGTTGTAAGCTAAATTGTGTTGTAAAACAAAAAAATTACGAAGTATTTTTATTTATATATATATATATCATGTTATAATAAGTTATTTTAAAATTCAATAGTCTTAAGTTATATTATAATTGTTTATAATTAGAAACACGTCTTCTAATAATATTAATAAATAAATATTTAAACATACTATTCAAATAGTATATAATTATTATATTTATATAAAATAAATGGAGGAAATATTCCCTATGGAAATTATAAAGAAAAGACTGAAAAAATTGCATTAGTTAAAACTAAAAATTAATTGAATTTTTGTGACGTAGGAGTGAATACTATAGAAGAACACCTGACTAGGAAGCATGATAATAACCAAAATTGCACATGAACATGTTCAAAAGCATGATAGTATAAGATATTGCACGACATAAGAAGTAACTAAGTAACATACCTTGTCGGATTTGAGAAATATACTAAACAAATGCATAAGAATATAAACCGTCCCATAAGTAAGTCTGTCAAATGGTTTTGGAGACTTGAATATGCTGTACAAAATTTGGCAAAAAACCCACTTTTTTTTGAGAGCCCCAAAAAAACTGCGAAAGCAAAAATGTCATAAAAACTCAGCCGAGAGATTATTCATTAAACTGAGCGAGACATCATGGTCTTGAATTCTTCAAAATCAATGGAGCCATTTCCATCACAATCAGCGCCTCGAATCATCAATTCGCAGTCCTCCATGGTGCTGTCCTCGCCGAGATTTCTCAGAACCCTATGAAGCTCATCGCAAGAAATGGCCCCATTTCCATCGAGATCGAAAATCTGAAACGCATCCCTCAGATCTTTCAGGCTGCCCGCAGCATCGACACCCCTGGTATTCAGCTCAATAAACTCCTGCAGATCAATGAAGCCGTCGCCGTCGCAGTCCGCTTCCCTGACCATTCTCTGCAGCTCCTCTTCGCTGGCCTTGTAGCCCAGGGCGCCCATGATGGATCCCAAATCAATCCACGAAATCTTTCCGTCGCCGTTGGCGTCGAATTTCTTGAAAACCTTTTCCAGATCCTTGATAAACTCTTCCGATGCCTGCCTGGAGTTGCTGGGATTCGATCTGGTGCGGTGCGAGAGGGATGATTTAGGGTTTCCTACGGAGGGAATGTCTTTGGCAGTGGAGAAAGATCGCCGAGGCGCAAATAATTTCTTCTTGCCTGATGATGAAGAAGAAGAGGCCGACGGAGAAAGCGATGGTGGAGACGAAGGCTGTGAACGAGAGAGTCTCTGTTTCAGGAAATGCGGCAACCCCATTTCTCAAATGAAAGTAACGATTCTTTGCATGCAAAATAGCCCCTCGAAAACAGTTGCACGGCTCCGAAATCGTGTAAATCTGAGCGGCTCAAATCAAATTCCAGGGCTTCTCGAGCGGTGAAATCTCGCAGTTAGGGTTTCTGATAAAAAAAAGAGATAAACAGTCACGCAACCACTTTAAACAGCAAATATCGCAAGAATTCTGCCAGATTGGATTTTTCTAACCAAAGGACGGCTCTAAACACTTAAAAGCAGAAAATCTTGCATTTGACCGCTTAAATGAGGAGAAATTTCGTCTGAAAACTCCTCTCCAACTACAGGCTGACCTCTTCGCCTTCCTATTTGGCTATTCACCCCGCTAAAATAGCTATCCCGTCCCGTCACAGCTAACTTCGAGGAAATTTAACCTAACCTAGCTTTGACAACTGAACAACAACAATCTCGCTGGAGTAGCACTAAAACTGAACAAATTCAAGAAAATAATGTCCTTCTTAGCCAAAGTTCTGCATCTATTTGACCAAACCCTCAAATTATTCCTTCCACTGCCAAATCAGTGGCGGATTTTCGCAGCTTAAACGGCCAAATTGTACAAATTCGCCGTCCGGTAAACGACACGTTGCCAAATTCCCGTTTTACAACGGTTAGACCTCGTCCCACAGCTAAGACTTTCCGCACGCTGCCAGAATGGCTCACGCCATGCTAAAAATCTTTCCCCAGCAAAGCGATTTTCTTCTCTGAAATTGTTCCCTCCAAATTTCCTTCTTACAAATGAGAACAGGCGCAGTATCCGTAGCTTTTCTCGAAAAAATCGTCGCACCAATTATGTGAAAAAGTAATGGATTGGAACTCTGGAAAACCCCCGTTATAACCCCGGGGTCTGCAGCTGCGAGCATGAAAAAGCATCTGAAAATAATGGAGCTGCAAGCATGGAAAACGATCTGAAAATAAAGAAGAGCATTCAAGAAATCACGGAGGAAAGCATTCAAGAATCATGGAGGCTGTGAATATTGAAGAAATCGTCGGGCGATGAAGGTGTTTGACACGTCAGCCGTTTCCTTTAAATTTGTTCACATTGAGGCTGCGCTACTTGTCGGATATTCACATGCCGTAAAGATTGTCGGGCTTTTAAATTAGTGAGCTTGGTGGTGGGGCCCAGTTGGAATTTTGCAAAGGTAAAGTGGAAGGAATTTTTCTAGAAGGCAATTGAAGAAGACCTGGACTTTTACTCATTAAATGTTAAGATAAACATAATTAAGAGTAGGATAATTCCTTAATAAATTTCGTTGTTATCACGAAGGGAAACAAAGAATTTCTTGTATTAATGATTAAATTGCGTGTACCTAATCATCGGCCTTTTTCACCTGCCCTAAATGCAGGGATTCTTGAGATTAATTTTAAGGCAATTTTTTAGTACATCATAACTAACAATTGCAAGATTTGTAAGGGATGGGAGGGGACCCAGTCATGGTGCACCCAAACTTTGGCGGATTATACTTGAACATTAAAAAAAACATTGTAATAACAAAAATCAGCCAAAAGAAGCGTGCGAGAATTTCTCTGACCCCATCTCCTTTGCCAACAAATTTGACACGTAGATCACCGTTCACGTGAGTGGAGTGTGAGGTGTCTCAATTTCGAGTTTTCACGGTGCGGACCAATAGTTGTTAGTAGAACCCCCCACCGTTTACTATATTCGCTGCCACTTATCACTAAAAAAATCATTGTTTCCGAAGACTGTGAAATCCACGCATAGGGATACGGTAGTAATAAACAACCACTACGCCGTGTCAGGGAAGCAAAGGAGTTTGTAATGTTAGGCATGCGGATTTATTAGCTGCTATTCATTGCACCAACTACTCCCGAACCGCCTCCAGCTGTGGGGAATGTTTTCCGCTCAAACCACCGCGGAATGCAACAAATTCGTGGAACATAACGGATCAAGAGGGGAATGCTTACTGTTTTCGCTGGAAAATTTAACACCAGCGTTCTTTGCACATACCCAAAATTGTAAGGTACTGTACTGCGGAACAGCGTAATAAGTGCCCCAATGATGATACAGGTCTCTTCGCAAGGTGTTCGGGATCCAGAAAAGCTCTCCGAATATGTGTTAACATCCCGCATATCCCGCTTAGCCCCTGCATGCTTTGTTTTCCCCTTTTTCCCTCTTTTTCTTGCCCCTTTCTCTTTAGTAACGAAACCGCGCACTGGAAGGCGGCGGCGGTCATCAGAATCGCCCGCCCGAGCAGGCGGCGGTCCTTTGCGCATTTTCCAGAACGTTCTTTTGACGCGACTCGCGTGAAATATCACGTTTCACCAGCTTTCCTTGCCGACTTGAGCATGCATTTATGTTTTTGGTCCCCTGGAATAGTGTTTTTCCTTTGTTTATTGTTTAGGAGTTCAGTTTGGTTTTGATCTTTGGGGGATTGAATTCCTATAAATGCATGGCTTGTGCTCAAACAAAAAGACTGATCTTTTGCTCTCATCTCCTCATTTTCAGTAGTCCAGCTTGTTATCTTGTTTAGAAGCCATAGTTTCAATTCACTTGCATGTTTAGTTAGTATTGTTCAGTTGTTGGTAAGCCACATACCCATCTTGTGCAGGCAGTGTTGTTATTTCACCCAATCCGGTCTGAAGTTTGTCACTGAATTTCTCTTTGCATTAGATTTAAGCTATTATTTTGCTTAGAATACTTGTTTTAGTTCATTTGCATGCTCATTAGCATTGTCCAGCTGTTGGTAAGCCACATATCCAGCTTGTGCAAACAGTGTTGTTGTTTTACCCAATCCATTGGAATAGAATAGCTTAGGAAGCCATTAAAGTTGCAGGTTTTGCTCTTCAAACAAGATAGTTTCAGGTTCTAGTCGCTTCATATTGCATGGCTTGCAGTAAAATCCCGCTAGGAATCGCATAAGCCAAGCTCTGTACTCTTGCGTTGTCCCTCTCCTACTCACATTTTCGGTCTGCATTCTGAGCTGTCCTTGTCCCAATATCTACTCCTGTCGATGCTAGTATTACATGCTTTTCTGGATCCACGTGAACACGAAAGAACGAGGAGATCATACTGAGGGGACAAGATCACACACACCATCGGATTCGCCACTGTTCTGCGGAATCCAGGTTCTAGCTTTCAAAGTTCTAGTTAGAATCATATCAAATAGAGTAGATAATTGCTTCATTTCAGTGAATTCTATTCTCGATATTGCCAGGGAAGCTGTGAGGATTGATAGTTTCTGAGAAACTATGATTCACTCCTCACTTCTGAGGTAGGATTGAGAATCTTGCAGATAGATTAGATGAGCTATTTTATTTAGAATAAATCTACAAATTGCACAGGCTGATAACTACACTCGGTTATTTTGTCTGTTTTAAATTATTGATTAGTTGTTATTCCTAGATACATTTAAATAGCTTGCTTTCATTATATTCTCGAAAGGTTTCTTAGAAGAATAGAACTTATTTATGTTTTAGGTTTATTCCACGTAGTTAGAGTTTACTTAGTTACAGTTAGATTTACATTTCGTTTCGTATGACAATCACGGGACCTCAGGAGCCCAGGGAATATATATTTGAGCCAATCGTGCCTCAACCAAACCTCGTCACAACAATAGTTGACATAGACCAAAATCTCAGAATACAAGTATTCGAAGAACAACAAATTTACAACTCATCAGTTCTCAGTTGAGAGGGTTAAACATAGAGGACGACCAAGCACACACGTTTTGGTCAAACCAACCAAATTACAGATTGCCCTAGGTAAACACTCACATGACTGTAGAAGGGTTCGAAAGAGAACAAACCTTTGGTTGTGATCCTTTGGTCCCACAGCTAGGTGCAGGAGACACTCTCACAGATATAGATACCAGTCTAAGGATCCAGGTTGCACGAACGCCTGTGAGATATTATGAGAAAATCACACAGTTGTTGGTCCTAAACATAGAAGCTGAGAAAGCATACGATTACTGGATACTAGGGATTAGAACTTGATTTCGCGCATGACCATAACAGGACCGCAACATCCAAGAGTACATGGTTGTGACCCACAGATCTCACAGCCCAACGAATCCATAAGTCAATCAGATATAGACGCTGGCTTACGCACACTAGTATTCCAATCCACTCCAATTCCACCCATCATCATCAAACAATTGTCCTTACTGGATATAGCGGCTAACGAAGCTAGAGAATTCTGGACTAGGCCAGAGAATCGTCCATAGAGTCAATTATTTTCACCATCCACCCTATGACCTTATCGGAGACATACACGAAACTATCCTGTGTCATTTTCCACGTATTCCACAACCCATAGATCGAATCACGCCGAGCTCGATATTGATTGGAGCCTTCGAAAGTCATCCTTTTCGATCGATCTATCACACTAGTCCAAGTTAGAAGGGCCTTCTTTGCCTTAGATTCGCAAATTCCACTAGTGCGTGTCGAAGACATTAGACTGCCTAACTAGTTTGTCTGAATCCAACACATATTCTACCCCCACCGGCTGTCTCGGCACGACCTCGAGAGGTCGGGTATGCGGAAGAGTCACTTGTAGATTCTCACGCTCGCCTGTCACTTTTCCGGCATACAAAACTGGTGAACCCGACGTGAAACAAACAAAATTAGTGAAGCTGACGTAAAACTTCCTACTTTCTCTCCCGAGTCATAGTATCACGTATCCTTTCACAAATCACCTTCGTTCCTTCCCATTATTCTGCGGGTATTCATATACCCCCCGAATATGTCGGGATTCGATGAATATGGCAGACCCCTCTTGGGTCTCGAGGCATACTACGCCCAACAGAATAGGCAATCATCACCCTCACTCAAGATGGGGTGACAACTATTCAACTAATCGATTGTCAACAAGAAACAGAATATAACTCGTCTTTTCGAGATAGAGGAGTTAGATCAACCCCTCGAACACAACAAACAGAGCCTTGTGCTCGAACAATATGACGTTACTAGGAGAATCTGGTTCGTCTCCTCAAATGCTACTTAGACCACAAATTAGTAGGCAAGTTAGACCCATACCGGTCTTAGATGATGAACGGTCAATACGTTATCCTAGGAGTGAACAACATTCTGGGTATATACCCACCCATAGGAAGTTTACAAATACAACCCGAGGTCTCTTTTCAAGAAAATACCTCTATGCCACTGCATATAGGAAATACTCTCGGAGAAACTTGGCAAGATAGTGATCAGTTCATGACAGGCTATCACATGCCTATACAACACCAGGGTATACAACAAACGCCGCTCAGGCAAAGCACCATGACTTCACCAAATGAAGTCATTTCAACGTTAGTAGAAAAAGTGAGAGGGTTAGAACTTGCTCAAGCAAGTCAAAATTCTCCGTTCATACAAGCAGGAAGTTCCAATCCTCCATACCACTCTGGCCAAGTAGATCTCCTCACAGGTGCGTAGGCACGTTAGGTATGCCTCCTCACTATCCACAACAAACGCCAACAAGGCCTGTCATCTCTAACACTATTCCTCCCGGTCTAGTATCAAGTAACCCATTACTAGACAATACCCCGTCATACTTAAACATGTACTCCAAATCACCACAAGGAGATATGTTCTCCTCTCCCGGCATGTTTGCTCAAACACAGGGACTTCCCTATGCCCCTACCAATGCATACGTTGCACCATATCAACAACCCATCCCACCACCACTCCCTCAGCAACCACCATCAATGGTCAAAAACTATGCGATAGGAACTTATTCAGAATATCTGAAGGAGCCCTTAGACTTCGCCATACGAAGCGTCATGCTCCCAAGACCCCTTCCCGATTTACCCAAGTACAAAGGTGAGGGAGATCCAAACGCACATATCAAGGCTTACGCTACAGCCATACGAGAATTACTCCCTTGGGATGGGGTTGTTGCTAAAATATTCCCCAAAACCTTGGAAGGCATTGCTCTCGACTGGTATTATAGAATACCTGAAGCCTCCATCCATTCATTTAAACAGCTCGTATCAGAATTCATTAAGGCATTCGACATGAACAAATTGTTGAGAACAGGAATCAGGGAATTCTTACACATCAAACAAGAACACAACGAATCTGTCGCCCATTTCATCCAAAGGTGGCGTACAGTCCTTTATTCCTCGGCAAGTGCTCCAAACATGGATCAGATGGAACTATGCGATTTATTCCTTCATTCTCTCAGCAAAGAGGTGAAGGAAGAAGTCCAGAAGTTCCCACTAAGAACTTACGATGAAGTACTTGAGAGCGCTCTTCGAATAGACCAAGCAATGATAGATAGTGGTCGTAAGACATATGGAACAAACGGGAGGTTAATCACCTCCACTCAGAACACTACAACTATCACAAATATCAATCAAGGACCCAAAATCCTTAACAAAAATCGTGGGGTAACAACGGATGGAGTAACCGACCAGCCCAAAAGGGTAAATGTTGTTAATACTCCGTCACAAACAAACAACCAACGAAACAACAACTTTACCCCGACGATCAATACAGTGGATTTTAATCATCCACAACAACAACAACAACGGTGAAATCCCATACAAGGGCCAAGCCAAAACTCATTTGGTTATCAAAACCAAAGTCAAAACCAGAAACAACAAATGCAAAATTTTAATCCTAATAGGCAACAGTTTGATCAGAATTTTAGGCCACAATACACACCAAACCAACAAAACAGGAATTACAACCCCAATTCTTATTGTGGTTTCCACAAAATTCGGGGTCACGATACTAGAACGTGTCGTGACTACAATAAATTTATGCAACGTTTTCCAGAAGAACAAAGACAGCTTCTTCATGATTTGTTTTTGCGCAGATCCTCGTCATCATCACCAAATACGCTCGCAGGGTAGTTTCCCCGTAATGCTCCCCTCAAGATCTTTAACGATCCGCTCCCAAATCATGATAAAGAATAGGTGAATCCAACTGGAACAAACAAAAGTGCAATGACAGAAACAATGATCACGAAGCCTCGACTTCATTAAATCCATCACTGCACCACAATTAAGAAGTCAACCGAGACCCAAGATAGTCAGTTTGGTAGAATTAGACGCCGAACTACCTATCGAAGCTATAACAAGAACGCGAGAATATTTCTCTCAACCGAGCTCAAGTCATTTGCCAGAAATAGATAAGAGTCAGCAAATAGTAGAAAAACCCGTAGGTGCCTATGATTTAATTAATGACCTAACAAAGACCTTCTCGCACATCTCATTTTTAGATTTACTAAAGAACTCTCCTCCTCACAGAGCTGCTCTTTTAGAAGCATTAGGTCTAGGTCATCTAATTAACATCACTCCACCTCCTGAAACACAAGTAAATCACGTAGATTTTGATATCCACCCTCCGGGGCAGCCGGACAAGGATGTCGAATTCATATTCGAAATAAGTAAAATGCCCACAGATGCTGAGATCGCACGCCGAGGTGATCCAGCCTTACACTTACAAGTATGGGTTTATAATAACTATGTAAAATGGGCAATGGTTGATGATGGGGCCGCAGTTAACATAGTCCCTTTCTCTTTCCTCCAAAAACTTGGATATGGGGAAACAAATTGTTCCACTACTCGAAATACATTAAGAGGCTATGATAGCCTTAAAGCCACTTCGATAGGAACTATAATACTGCCGGTCACCTTAGGGCCCAAAACAATCATGACTGAGTTTTATATTATAGATCGGGAAACTAATTATAATATGATACTCGACCGACCATGGATACACCGAATGAAGGCAATCCCTTCTACTTTATTTCAAGAAGTAAGATTCTTGCATCTAGGAAAGGTATTTGTAGCCAAAGGTGATCCAAAACCTTTCGATTTGCACCTAGCTGATTTAAAGAAAAGACCAGGGGTGCACTCAAAATTTGAACTTCCAACAAACCAACTTAATAAACCCACTGACCCAAAACCAGAGGAAAAGTTGGTACCTACGACGGATCTTAAAACTATCAAAGATAGCCAAAACAATTCCAACCCCAAAGATAAAACTAAAGAAACAAAGATTATTAGGACTATGCGAAAATCGTTGAGTTGATAGAACAAGATTCACCAATGTTCTTACCATTTGATTCAGTAGGCATAGGATATTCCCTAGGTGTTGGTTCCCTTCCAGCAGAGGACCTCTGTATGGTAGAAGTAGAGTGCGCAAACGCAAAGAAATGCCCCAACATCTATACTCCCGACTAAGTATTGGACTCTCCATTTCGATGGAGCTAAATGTCGTTATGGAGCGGGGGCAGTATAATTTTACTTCGCCGAGGAGAAAGTCCTCCCATTCACTTTTAAGTTAAACTTTGAATGCACAAACAACTGCGCCGAGTACGAAGCCCTCCTCCTTGGCCTCACTTTAGCCAAGAGAATTGGTGTTGATAACATCATAGTCTTAGGAGACTCGCAATTAGTGGCAAATCAAGTTTCTGAAGTATATGAAACCAAAGCCGAACACTTGCAGCTTTACAAAGAAGCCGTATTAAATTTAAGCAAGGCATTTAACTTCATATCCATTGAAGCAATCCCGCGAGAGAAAAATCTTCTCGCCGATTCAATAAAGAACTTCAAAGATCATGTTTTACTCCAAGTAATGAGTTAGAAGATACCCAGTTCACGGTGTCCATTCATGATGAGCCATTGATAAAAATAATGACAAATCTCCTTTCAAGCGGAAGTGAATCTACCACCCTAGACCACATCGATAATAATATGGCCACTTTGGAATACTTAAACGCCTATGCGGCATTACATCTCTCCTATCATATGCTAGATTTATCTTTAATTCCACATTCGTCTTCCTATTTCGGGAATCCCATGATGGATTTCCCCTCACAAATGGAACCTAGCATATACGCAGTAGACAATGGGGAGGGTTTGGATTTACCTCCAGCACCACCTAAGTTCGAAGAGGGTAACGCCTCTTTGATCGAAGAAACAATCGATGTCAACATCGGGACAGAAGATGAACCGAGAATATTGAAATTAGGATCATCCTTAACCCTAGAAGAAGTGGAAATACATACTCAGATTCTCAAAGAACATCAGAAGGCATTTACATTTAATTATAAGGAGATGATTGGAGTCGCACCCCACATTGCGGTACACAACCTCGTCACTAAATCAGATGCAAAGCCAATTAAACAAAAATCAAGACCCATGAAGCCCAAAGTAGCTCTCATGGTAAAAGAGGAGGTAATAAAACTCCTCCAGGTAGGGTTCATCAAACCAGTCGACTACTCCCAATGGGTATCTAATATCGTCCCCGTTCTCAAGAAGAATGGAAAGATACGCATCTGCATAGATTTCTGAGATATCAACAAAGCATGTCCTAAGGATGACTTCCCATTACCATCCATAGATGTTATTGTTGATGCAACGGCTGGTTTTGAACTTTTGTCTCTCATGGATGGATTCTCGGGATACAATCAAATCAGAATATCTGAGCAAGATCAAGCTAAAACCACGTTTATAACTCCTTGGGGAACCTATTGCTACGTTGTTATGCCATTCGGTCTCAAAACGCGTCGGTGCACGTACCGGGCCATGACATACATATTTCACGATCTAATTCATAAAATCGTGGAATCTTACATAGATGACTTATCGAGCTAAGCCAAGAAGCGTTGTGACCATCCCAAAGTACTCCGCGTCATTCTTTCACGTCTAATAGAATACGGAGTCACATTAAACCCAGAGAAATGCGTCTTTGGTGTAACAGGAGGGAAGCTCCTAGGCTATATCATATCGTCACGAGGGATAGATGTTGACCCAACCAAAATTTGGGCTGTCCTCGAAATGGTTCCACCTTCAAATGAATCTGGAATCAGATCATTTCTCGAAAAAGTTGGGCACAATCCGGAGATTTATCCCGGACTTAAGCTTCGCCGTTCATCCAATCAACAATTTACTCAAGAAGGACTATAGCATTGATTGGACCGAAGACTGTAATGAAGCCTTTGAAGCAGTTAAGTGTTTTCTATTATCACCACCTACGCTAATGCCACCTAAGCTAGATCGCCCGTTAATTCTATATTCACGAGCTACCAATGTCTCGCTGGCCTGTATGTTGGCCCAAGAAGACGATAACAAGAGAGAACGCGCAATTTATTTCATCAGCCGAACGCTGCTCGACTATGAAACACGCTATACACAGGCAGAACGAGAATGTCTCGCCATAGTCTTTGCTACTAAACGCCTAAGACATTATATGCTGAATCAAGAAACGAAAGTCATGGTAAAAACGGACCATCTACGGACTTTCCTCACACAAGGGTCATTGTCTAAAAAGGCTGGACGTTTTATAACCTTAATGGGAGAATTCAAATTAACATTTGTAAATCAGAAGTCAGTTAAAGGGAAAACATTGCGGATTGGTTAGCTGACAACCCATTAGATGGAGGCGATCTAGTAGATTTAGACTTTCCAGATGAGTGCGTATACTACATCGAAACCCGACCCGCTATCTCTGAGTGTCCCTGGTACGCTGACATCATTAACTATATCATGGACCATACATATCCAGAAGGAGCTACACCACAACAAAGAAGACGGTTACGCATAATCATAGCTAAATACGTCATTATAGAGCAGGTTCTCTATCGAAAGGCGTTCGATGGAATGCTCCTAAGGTGTGTCGACATAGAGGAATCCAAGAAGATTCTCCATGAATCTCACAGCGGTATATGTGGAGGCCACTTCGGTGGCCATGCCACCACTCGAAAAATACATCGAATGGGCTATTTCTGGCCCACTCTAGAACATGACGCGATAGAGTTTGCACGCAGGTGTCATAAGTGCCAAGAATTCTCCCACGAGATCCACATGCCAGCACAAGCTCTACAACCAATCACAACTCCATGGCCCTTTTCTACATGGGGTCTAGACTTAATAGGGAAATTCTCTCCCTCATCCACAGACGGCCATAATTTTATAATCACGGCCACTGAATATTTTACCAAATGGGTGGAGGCCATGCCTCTTACTACTGTACCTAGTTCTGTGATCGCCAAGTTCATTTTGAACCAAATCATTTGCAGTGCAGATCTCGCAAATCATTATCTCCGATAATGGAACTTCTTTTAAAAATGAAGAGGTTCGCGAACTATGCAATAAATTTAAGATAAGCCATCATACGGCTTCCTTGTATTACCCTCAAGCCAACGGACAGGCTGAAGCGACAAACAAGACACTGAAAGCCATTCTCCTTAAAACGGTGAAAGAAAACAAACGAGATTGGCATTTGAAGTTATATCCGGCCTTGTGGGCCCACCGAACCTCAATAAGAACACCAATGGGAGCAACTCCTTTCTCGCTAGTATTTGGGGCAGAAGCAGTTCTCCCACTTGAGGTCGAAATACCCAGTCTCCGCATTTCATTACAAGGGATTCTGGATGAAGACGCTTACAGAGAAGCACGTCTTTCACAACTAGAAAGCCTAGACGAAACTAGGTTAGATGCTGAGCGGCATAGAGCTTATGCTGACCGAATGTGCCGGCAGTATAACAAAAAGGTCTATGAACGCGATATATACGAAGGTGATCTAGTTCTAAGACTAGATAGCCGGATCGACAAGAAGACCGGCGAAGGAAGGAAATTCCGCCCAAATGGTTGGGCCCATACCGAGTCATGAAGGACTACGGAAATGGTGCTTACCTCTTATGTACGCTAGAAGGTGAGGAATTTGGCGAAACAGTCAATTCCCTGCACCTCAAGTGATTCTACGCATAAGCAACTAGCACTACTTGTATAATTATCTACATTGCATCTTCATATAGATTTAGATCATTTTTTCCACTTGTTTCTTACATAAATTGTGATCAAGGAATCTATTCTCAAAGCAATTCATTACAAACTCATGATGTTGTTGGCATTAAGCTCTTTAATCATATCTCTCCATCTTCATATACCATCGAATCATCTCGGAATCTTTTATCAAATAAATCAAACATGACAAAGTCTTAACGGTAACCATACCAAGATCTGCAAGTTTGTTCTCACTTTGATTTCTTCTTAGGATAGGTGTCTTGCCTATGGTCTGTTCTAGAAGCTTCATGGTGTCACATCTATCCCATATATACATCTCTTTGGAAATAAGCATATACTGACATTTTACTCAAATAAGCAAGTCAAAAAGTGATTAAACAGAAAATTTTATTTTTACACATTTTCTGCTCCCACCAACCTTCGGTGATGAGCTTCAAGGTCTCTTACTAGTGACGTAGGGTTGGGAAAGGATGGAAATGCCCTTACTCACCTATGCCTTGCCCACGGTGATAAACCCACGCTTCTTACTAGTAGCATGGGGCAAAGTATAGGGGGTCCTCTTGACACAAAGAAACGTTAAAAGGTCATAAACAAAAAATTCAAACTTTGAGTCAAAAACGAATGAATCAGATGTTCAAAATTCCAAGAGAGTTAAAATCCTAAAAACACAGATCTTGTCTACTATGTGGCCATCTACGGGTCTAAGTCTAGATAAACCGCAAAGCAAGTGCATTCTAAACTATGAAGTCATTCGGGTAGAGTAAGCTTGTAGCTTCCAATTTGGTTCCGCCAAAGCTTTGTCTATCTTTCATCACTATCATTTCACCACATTTCATAACTTGCGCCCTTCTTGGCTCTTGGTGATGAGCCCTCGCATCTTACTAGTTGCGTGGAGTTGGGAGTGGGGCAAGTTAATCTGTTCATCATACTGGTTATATTCATCACTTTGCAAAACAAACATGAGGTATCCAAATTGCTCACAGAAGCTAGGATTCGAAATCACAATATATCTGCAATATCATGTATCAGCATCATGAAACACAAAAAGAAAGCAAACATTTACACCATCTATTATCCATTGATACATTCTAAAAAGCATACAAACATACATCGTAGTATATACAAAAGAAGCTAGAAATAGAAAAGAAGCCATGAGTGCCAAGATTTTGATCCAAAACGAATGCGTATATATAAATAATCAATGTTTATATACAATGCCATCATGCACTAGGCATGATCAAAACGCTCAAAGAGCCCGTGATATACAATAGTACAAAATACACAAGGGCCAAATGGCCTCTCAACCCCTACACGACCCCTCCGAAGGTGCACGCCCTCGCCTAGGACTCCGGCTACGCCGGCGCTCTAAATGTATGGAGGGCTCAGGGTCCCGAGGGGCAGTTGCGGTCTCACCACTAGAATGGCTCCTCATAAGGTGCTCAGCCGTCCTGTAGCCCGCTAGCTCGGTGTGAAGGGTCGATACCATCCTGGCCACGTGCCAAACGGGAGCGAAGACATCAGTATGTCTACCAGCTGCTGAGGGCTCCCCGGCATCTACGGATAACTCCGCATGGGTCCTATCCATGGGGATCATCAGGGAATCGGTACATACCCTGCGGATCGATCCCGCCACTCACAACATCTCTCGCAAAACAAAGAAGAAAAACAAATCAGAAACCAAGCAAGAGGCTAAAAGATACAAGATAAAAACACAAGGAGAGATAGCAATTAAAACAAATCCTAAATTAAACAAACGTTAAAGAAGGAAGAAAGGATAACTTACTCGGATCACCGGGCCTCCAAGATGGATCGCTGGGGCAAAGCACCCGCGCGGATGCCGCGCGACCGACCGGGGCTACTCCATGGCAGGGCAACATGTCGCCCGTCAGCAATCGACTCTCGTCCTCTCCACACCATGGCCCCGAGAGAGTGGCTCCTCGAAACTAGAGTGTCCTTCTCTCGCGCTCGCTCAGCCCTCTCTGCCTGCATAATGTCCTGAGTGTCATGCCACTCAGGATCACTGTCATCAGTCTGCTCCTCCGACCCTCCCTCTGTAAGCTCCTCAGAGTCGGAGTCAATATCTATGGGGTCATCGCTACTATGAGCAGGACCCGCAAAGCAATCAAGTAAAGGTGCTCGAGGCACACCAGCTCTCTCCTCTAGCACGAACATCCTCCCGGCTGCAATGGGAATGCCGGGAGTGATCACCTGCCCAACCACGGCCTCTGGCCCCCTCGGCCTCGCGAATCGATCTCGTAAACTAGCGCCACTGGGGGAAGCATGCCCATATACGGTAGGCCAAACTGCTGAGGAACTCTGCCAAAAGGATGCACCTCCACTCGCCCCACTCGATCAATGAGCTGCCCTGTGGTGGAGCAAGAGATCAAGGTAAGAGTCTCCTCTCCCCATATGCCGCCATAAGCCGGTACGGTGTCGCCTCCATGTCTGCAGTAGTAAGGAGGCAACTGGCTGGTGAGGTGCTCTAAGCACCGACATATCTCGTCCATCCGGCTGCCCTCATGGCCCGGGATCTCGCCACCTCCACACCTCTGCCATAAGGGATAAAACGCTCATACACCCAACTCATGACTAAAGTTGGGTGGCTCAATGATTGTCCCTGTAAACGGACCACCCTGTATAAATCATGGTAGGTGGTCCCTAGAATATATGCACCCCAGGCGTATATCCGGCCATGCCCCTCTATCTGCGCAATGATGGGGGCCCAACAGTATAACAATGTATCCCCTCCCTTGTCCCCGATCAGTCTCGAGGCAAGGATCCCCATGACGGCCTGTCGAAGTACGGGGATAGGCAAAGAAGGAATGGATCGAACTCTCACTCCCTTCTTCGACCCCGTGGAGATAACTGCATCTCCCATATATGCTCCCCACTGTGTAATCTGTGCCTGTGAGCCTGCTGTCTCCAATGTAAGTCTCCTCCCGATGATCGGGACCCCCAAAATATGGTAGACATCCTCGAGTGTGATGGTCCACTCACCACGGACCCCTGGCAGTCGGAAGGTGTTCCGATCTGCATCCCAATAAGAGAATAAGTCACAAAGGATGTGACTAGATGGTGCAACATGAGGCACACGCGATATACGCAGTATACCAGCCCTCTGAAGTGTGTCCTCCTCGTCCTGCGAGAGAGCATCCAGTACTCCTGAGAGCCAATCACACTCTCTCTCTCTCGCTCCATCTAATATACTCCTCTCTCACCTGCATACACCCAAAAACACACAAAACAGAGCAAGTTAATATCTGAACAATACCAAGAAGGTCATAAAAACGTGTAGAAGTGCAAAAAAATACAAACACAATCTCAAATATAAGTTCTTTTGCATTACATGTGCGAACCGCCGCCCGAGCAGGAGGCGGCCAGAACCGCCGCCTTAAGGGCGGCGGTCGTGTAACCGCCACCCTAAACAGGGAGGCGGTCGTGTAACCGCCGCCCTGGCCAGGGCGGCGGTCGTGGTCCGAAAACCCACGCGGGTTTTTAATCTTAAAAAGCCTAAAACTAGCAAAAAATGACCATTTGACCTAAAAATGGAGCCTACCCAGTAGGCGCCCCCCCTAGGTGGACCTTTTGAACCTAATATTTTCGAAAATAACCCCCCCATTACGAAAAATTTAGCATTTCAAATTTAAAGGGGGAAAAACACAAAATTGAAGAAAACCAACCTGTGATCTAGCAGGACGGTGTTCCGCACGTGGAGGCATGATCACGATCTCGCTATGGACGTTTTGACTCTACTCACACAAGAAACCGTCATCACCGTGGGTCCTAGAGCTCAAAATCAATCAAATCAACTCGCGCAAATGAATAGGAAAATGGGCCCACTTTCATATATATAGCACCCTGATTCGTTTTAAAAGAATTTTTCACAGGTTTGGAGCGCTGATGGAGGTAAGTCCGTATCCCCGCGCAAATGGTACGTTCTCATTCCCTATTATTTTAGCGTTTATTTTCCAAGTTATTGTATCTATCTGCACTTGAATCCTCTTTTCATTTTACAGGTAGCGGGAATTTTGGATGGCGTGATTTCAACACACGGACGTGTAAGGTATAACTTCTTACTTCCCATTTCGGGACCGCCATACTCGGACCCACCATTTTATGCCTCTTCATGGCTAAAACGCTTCTCCGAGGGGGCAATATGTACGTACCCAAAATTGTAAGGTATTGTACTGTGGAACAGCGTAATAAGTGCCCCAATGATGATACAGGTCTCTTCGCAAGGTGTTCGGGATCCGAAAAGCTCTCCGAATATGCATTAACATCCCGCATATCCCGCTTAGCCCCTGCGTGCTTTGTTTTCCCCTTTTTCCCTTTTTCTTGCCCCTTTCTCTTTTAGTAACGAAACCGCCGCCCGACCAGGCGGCGGTCAGAACCGCCGCCCGAACAGGTGGCGGTCTCCAGAACCGCCGCCCCGAGCGGGGCGGCGGTCCTCGCGTGTTTTCCAAAACGTTCTTTTGACGCGACTGCGTGAAATATCACGTTTCACCAGCTTTCCTTGCCGACTTGAGCATGCATTTATGTTTTTGGTCCCCTGGAATAGTGTTTTTCCTTTGTTTATTGTTTAGGAGTTCAGTTTGGTTTTGATCTTTGGGTGATTGAATTCCTATAAATGCATGGCTTGTGCTCAAACAAAAAGACTGATCTTTTGCTCTCATCTCCTCATTTTCAGTAGTCCAGCTTGTTATCTTGTTTAGAAGCCATAGTTTCAATTCACTTGCATGTTTAGTTAGTATTGTTCAGCTGTTGGTAAGCCACATACCCATCTTGTGCAGGCAGTGCTGTTATTTCACCCAATCCGGTCTGAAGTTTGTCACTGAATTTCTCTTTGCATTAGATTTAAGCTATTATTTTGCTTAGAATACTTGTTTTAGTTCATTTGCATGCTCATTAGCATTGTCCAGCTGTTGGTAAGCCACATATCCAGCTTGTGCAAATAGTGTTGTTGTTTTACCCAATCCATTGGAATAGAATAGCTTAGGAAGCCATTAAAGTTGCAGGTTTTCTCTTCAAACAGGATAGTTTCAGGTTCTGGTCGCTTCATATTGCATGGCTTGCAGTAAAATCCCGCTAGGAATCGCATAAGCCAAGCTCTGTACTCTTGCGCTGTCCCTCTCCTACTCGCATTTTAGATCCGCATTACGAGTTGTCCTTGTCCCAATATCTACTCCCGCTGATGCTAGTATTACACGCTTTTCTGGATCCACGTGAACACGAAAGAACGAGGAGATCATACTGAGGGGACAAGATCACACACACCATCGGATTCGCCACTGTTCTGCGGAATCCAGGTTCTAGCTTTCAAAGTTCTAGTTAGAATAATATCAAATAGAGTAGATAATTGCTTCATTTCAAGTGAATTCTATTCTTGATATCACAGGAAGTCTGTGAGGATTGATAGTTTCGAGAAACCATGATTCACTCCTCACTTCGAGGTAGGATTGAGAATCTTGCGAGATAGATTAGATGAGCTATTTTATTTAGAATAAATCTATAAATTGCATTGTCACAAAGTGATAACTACACTTGGTTATTTTGTCTGCATTTTAAATTATTGATTAGTTGTTATTCCTAGATACATTTAAATAGCTTGCTTTCATTATATTCTCGAAAGGTTGCTTAGAAGAATAGAACTTATTTATGTTTTAGGTTTATTCCACGTAGTTAGAGTTTACTTAGTTACAGTTAGATTTACATTTCATTTTGTATGACAATCACGGGACCTCAGGAGCCCAGGGAATATATATTTGAGCCAATCGTGCCTCAACCAAACCTCGTCACAGCAATAGTTGACATAGACCAAAATCTCAGAATACAAGTATTCCAAAGAACACAGATTTACAACTGATCAGTTCTCAGTTGAGAGGGTTAAACATAGAGGACGACCAAGCACACACGTTTTGGTCAAACCAACCAAATTACATATTGCCCTAGGTAAACACTCACATGACTGTAGAAGGGTTCGAAAGAGAACAAACCTTTGGTTGTGATCCTTTGGTCCCACAAACAAAGTAGCAGAGACACTCTCACGAGATATAGATACCGGCCTAAGGATCCAGTTGCACGAATGCCCGTGAGATATTCGAGAAAATCACACAGCTTGTTGGTCCTAAACATAGAAGTTTGAGAAAGCATACGATTACTGGATACTAGGGATTAGAACTTGATTTCGCGCATGACCATAACAGGACCGCAACATCCAAGAGTACATGGTTGTGACCCACAGATCTCACAGCCCAACGAATCCATAAGTCAATCAGATATAGACGTTGGCTTACGCACACTAGTATTCCAATCCACTCCAATTCCACCCATCATCATCGAACAATTTTCCTTACTGGATATAGCGGCTAACGAAGCTAGAGAATTCTGGACTAGGCTAGAGAATCGTCCATAGAGTCAATTGTTTTCACCATCCACCCTATGACCTTATCTGGAGACATACACGAAACTATCCTAGGTCATTTTCCACGTATTCCACAACCCATAGATCGAATCACGCCAGAGCTCGATATTGATTGGAGCCTTCGAGCATCATCCTCGCGATCGATCTATCACACCACCCAAGTTAGAAGGGCCTTCTTTGCCTTAGATTCGCAAATTCCACTAGTGCGTGTCGAAGACATTAGACTGCCTAACTAGTTTGTCTGAATCCAATGCATATTCTACCCCCACCGGCTGTCTCGGCACGACCTCGAGAGGTCGGGTACGCGGAAGAGTCACTGGTAGATTCTCACGCTCGCCTGTCACTTTTCCGGCGTACGATTGCTTACGGTTTTGGCCTGATAATTTTGTGTGTGGGTGTTTACACTGATCGAGATTGCGTTGGGAGCTAGTCATACTTCTCAGTGTATTGCCTGGCTATTCGTTATAACAGCAGATGCAGAGAGTGGAAGGTACTTCTGACTTCTTTCTTCAGCAATAATATCTAGTTTCAGTGATATTTTAACATTGCTTCCTTCTAAACTAGAAAGAATCATTTGAATCTTGTCGTGGATGCTTCAAAAGAGTTTTCGTTCTGTACACTGTTATGTTCTTAGTCATTTACTTCTTTTATGGTAACGAAAACTTAGTCGTTTTAATGTGAAGTTTGGAAAATTGTTCATATTTGAAACCAGTCATGGGTTTAAAAATTGAGTTGTATACTTTACATATTTGAAGCCGATCATGGGTTTACATATTAAAAACTGATAGTATTTTTTGTACATGTCTTGCAGTGGTGGGGAGGAGCTTGTTGGATTGACCCAGAATGGAAGTGCAGATGCAGAGCATGATTTCAATTGTGTTTATCAACACATCAAATAAGTTTGGAAATTGTTTGATTCTCTTCGAATATTTACAGTCCATTCGGTTCTAATAGGTGAGGTTTTTACCCTCACTGAGGCAGTGATAGAAACTATTACATATTTTACTTTTCTACTGGTAGATTGTGTTATATGTCTTCCAAGTTATGTGATTCCTTTTGCAAAGATTTAAACTCCTATTGTTTCTGAAAATTACATTATACTGAACATTAAAAAAACCGGGTAATCCAAAAATCTGTCAAAAGAAGTGCGTGAGAATTGTATCATTTTACTTGTTGAATTTATATAAAATCTGTCAAAAGAAGCGCGTGAGAATTGTATCATTGTAGCATTCGATTGTGCTCAAGTGAGCGTGCTCAAAGTGTGATTTTTACTCTCATATGGGGATACTTACATGAGCAACAATAAAATCCCCCAAATAATTGAAAGGACCATGCATCCTGCTTTATAATATTTCCTTGTACATGGACATTTCCATTCTTGTATCTATGTAAGGTTAAGGACGTACTGATATATAACGTAACGTTAGCCCGGCCACATAAGTATTTATATATATTTGTTTATTGCCCAGAGAATAAGGTTTGTAGTTGTCCTCATCTTATCTCTTCATGCCGATAATCTTTGTGAAAGAGATTATATTTTATCTCTTCTACTTTTTGATCACTCTTAATGGAACTTGTGCATTTGGTAGCATAAAATTTGGTTTGTTCCAAAAATTTCCTCTCTTTAACACAATTGTAATCGCATATTTCTTGAACCTCAAAGCATGAGACATAGACCCATTGTTTGATATACATTATATTTGTTGAATGAATGTAATAATAGTTCGGTGGTTCTCTAAAACTTGACCGACAAGGATGATGCCATGACCATTAGTAAGGTTCCTATAAGAACATGACCACCTAATGATCACCGATCATCGTAATTGAATGTAGCTTCCTTTGTAATCGAGACCGTGATAACTACCTTTGGTACAAGATGACTCCACATGGTTCCTCCGTTAATTGAAATTTTCATGTTACCCAAGCTCCATAGCGATACGAGTCCTTTTGTCGGACATTGGATTTGATAGGCACTCGTAATGTACACACCGAGTGAATCCCGATCATTGTTATGCAATAATGTAGACTAAGTAATTATCTTAGAAAACACGACCATAGGGATATAAATAACCACCCCACCGTAGCTATAGGGATCTATTTATTTACTACTACTTCTCATTAATTAATTTTAGGTAATTGCTTGACACATTGAACTCCTCGGCCTATCCTAGTCTGCTATACTCAATTTTTTTGGATTTCTATTTATTGCCCAGAGAATAAGGTTAGTGTCTATTGTATGAGAGGGGATCCAGTCACGGTGCACCCAAACTTTGGGACACTATACTGAACATTAAAAAAACCAGGTAATCACAAAAAACTGTCAAAAGAAGCACGTGAGAATTCTCTACAGCCCCATCTCCTTCGCTATTTTCGACAACTACAAAATCCACACATAGGGATATGGTAGTAATAAACATCCTCTATGCCATGTCAGGGAAGCAAAAGAGTTCTTAATGTTTGGCATGCGGATTTATTTACTGATATTCATTGCACCAAACACTCCCAAACATCCATCCAGCTCTGGGAAAATGTTTACCGCTTGAACCTCCGCAGAATGCAACGAATTCATGGAACAAAACGGATCAGGAGGGGAATGCTTATTGTTTTCGTTGGAAAATTTAACAACAGAGTTTCTTACTGTTTTGGCCTGATAATTTTGTGTGTGGGTGTTTATACTGACCACCTCTGCGTTGGGAGCTAGTCATACTTCTCAGTGTATTGCCTGGCTATTCGTTATAACAGCAGATGCAGAGAGTGGAAGGTACTTCTGATTTCTTTCTTCAGCAATAATATCTAGTTTAAGTGATATTTTAACATTGCTTCCTTCTAAACTAGAAAGAATCATTTGAATCTTGTCGTGGATGCTTCAAAATAGGTTTCGATTCGTACATTACATTCATTCTTAGTCATTTAGTTCTTTTATGGTAACAAAAACTTAGTCGTTTAAATGTGAAGTTTGGAAAATTGTTCATATTTGAAGCTAATCAAGGGTTTAGGCTCCTTGAGCAATAAATGAAATGGAGGTGATTGATTCAAACAACACTAGTATGAGATCGATTTATAATCAGATAGGATTTATAAATGAATATATTTCAATCATAGTTGATGAAAGCCTTCGTATGTTACAAGAAAGTCCAAGAGGTTGATTTGTCAAAAGACTTGGTCACCCCTATTATTAGTAACTGATTTGTATAATTTGGTGATTTTACATATTAAAAACTGATAGTATAATTTGTACATGTCTTGCAGTGGTGTTGTTATGCTTGTTGGAGTGACTGAGAATGGAAGTGCAGATGCTTGTTGTTATCAACACATTTTTTAGTTTGGAAATTGTTTGATTCTCTTTGAATATCTACAGTCCATACGGTTCTAATAGGTGAGGTTTTTACCCTCATTGAGGCAGTGATAGAAACTATTGCATATTTCTCTTTTCTACTGGTAGATTGTGTTATTGGCTTCTGGCTGTTACATTAATGTCATTTACTATTTTCTGTTACTCAGTGTAATTTTCAGAAACAATAGGAGTTTAAATCTTTGAAAAAGGGTATCACATAACTTGGAAGACATATATTCATTCAGTAAACATTTCCATTGTCCATTACAAAAACATGGCCATACAATATACTTGGGCCATATAACTACTATTACTATATTGTAGTTTTTAAATCGAAAGGCCAATTCCACACATCAAAAATTCAGCCCTCAAAATTAAATATTTACTTTCGATAATATCATTTCCAAAATCCAAGGAAGGGCGGTGTTGAATCTACAGTTGAGGTTGAAGCCGGGGTGTTACTTTGCAATTGCCTCCCCACGTTGACATCCCTCACATGCGTAGTTGGGAATGGATCAGAACTTGGAGAAGCATTCACTCCAACCGTAGTATTGTGTGTTGAAACTGATAAAGGGCAATGTATGCCCATTAATTCTCTTAACATTGGGTGTTGATCAGGAAAAGGATTAATTGGACTACTCAATCTCCTTTTCCTTTCTAACTCTCTTCTTGCCTTCTCAAACTCCTTCTCCTTTATCTCTTGATCCCTTTGAATCCTTTCCTGTTCCTTTCTGTTCCCTTTCTTGCCTTTGAATCAACTTTTGGTGCTCCTTTGTTTTCCTTCTATATTCTTTTTCAATCTTTTCCTGCTCCTTCCTCTCCCTTTCAACAATTCGTTCAGCCTTCTTCTCCTGGATTTGTTCCTTTTTTCTTTGCTTCAATTCATCTATTTCTTTTTTTCTGTTCTCTTTCTCAACCAGAAGCTCCATGTACTGATCTGCGGTAATTAGTAGAGATTCCCTACTCAATCTTATACCAGAAGCACTATTTGACCTTGATGATTCTCTAACCTTTTCCACAGGGAGTTTCAAGAATCTACCAAGAGTTTTTGTCCTTGGTTTGCCTCACAAGTTTGGTTTGAATCTGCCCCTAATACCCCTGCTGCCTCTAACTGTGAATCTGCATCATTTTCTTAAGTTTGCCAACATAGTAGTGCACCAAATCTGAGTCATGAAGTAGTGTTGGATGAGAGGGTAAAGAGAGGCTGACCTCTTCATTATTGAAGTTCAAGTTGACACCAAGATTAAGAGCTGCTTCTTTCATCCAATCGGGAGGGCTATCTTCTGTGGGCAAAGATAGTGATTCATCGATTTGATTAATTCTGTTTGGAGTTTCCAATTGTTGAGCAACACATTCATTTATATTTATCTCCATCTGCCGAGGTTCTGATTCTTTCTCCAATTGTGTGTTAGGCACCATCTGAGCATCTTCACTTTGCTCTAAATCAACCCTAGATAGATGAAGCATATTTTCTGCTGCACTAGCATCATCTTGAAAAGATGTGTCAAATGTTCTGCTTGGTCCCATGTCTTCATCCAAGGCATTGGGATTAAGAGGCCATATCCCTGTTCTTTTGAATCTTGATTTAATGTTGCTTAGGTGTAAGAGCCATTCGAATGCTTTGCTCCCTAACTCGCTAATTCAACCCTTTTCACATCTATCCCATGGTTTGCAACTATGCATTTGTGTCTCTCCTCCTTGAAGTATGTTTTGAATGGAGCAAAGAAACTCACATCCAATGGCTGTAATTTATGAGAGGTGTGCAGCAGCAATGTTAACAAATCAATCCCCAAACTCCTGGCTTCTTGAATTGTCCCCAAAGCAACATGTGAACCATGGCCATCAAAAATTAGTAAATGCCTATTGGTAGGAGACACTCCACCAGGTATAGATGATGCAAAGTGATGTAACCAGTTCATGAATAAATATTTTTTCATCCATGCATGTGATTGTGTTGCCATGCAAGCTCCAGGCTCACAACCTGCAATATAATTTTCTAAATGGCTCTTCCCCTTAAAAAGATAGAATCCTGGAATGCTTTGTCCAGCAGCATTTACACAACACAATATGGTAATCCATTCTCTGCTTTTTGGGATGATATATGGCACACTCCTACTACCCCTTTTAGCAAGCACTCTCATACCGCAGTTCCTCCCTGCTTGTAATCCAGTTTCATCACAATTCCATATTCGGTTTGGTCCATATGGGTTGGCCTCATAAGCTTTAGACAAATTAATGTAGAAGGAACTGACAATTGATGGCCTCAAACACACTGCTCGATCCTTATCAAGGCCTTCAGCTGTCCTTAATGTTAGATCCGGGTGTCTTTTTTTAAAACCTGCCCACCATGACTTACCCGGAAAACCATCCGTGAATGGGTTAGACCTTGTTTCGCAGATTTGTGCCACACATGTCTTAAGTTGTATAATTTCTAACCCATGTCCCATGTCAGCCATTTCATGACACCAACTCACTATCTCCATCTCTTCTTCATCTGTTAGAATTGTTGGTGGACCCTTTCTTTTAGTGGTGGTAATGCCCATCAGCCAAGAAGTAAGGGTGGTCGCTGGTATACCCCATTTTTTTGCAGTAGCACATGTAGAGTATCCATAATCTTCAACATCTTTCATGGCATTATTCATATCAGACTTGTTCCAATCAGATCTTGGCTTTGACACATTTTGTGTTGAAGGGCTCACTCTTATTGCTTGGACATTTACTTCTTCATGTGGTGTGTCATTGGCATCTTGAGGTGGGGTATTGATAGCCTCTTCTTCATGTTCTTCACTTGGCGGAAATCTTGCTCCCCTAATTTTGGCACATGTAGGTCTTACTCTTTTTGGAAGCTACCTTCTCCTCATGATGTCAATAAAAACCTGCTAAGATAGATAAATTTACCAAACTAATGTAACTTACAACAATGAGATTTTTAGAATATTGAATCAACTAACGTAAAAGGAAGTGCAGCCATTTGATGTGAGTGCCTATGTTCTGAGCAATGGATACTTCAAAGATCAAAGGTGAAAATGGGTCTAGTACAGAGGAAGGCAATGTTATTGAAACAAATACAAATTTGAATTTATGACCAAATATACATCTACATGAAAAAGGCAGCATGCAATATAGTTGTATGCTTCCTTTTAATGTAGATGAATATTCACAAGTAATTCGAGCTAAATTAATGAAACCTGTAGATGTATGTGTACATGTAGATTTATATTTACAAGTAATTCCAGGATAAATTGAAGAAATATGTATATATATACTTACAAGTAATTACATGTTAGATGCATATTTTATGTTGCCTTTTCATGTAGTTGTATATTTTATGCTTCATTTTCATGTAACTGTATATTTTATGCTACCTTTTCTTGTCGTTGTATATTCTGTAGATGTATATTTACATTCAGATGTGTATTCTGTAGATGTATTTTTACAAGTAGATGTATATTTCGTATATATCTATTTGTAAATATAGAGCCTTTCCTTAATTTAGCCTGGAATTTCTTGTAAATATACGTCTACAGAACATACAGCTACTTGTAAATATGAAATACAGATTTCATTAATTTAGTCTGGAATTACTTGTTAATATACATCTACATGAAAAGGCAGCATAAAGTATGCACCAGCAAGGGGAACATACATCTACTTGTAAATATGAAATACAGATTTCATTAATTTAGTCTGGAATTACTTGTTAATATACATCTACATGAAAAGGCAGCATAAAGTATGCACCAGCAAGGGGAACATACATCTACTTGTAAATGTGAAATACAGATTTCATTAATTTAGTCTGGAATTACTTGTTAATATACATCTACATGAAAAGGCAGCATAAAGTATGCACCAACAAGTATGCACGGTGGGTTACATGTCAGATTTGTTTGCAAAGTAGATTGGGCTGTAGAGAATTCTCAAGCGCTTCTTTTGACAGATTTTTGGGATTACAGGATTTTTACAGGCTCCCCTCCCATATATAGATTGACAAAAAAATTAAAATTAAATGAATGTGCATCAATATAAGAACAGAGTTAAGAACTTACTATGTGGCACTATGATGTGGAATAACAGTTGATTACGTAGCTTGGAACTGTAATTGTCATGCACTAGCAAAATAACTCTAACTGAATAAAATTTCAGAGCAGTTGAGGAACTGGATTTATAGGAGATATGAAAAGTGTTGTAGTTGAGTGATCCTTGTGCTTTTTTTTGATTGGGTAAAATTGGTTGATCCTTGTGCTTGTTTTTGATTGGGTGAAACTGATAGGGGTGGATCAAGATTTATGATATTTTATTTCAATACTCATATTTGAAGTTCAATTTGATTTGATTTCTCATTTCAATTCAATCTTTGTTTCTTGAGCCTCACATTTGTTGAAAATATGCAGGTACATCATTTATGGGAGTAGCTGGTATAGAAAATGGTGAGAAAGTTAATGCTTAAAAGACAACTTGTATTTGAAAATGGTGCACTTTGAACTTCTGCTTGTGAGAACTTGCCCCAAAGTGTGTGAATGACAAGACCTTTTACACAAGAAATGGGAACTTAAATTATATGAAAAGTGACATCAAATTGATATGATGATGTGGTATCAATTTTGTATAGGGATGAAATACAATTATATATCCTTGTATTAAATACATGTTGACTTTAAATTTGGCAAACATGGAAGTATAATATATGTTATTTTATGTTTAAAAATGATATTGACTATTCTATTGTTGATAGATTCATGGTTGTACATGAAAAGTGACAGACACATCAGTTTTGAAGAGTGTTTGTACATTTATAGGATAGTATTCATTCAATTATTAATATTTTACTGTGTAAAAACTGGAGTCAAATATGTCAACTACCCTCACCACTATTGGGTAATGCACCATGATTGGCTCCTCTCCCCTATGTTGTTACGAGGTATCAAAGATAAAATTAGTTTGAAATTTTATTTATGTGGTAGTTGAAAGTTCTCTCGTAAAAAGATATGTAAGAAACTAACAATTTTTAATTTTAATTGAGACAAAATACATAATCATCTATAAATTTGTATAATTTTAATGTATGAATTGTCCTCACAAAGAAAAAGAAGGAGAAGAAAATATTTTAACGTTCGTGAGGCTACCAGAGGAGCGTATGGGACAAAAAAAGAGCACCACAAGGATAAGTATGTTTGGGACTTTTTCAATGTATCTATTCTACACTACATGGTATTATTTTATGATCTGTTTTGGGGTGTCGCATCTTGTATATCTTTAGTAATTGTACACGTGGATTTCCGGTGGTTGGACCGAAACAAATTAAATGTAGAGAGGGGCATGTTAGAGTAAGTTGTTTATTTTAGCTCATGTTCACCTAGGTGTTTTATTTACCTTTTCTTTTATTTATCTTCACCCACCTATGTGTGGATATTTCTTTTATCTTATTTACATGTTAAGAAGATATTGTTAGTTAGGTATAGTTATTTCCTAGATCTATGGTCTTGACTAGTTTTCGTTGTCTAGTTTTTTCCTTGATTTATAGCCTTAACTAGTTCTTTATTGTCTATTTTTCTCCTTGATTTATGGTTTGATATATGGCCTTGACTAGTTCTTAGATTGATCTTATATAAGCAAGGCCCCTTCTCATTGTATGACGCATGGAGTTCCATAATAATATATGATATTGTTGTTCATTTGTTTGCAATTTTTTTGTAAAGTTATCTTGGTGAATTGTTTTCAGCTTATTAAGTGTGATGTTCTATTAACATCCGAGTTATTTGTGGCTTAGAACAATTTGTTTATCGTTCCTTCTATGGTATCGAGTAGTAGATAGTTGTTGACATGATCCATCGTAAGTTTTATTTTACAAACGAGGGTATTTCATATTTATATTTTTAGAATTTCTTAGTATTCGATTACTGTTAACATGCATTTTTACGTAAAATAGAGGGCTCCATTGGATTTGGAAGGTGAAAAATCCCAAAAATGATTATAAACTCAACCATTGACAAAGGCAAGTATTTTTGGAGTTTTTTTAGTGTTTTGTTTTGCGAGGATTAGAGGTTTTTAGATGGGGCAAATTTGTTGTTTTTGTTCTCGCACACGGATTCATGTCTTCGAGCCCTACTGATTTGGACACTCATGGATGTTAGTTTTGTGCGTAAAATAGAAATAAGTGCAACATAAAACTTGGAATGAGGAGGACCCGTAAAAATCCTTAGCCCTTTGTCATATGGTATGGTTATATGAGAGACTAAACTTGTGATTTATACTAGTAGGTGCCCTCTTAGTTTTAATTTGTCACAATGAAGGAAAAAAATATTATTATTTTTTATAGTGCCAACTGAAATAAATATTAGAGCGGAAACTCAATAAGCTTGTATCTTTTGATTGATAACTCGGATTTGAGTTCCGTTTTTTCCATAAGTGCTTATTTTTCGTATTTGTTCCATTGGAGCTATTTACTTTGAGAAACACACTACAATTATAAAGTGTCTTTTTTATAAACACACTCAATTATAAAGTGCCAAATTTGAGGGGTCTTGTTGCATTCTTTCATTCTTGCATTTTTGGTGATTTTGAGAATGTTGTCTTTATTAATTAATTACCACAAATGAAAACCAAGAATGGAAACAATCATTAAAATCAAAGGATTATGGGTTTTAACTTTTGCAAAACAACCAGTGTTCACTAGAATATGAGAAATTTTAGTACCAATGTAAATTTGATGAGTGTATGGGTTTGATAGGAACTTATGTAAGTGATAGTATTTTGTTTCATTTGGAAAAATGTGACTCTCCTTTCAAAATATGGGAAAAATTAGAGGGCTTATTTGGTAAGGTGGATCACATGAGAGCCATGTAACTTGAAATTTAGATCACCTTTCTCATCTAAAGATTTTCCATCAATTATAGACTATCTTACTAAGTTCAAGCATTTGTTGACACAATTGAAGGGGAGTGGAAGAGATAAGAAAGATGAAGAGTGTTTACCTAATTTTATCCAAGTTGAGAGGTCCATTCCAAATCTTTGCTTCTACATTTTTCTCTAGCATGGATGCCTTAGGTGACACATTCCAAATGCCTAACTTAGAAACAATTTGGAACATTAGAAAACCCTTGTTGCACGGTACTTAAAAGCCTCGGGAGTGCAGAGTAGCAAACATGAAAAAGGCTCGAAAATACTAGAGTCAAAGCATGGAAAACGATCTAAAAATAAAGAAAAGCATTCAAGAATCATAGAGGTTGTGAATATTGAAGAAAACGTTAGGCGAGGAAGGCACTCTGCGGGCCATGCCCACATGTATTCGATGTGTTTGACACATCATTTGTTTCCATTAAATATGTTCACATTGCGGTTGCCCTACTATACACACTTGTTGGCTTTTCACATGCCATAAAGATTGTCGGTATTTTTAAAATAGTGAGCTTGGCGATGGGGCTCGATTAGAATTGCGCAAAGGTAAATTGTGAGGAATTTTTCTAGAAGGAAATTGAAGAAGACCTCATACTTTTACTAATTAAATATTAAGATAAACATAAGACTATGTTATGCCCTTAACCTATTGCTTGTATTAGGATATGAGTAGCTGACTTGTGGCTTACCATATCATTTTATTATGTCATTTATACTTTCTCATGCTTAGTAGGTTAGCCTTGGTGATGGCCATAACATATGAATAGTATATATAGGGGTTAGTAGGTAGTAGTTGATCATCATATTGAGTATTTGAGTCTTATTGTATGGTTTGGAGGTTGCCCCTCGAAGTGGCTAAGCTATTCTACTTGAATATTGAGATCATTTATCTATAATATTGTGTTCTATTGCTTCTCATAATCTGAATTATACAAGTAATTCCATTACAAGTGGTATCAGAGCAACGATTTGGGCCAAAAATTAGGTCAAAAACCCTAATTTTTTGTTTTGGCCATATCTTTGCGAAGGTTATGAAATTTTCAAACATTTTTACCACGGTTCGAAACATCTCAAGTAAGCTCCTCTGAAAATTTCAGCATATTTTGATCTATTTTGCAATAGTTATTGCCATTTTATGATTTTTCATAAATTCACTCTATAAGTCACATATTTCAAAAAAAATCAAAATAATTTATATTTTCGGAAAGCTCTCAAACAATAATGGCAAAGTATCTTCTCGTGTTTTGTCATATTCTACTAAATTTGTATCAAAACCCTAAACCCTAGGGTTTGACATCATGGCGGGGCCTTCCACAAGATCCAAAAAGAATCATGTCACTCCGAGTAAAACCCCGAAAAATATGGGGTAGTAATTGAAGAGTTGGAGTCAGAAGGGGTAAATACATATTCTTCAAGACTAGGTTTTACCTCGGTTGATCATAAGGTGAGACAACTCAAGTATGATCGCAAAGGAGACATAGACCAAATCAACCAGCGATTAGATGATATCATGCAACATATAAAGGGTAAACAATTTGTCCCAAATCAGCCCCAACTCAACCAAGGAGGATCTTCAGTTTAGAATAATGGGCAAAATAACCAAGTTAGATCACTTTTCCAACCTAATCAGATTCCAACTTATTCATAACCACGGAACATGATGTTGAAAGTGGAGATGTGCAAATTTGATGGGAAGGATCCACTAAATTGGATAAATCAAATGGAGAACTTCTTTGAGTTACATCAAACCCCATCGGGACAAAAGGTGACCTTGGCATCCCTATATCTTGAACTGACCAATTCATCTGGTATCGATGGTTATGTGCTCAGAGGTAGAAGAATGGTCTTAGTGTCACTTGGACAATTTTTACCGAGGAGTTGCAATTGCACTATAGTTCCAGTGTTTTAAATAACTACTTTAGTCAATTGGCAAAGTTACAACAAACAAGATTAGTCAAAGATTATGTGCATCAATTCCAGAACCTATCCTTAAGGGTGGAGAATATTACAGAAGGGAATTTGAATGACTTGTTTCTTGGGGGTCTTAAGGACCACATTGAGCATGAGGTATGTATGTTTAATCCACTCAAGATTTTTATTCTATTATCATGGAAAATAGGGTAGAGGAAAATTTTATTTGCAATAAAAGGCAAAGCTTTCACTAACACCCGAGACCCTAAGTACCTCTTCCCCATCATTTTCTCGGCCCATTAAGTGACTCCTCAACAAATGGAAGAAAAGAGAGCAAAATGATTATGTTTTAACTATGACACCAAATATGGAACGAGACACAAATATGATAATAATAAGTTGTTCTATATTGAAGGAGGAAATGAGGATGAAGAGGAAGCTGAAATTATAGGAGAGGTGAGGAAACAGAGAGGATCACCAACCTACAATTTCTTGCCATATGTTGTCGGTATTAGTACTCCTTAAACACTCAAGGCTATCGGCTATCTCAAAAACATAAGCTAATAGTGTTTATTGACTCGGGAGTACTCATAACTTCATAAATAGTAATTTAGTTGCCCACTTCAATTGTTTTATTTACCCAACTCCTGAAATGAAAGTTATGATCGTGGATGGTGGGACAGTCAAGTGCACAGGAAAGTGTCATAGTATCAAGATTTCTATGGGGGAATACATGTTAGACTCACCTATGTTTTTTATTTCTATGGGAGGGGAAGATATTGTTTTGGGCATCCAATGGCTCACAACCTTGGGTACCATAGAGATGAATTTCCAAGAATTGTTCATGCGATTTCATTTGGAAGGAAGAACAATACAATGTAAAGGGATGGTGGCTAAGTCTCCACAGATTATTATCTCTCATCAGATGAAAAAGGTTCTCATAAAATGAGTAGATGGATTTGTAGCAAAGTTATTTTCCATAGAGGTACAAAATATAGAGTCTTCAATGCCACCCGATCTTCAGAAGATTGTTAATGGTCACTCGCTTTTTTAATGAAATTCCAAAGGGACTACTACCAGTTAGGGATCATGATCATGTCATTCGGCTGATTCCATGGAGCCAACCACCTAACATCAAACCATACAGATACCCATATTCCCAAAAATTGAGATCGAGAAAATGGTGCAGGAAATGTTGAAGGCAGGTATCATCAGGTATAGCCAGAGCGCATATTCTTCACCAATGGTCATGGTACGTAACAAGGATGAAACATGGAGGATGTGTCTAGATTATCGAGAACTCAACAAGTACACCATCAAAGATAAGTTTCCTATTCTAGTAATTAATGATTTACTTGATGAATTGCGTGGTGTTATTTATTTCACAAAATTGGATCTTTGTTCGAGGTACCATAAAATTATAATAAGAGAGGAAGATGTTCATAAAACAGTTTCAGGGACTCATGAGGGCCATTATGAGTATTTGGTAATGCCCTTTGGTCTTACAAATGCTCTTTCAATGTTTCAAAGCTCGATGAACATTGTTTTTAGGCCTTTTTAAGGAAATTTATTAAACCTCAATTACAGATATATGCAGTAGCTCTCTTCGCAGAATATGGTCACAGGACTTCCAAAGGTAAAATCACATGATGGTGTCTACCCCGGTTGTATGTTGGGTAAGCAACACTTGGATCCTTTTCCAAAAGGACAAGCAAAAAGAGCTAAGGCTCGTCTTGAATTGGTACATAGTGATCTTACTTCTTTTCCTCATAGATCATTTTCTAGTGCTAAGTATGTACTCACATTCATAGATGATTTTACTAGGAAAACTTGGGTGTACTTTCTAAAATACAAAAGTGATGTCCTAGAACATTTCAAAGTTTTTAAAGCTATTGTAGAGAAACAATATGGACATTGTATTAAAATACTCTGCACGGATAATGGGGGGGAATATGAGAGTAATGCATTTATTGATTTTTGTGTTAATCATGGAATTGTGCACCAAAGATATCTTTGTTCCTCACACCCTCAAAGCAAAATGGAGTTGCTTAATGAAAGAACCGAACACTCAAGGAAATGGCAAGTTGCATGGTTCAGTCCAAGAACATGGTACCTCAGTTCTGGGTGGAAGCAATCAACTGTGTAAATCATATTCAAAACAGAATGCCACATAAAGCAGTGTAAGGGGTTACTCCTGAGGAGGCATGGTCAGGTGAAAAACCTAACGTATCAAAATTTTGGGTCTTTGGTTGTAAGGCTCGCCTTTGTTCCTGACGACACTCGGAAAACCATGGAAAAGAAAAGCAAAGAACTCATTTTTGTTGGTCATTGTGAGCATGTGAAGGCATATCGCCTCTTCGATCCCACTACCAAAGATGTTTTGTTTCAGCGGGATGTTCAAGTTGATGAGACCAAGGCTCCTTTAGATCATACAGTTCTTCCTTCTCCATTATTGCCTCATGCTCCTGCCACTGATGATGATTTTGATGGGCCCCCTGATCTTGATCTTGTTGCTCTTGCTCCTGTTGCTCCTGCTTCGAAATGGATGAGATCTACATTGGCTACAGTAGGTGATTTGGCAGGTGATTCACAAGATCTACGACATACTAGAGCTGAGACTTTTGGTGTTGTCGATCATCGACCCTATTCTGGTATGGCTCTTATGAGCCAAGCTATTTCTAATTATCCTATTCTTTTTTCATAGGCATCTGGAAACCTAGAATGGGATTCAAAGAATGCAAGATGAATATTCTTCGCTTATGAAGAATAATACTTGGGATTTGGTTCCTCTTCCTAAGGGAAGAAAGCTTGTACGATGTAAATGGGTCTATAAGACCAAATATGCAGCTGATGGATCGTTGAAAAATACAAGGCATGTCTTGTCGCCAAGGGGTATTCTCAAGTTGAAGGAGTAGATTACTCTGAAACTTTTGCTCCTGTCGCAAAGATGGATTTTGTTCACCTTGTTCTCTCTCTTGTTGCTTCTCATTGTTGGTCAGTACATCAAATGGACGTGAAGAGTGCATTTTTGCATGGTGATCTCCATGAGGAGATTTATATGGAGCAACCTCAGGGGTTCGTGCATGACTCATCACTAGTTTGTAGACTTCGGCGTTCACTCTATGGTCTCAAACAAGCCCCTCAGCTTGGTATGAGAGGATGGATGCTTTCCTATTGTCTATTGGCTTTCATCGTTGTAAGACTGATCATACAATTTATGTCCTGAAGACTAATGATGAATTGTTGTCATTGGTATTGTATGTTGATGATCTCCTCATTACTAGTAGTTCAAATTCTCTAACACGGGACATTAAACACAAATTGAAAGAAAAATTTGATATGACAGATATGGGATTGTTTCATGACTTTCTTGGCCTACGGGTTCACCAAATCTCTTTGAGGGCATATCTATTTGTCAGAAGAAGTATGCTACAGATCTGCTTCAAAGATTTCATATGGCTGATTGTAAGCCATCTCCCACACCTTACCAGTCAGGTATTGTATTGACTGCTGCATGTAAGTCTAACTTAGTAGCTTCCACTTTGTATAGATAGTTGGTTGGGAGCCTTTTGTATCTCACTCATACTCGTCCCGATATCACCTTTGTTGTTAATCTTGTCTCTCGGTTTTCACATGAACCTCATGAGAGTCATTGGGAAGCAGCCAAGTGGATTTTGAGATATCTTCGAGGGACTTTGAGTTTTGGTATTCATTACACACCTCAAACTGTTCCCAGTATTGAGGGCTTTACAGATTTTGATTGGGGTGGATGTCGCGATACTCACAAATCCACATCTAGCTATTTTTTCATCTTGGTTCTGGTCCAGTTGCTTGGTCTTGTAAAAATAGAATACCATTGCATTATCATCCACTGAGGCCGAGTATCGAGGTGTTGTGACAAAGCAGGCAGGAGGTTCTTTGGCTTCGTCAGATTCTTGGTGAGTTTGGTTTTTCACAGGAGTCTCCTTCCATTCTTTGGTGTGATAACCAAAGTGTTATTCACATTGCACGTAATCCTATTGAGCATCAGTGCATGAAGCATATAGAGATCCACATGCACTTCATTCGACAATTGATTCAGGATGGGATCGTTCAGATGGAGTTTGTTCCTACAGGTTGATCAGCTCGCAGATATCTTCACTAAACCCTTGGCTTCCCCTGCTATTTGGAGTTGCGAGACAAGCTTGGGGTGAAGGAAGTTGTCCTTAGGGGGAGCTTGTATAGTCCTTCCTTCCTTCTTTTCTAGTATTGTATCGGGTACCTTATCAGGCCTAGTAGCCGGGACCCTTCTTTCTTTTGCTCCCTAGCATTCGCTTATGGGAGGGTGTTGGTGTAAATATTTATTTACACCTAATAAGCTCATGTTGAGCAATTTGTTTTATTTTGGAGAGACGGTTCAAACTCCCGTAACTTGTTTAGATTGGTATCTCTAGTTTAGAGGGTTTGTTATCTCTACTTTAGATTGGTATCCCTTGTATCTAGGAGTATCAAACTACTTGTTAAACCTATTTAAATGGTTCTCCGAATAGAGAATCATCAGAGTTAAATCATTATTTTCTTTGTTCCTTTATATTTGTTCCTAATATATTTTCTGAGTTATTTCTTTGTGCTCACTTTTCCTGTACTAGATCCGTATGATAGTTTTTTTGAAGCAAGATTGGAATGGGATTAGGATAAGGATACACAAGCTCTAATACAGAATATCAAACAAGGTTCTCTAACATCTAACAAATTCGAGTGGAAAGGTAATGCCCTATGGTATAAGGACAAGTTATACTTGTGCAAAGATTCGAGTCAAGCATAAGATTTTTGCAAAGCTACACACATCACTGTTGGAGGAAATTTTGGGTTTTTGAAGACATATCATAGAATAAAAAGAGAATTCTTTGAGGAAGGACTCGAGGGTGATGTACAAAATTTTGTATCATAGTGTTTGGTGTGCCTATAGAACAAAGGTGAAACCATTAAGACACCAGGTCTATTGCAACCATTACCAATTCCTAGCTAGAGGTGGGAGGAGGTCTCCATGGATTTCATTACAGGTTGCCTGCTCTGCTTGTTCGGTGAGTAAGAATGTTATTTTGGTGATTGTGGATAGGATCACAAAACATGCCCATTTTTGTGCCCTGTCACACCCATTTGTAGCCAGTACAGTCACAACTGTTATTTTGGAGACAGTTTAAAAGCTACATGGAACCCCAAAGATAATTGTAAGTGATTGCGATCCTATTTTCATGAGTAATTTTTGGATAGAATTATTTGCATGTTTGGGTACTCATCTAGCTCACATTTCATCTTATCATCCTCAAACTGATGGGCAAATGGAAGTGGTTAAAAAATGTTTAGAGGGGTATCTCCGTTGTTTTGTATCATATAAGCAGGAACGTTGAGTTAAATGGATACCACTTGCAGAATGGTGGTTTAACACATCTTTTCATACCTCTTCTCAAATAACCCCATTTTTAGCATTATATGGTTACCATCCACCATCTATCACTTCTTCCTTGAGGGTGCAAACTAAGGCCAGAGATGTTGAGGAACACATTCAACATCAACAACAGGTTTGGTTGGTTTGAGGGAGAATTTTGTGTTGGCACAAAACAGATGAAACAACAAGCAAATCAACACCGTAGTGCAAGACATGTTGAAATTGGTGACTGGGTTTTATACGTCTGTCAGCCTTACAAGAAGATGTCCCTGAAGCAACAGAAAAAGGACAACAAACTTGCTCCTAAATATTATGGTCCTTATCAGGTTCTATAGAAAATTGGAAGTGTTTCTTATAAACTAGAGTTGTCTCAATCTTCACGCATACACCCAATATTTCATGTTTCTTACGAAGAAGGTTATTGGACAAAAATTTACAGCCCAGACAGAGCTACCAGAACTTGATGAGGAAGGAAGAATAATTTTGGAGCCAAAGAAGATTTTGCAAACACATACTAAGAGGTTGAGAACCAAAGACATTAAGGAATATCTTATCAAGTGGAAGAATATGAGCATAGAGGATGTGGCCTGGGAGGATGAAGGTTTTCTCGCAAAGAACATCCAGGATTATTCAACGTTGAGGACAACATTGGTTTGAAAGGGAAGGGCATGCTATGCCCTTAACCTATTGATTGTATTAAGATATGAGTAGCTGACTTGTGGCTTACCATCTCATTTTATTATGTCATTTATGCTTTCACATGTTTAGTAGGTTGGCCTTGGTGATGGCTATAACATATGAACAATATATATAGGGGTTAGTAGGTAGTAGTTGATCATCATATTGATATATGAGTCTTATTGTATGGTTTGGAGGTTACTCCCTCGAAGTGGCTAAGCTATTATACTTGAATATTGAGATCGTTTATCCGTGATATTATGTTCTTTGGTGTTCTATGCTTCTCATAATCTGAATTATACAAGTAATTCCATTACCGACTAACTAGGATAAACAAATAATTTCTTTTATTAATGATTAAATTGTGTGTAATCATCAGCCCTAAATGTAAGGGATTCTTGAGATTAATTTTAAGGCATTTTTCAAGTATATCATAACTAACAATGCAATAGTTGTAAGGTATGTTGTTACGGGTATAAAATATAAAATTAGTTTGAAATTTTATTTTATGTGACAATTGAAAGTTCTCTCATACAAAAATATGAAGCAAAACCAAAAACTTTGAATTTTAAATGAGACAAAATACATAAGAATCTATAAATTTGCATATATGTAATTCAATCATAATAATAATTCTAACATATGAATTGTCACAAATGATCCAAATTAGAAAGAAAGAGAGCACTATAACGATAAGTATGTTCGTGGATTTTTTTAATGTATATATTTTACATTACACGATACTATTTTATTATCTGTTTTGGGGATGTCACATATTGTATATTTTTAGTAATTATACAAAGGAAAAATAATACGGTTATTGATGTGCACTCAACTTTCAAAGGTTGGACTGAAATAATCGAAATGTAAAGAGTAGGTTGTTTACCTTAGCTCATGTTCACCTAGGTGTTTTATTTACCTTCTCTTTCATTTATCTCCCTCACTTATGTGTAGATATTTCTTTTATATTATTTAGATATTAGGAGGATATTATTTAGTTGTTAAGTATAGTTATTTCCTAGATATATGGTCTTGACTAGTTCTTTGTTGTCTAGTTATTTCCTTGATTTATGGCTTGATCTATGGCCTTGAATAGTTATTAGATTGATCTTCCTTACCTATATAAGTAAGGCCCCTTCTCATTATATTGCATAGAGTTCCATAATAATATATGATATTGTTGTTCATTTGTTTGTAAAAGTCAGCAAAGTTATTTTGGTGAATTACTTTCAGCTTATTGAGTGTGATATTTTATTAACATCTGAGTTCTTTGTGGCTTGGAATGATTTGTTTATCATTCCTTTTATAGTATCGTCAGTGGTAGATTGTTGTTGACATCCATCTCGTAAGTTTTATTTTACAAGTGAGGGTTTTTAATATTTATATTTTTGGAATTTATTAGTATTTTGTTACAGCATGCATTTTTATGCAAAACGTAAGGCTCTATTGGATTTAGAAGGTGAAAACCCCCAAAAATGATTGTAAGTGATCTAGTATTTTGTTTCATTTGGAAAAATGTGACTCTCATCTTAAAATATGAGAAAAATTATAGGGCTTATTCAGTAAGGTGGATCACATGAGCGCCATGCAACTTGAAATTGAGATCACCTCTCTTAGTCCTGAATATTTTCCATCAATTATAGACTATCTTACTAAGTTCAAGAATTTGTTGACACAATTAAAGGGGAGTGGAAGAGATAAGAAAGATGAAGAGTTTTTACCTAATTTTATCTAAGTTGAGAGGTCCCATTACAAATATTTACTTCTATCTTTTTCTCTATCATGGATGCCTTAAGTGACACATTACAAATACCTACCTTAGAAATATTTTGTGAAAGACTTACTAGGGAAGAATCCAAACTGTCTAACCTCGAGTCTTCCACCCCTAAAAAGAATTAGTAACATCTAATCCTCAAGTGCAAGGGAAAACCAAAAGGTAAATCTGAGTTCACCCCTTCTCCATCTCAAAGTGTTTCTAAGCTTCGAAGAAAACAACTCTAAACCCAAGAACTCTTCTAAATCCAAAAATAATTCTAGCATTTCAAGTTCTTTTTGTGGGGGCATTGGTCATGCAGAAACTAGGTGTTGGAGCAAATGCAAACCTTCGAGGATGCAATAAAAATACAATATATTTATCTCCATTCCACCTCCTAATGAGCATGGAAAAACACTTAATGTTTTCAGGAGATCTCAATCAACAATTCCAAATATTCGGGTAATAAATTCTAGTGCTTCTCATCACATGACTTCTTCCAAGGAGTCTTTTGTGTCTCTAGGTTTGAGTTTTACATCAAAAATTAAGGTTAGAGATTCTTCCTTTCTTTCGATTCAGTGGAAAAGATTATATACACCTTCATGGTGGCAAAAGATTCAAGATGCACTATATGTTCCTAACATCACTACAAATTTGCTTTTTGTATATCAAATTTGTCATTTTGGTCAAGGAAAAATAGTGACTTTTACACCACAAGGGGCAGAAGTACAAACCTTGTTAGAGCCTCATTCACTTGTTGCTCAAGGTATTGTTGATCATGGTTCTAGACTATATCACTTTGAGGGTTTTGATGACACTTCCTCCATAGGGACATGCTTGGTTTCTCATGCAGATTCAGAGAGTAAGCTTTGGCACGAGAGATTTAGACATCTCAATTACAAATATTTGAAGGATTTGAGCACTTATGGCATTATTGATGGTCTTCCTATAGTTTCTTATGTTAAGGGACTTTTCCCTAGCTATGCATTAGGGAAACAACACCAAGATCCATTCCCTGATCATTTATCCAAGAGAGCTTCTTCACCACTTGAGCTTGTGCATAACACGACTTGATGGTTTTTTGTACCCCCTCTTTCAATGAATCTAAGTATGCACTTAAATTTATTGATAATTTCTCGAGACGTGCATGGGTTTATTTTCTCAAGTACAAAAGTGATGTTTTTTCACACTTCAAAGTCTTAAAGGATTTAGTCAAGAAACAATGTTCTATTTGCATAAAGAACCTTTGCACTAATAATGGGGTGTACTTCAACAAAGAGTTTTATGATTTTTGGCAACTTGTGGTATTATTCACCATCACTTTGTTCCTCATACTCCACAACAAAATGGATTAACAAAAGGAAGAGTCGAACTTTAAAAGAAATGGCTAATCGCATGATGCATTCTAGATATTTACCTCATATATACGAGTGAAAGAAGCAATTAATTGTGATAACTATATTCAGAATTGTACACTACACAAAACACTTGAGCATTTGACTCCAGAGGAGTCTTAGTCCAAAACTAAGCCCAATGTATCTTTTTTTCAAGTCTTTGGGAGCCATGTTTGGGCCTTTGTGCCAAAGAAGGCTAGGAAATCCTTAGATAAGAAGAGAAAACCCTTTATCTTTGTGGAGTATTGTAAGGACATGAGAGCTTATCGACTTTTAGATCCTTATGATTCTTCACTTTCTTCCATGCTTACTTCTTATTTATCTCATCTCAAGGATCCCTTCTTTGAGGAGATTTCTTAGGAGGTTATGTATGCCGAAGAGGATCATATTCCCACGGATGTTGTCATCATGCCTAAGTGGTCTCGTACTACAATTTTGAAGGCAACACCTTTCATACAGGATCTTTTGCCCACTAGGCATCATCATGCACATTCTAGGTGTTCTGGAATTTTTGTGAGGCAATTTTTGAGGATCCACAATCTTTTTCACAAGCTCATGGGATACAGGAGTGGGATGATGCGATGGAAGATGAGTATTCTTCTTTGATGAAGAATAATACTTGAGATTTGGTTTCTCTTCCTAAAGGAAGAAATATGGTTAGGTGTAAATGGGTATATCGAACCAAATACGCACTTGATGGGTCCATTGACAAGTATAAGACTCATCTTGTTACAAAAGGTTTTTCACAAGTTGAAGGTATTGATTACTCGAGACTTTTTCACTCATTGCCAATATGGATTCTTTACAACTTGTATGTGTTATTGCTTCATCACATGGGTGGCCCGTATACTAGATGGATGTAAAGAGTAGCTTTGTAGATGGAGATTTACAAGAGGAAATATATATGGAGAAACATGTTAGATTTTTTCACAAATCTTTTCTTTTTTTTGTAGACTCCAAAGGTCTCTATGGGATGAGAATATGGATTCTTTTCTTCTATCTACAAGTTTTGTTCGTTGCCACTCGATCTTACACTATATCTCCAACATGTTGGTGAGGATATTGTGATACTTGTCTTGTATGTTGATGATTTTCTACTTACTAGCAACTCTTCTTCCCACATTCAAACTATTCAGAGGGATCTTTCCACGCAGTTTGACATAAAATATCTCGGGTTATTGTATTATTTCCTTGGTTTGTAGATTTATCAGACATATTTAAGGATTCATTTGAGTCAGAAAAATTACACCCATGATCTTCTTCAGTATTTTGATATGGTTATTCGCAAGCCAAGTCCATCTCGTTTCCAGTCTAGGGTTACTCTTACTTCCATATGTACCACTCCACTTTATGATCCTACATTGTATAGGTAGTTGGTTATAAGTCTCATGTACTTGACCCATACTCACCTTGATATTTCATTTGTAGTAGGGCTTGTATCTTGGTTTACACATTCTCCTCATAGTAGTCACTAAAGCAGGCTGCTAAAAGGATTTTACACTATTTGCAGGGAACTTCCCACTTTGGACTACACTACACCGGGGTTCTACTCATTTGGTTGGATATATAAATTTAGATTAGGTAGGTTCTATTGATGACAGGAGTTCCACTTCTAGATACCTTTTTTCTTGGTTCTTCTCCAATTGCTTGGGCATGTAAAAAGTAACAAGCTATTGCACTTTCATCTTCAGAGGTAGAGTATAAGGAAGTTGTCACGGTGAGTCAATAGATTCTTTGGCTTTAATAATTATTAATGGAGTTTTGATTCCCACATAATCCATTGATTGTACTTTGGTGTGATAACCAAAGTGTAATTTACATTTCTGGCAATCTTGTTGAGCACCAGTAGACCAAACTTATTGAGATTCACATACACTTCATTCTTCAACACATTCAGGATGGATTTCTTTCCTTGGAGTACATTCCAGCTCAACCACAAGTTACCGACATCTTTACGAATCATTTTGCATCACCTCAATACCTTTAGTTGAGTGACATGTTTGGGGTTTTGAAGTTATTCTTGGGGGTGTTCATAAGAAGATATTCCTTTTTTTTCTTCTTCTTCTTTATCTTTCCTTCTAGTAGGATTCTTTCTTACTTTTGGTTCAATATTTCTTCATGGATATATATTGTATATGAGTACTTTATCAGGACTTGTTGTCGGGACTCATACCGTGGATATGCCACTTTTATTTTGGGCCCCTAGCTTCACTTGAAGGGGGTGTTAGAGTAGGTTTTTTACCTTAGCTCATGTTCACCTAGGTACTTTATTTACCTTCTCTTTTATTTATCCTCACCCACTTATGTGTGGATATTTCTTTTATCTTATTTAGATATTATGAGGATATTATCTAGTTATTAGGTATAGTTCTTTCCTTGATATATGGTCTTGACTAGTTCTTTATTGTTTAGTTCTTTCCTAGATCTATGGTCTTGACTAGTTCTTTGTTTTCTAATTATTTCCTTGATTTATGGATTGATCTATGGCCTTGACTAGTTCTCATATTGATCTTTATTTCTTATATAAGCAAGACCCCTTCTCATTGTATTGCCTAGAGTTCCATAATAATATATGATATTGATGTTCATTTGTTTGCAAAGGTTTTTATAAAGTTATTATGACAAACCGCTTCAGCTTATTGAGTGTGATGTTTTATCAACATTTGATTTCTTTGTGGTTTGGAATGATCTGTTTAGCATTCCTTTTAGGGTGGGGGAGAAGATTATGAAGTTATGGGTTCACATGCCTAGGAGGGTGCACTTGATCAAACCCGAATTTCTCGATAACTAAAAGGTGTTTGTTTAGGGCTTCGAGTTGGTTGATGATCAAGGGCAGTAAATGAGAAAGACTAGCATGTGCAATCTTAAGTCTATGACTCCTTAATATGGGCTAGTACTAGGCGGATTAACAATATGTTATTCTTTTATGACACCGATTAGCACCAAAAATGGTCATACACAAATATCAACTTGTGAGAGAGGACGAACAATGATCCAAATGAGAGTATGAGGCTAAGTATTGGTAACGTGAGCTCCTAATACCAATGTATGTGTTTCGTTTGATGTTGAATTAGTTAAATGATACCAATAAGTGAAAAAGGAAAATGAAATCAATGTAAATCAAAAGATCGGAGAAAGTGCTTTGTTAGCGGTGGTCCTTGGAATCACTCATTGGGACATGCTACAAGTTTTAGTTTAGGAGAACTACGAACTATTCCATTAAATATCCTTAAAACAATGCACAATACTTCAAAACAAATCTTATTATACGTATAAAAATAACTACATATCAGGGCTAATTGAAGGAAAGAAACAAATAAGAGGAAGAGAAATGTAATAATAGACTGGATTTATATTACTAAACCAAAAGTATAGACCTTAATTTAGAGTAGAATCAAGATCAACCTTTTTGCACAATGTGCTTACATTGTTTTATACATTTTTAGGTGATTGTTGGATTTCCGGTCCCTTCTCCTTCCATATTCTATTAAAATAGATTCTTCGCATTCTATATTTTTACTATATCCTCTATTTGTTTTATCTATGCTATGCATATACCTAAGGTACTGTGCAATATACAAAAATTCCAAAATACATCCAAGTTAGCATTTTCACCCCTATACACTCCCAACACTTTCACGATCTTAAATAGTTGTCTTGTCCCGAGACAAAAGGTGCTTACATAACCTGAAAAATATTGTCTTTTTAACCTTTTGATGATGTGAATTGTGGTGTATGCTAAGATACTCTAATCATAGTGGGCATAAAATACATTGTTTATTAGTTTTCATCCTATGTGCACTACTTAAATGCCCTTGCGGGTTTCAATTAAGTAGTCTTTCTAAAAGACTACCCTTTACGTTTTCAATCTATGGAAACTCCCTCATAAATTTCCATTTTGGGTTTTTTATCTATTTGGGCTTGTTTCAAATATCTAGTCAAAATTTATGTAATTGATACTTCAATATTTGACATGCTACAAAATTGTGTTTCGGTGAGCCTATTTCTATTTCTCAAATGATGTCAGTTGGATCTCGTGTTGATGGAAGAGTGGATGGAGGTGGTAGTGTCTATGTTTCATTTATCTTTCATAGTATGAGATGAAGGATGATGTATTTCGGGGTACTCTATATGGTTTTTGCAATTTGTAGGAATGGTTCTAAGTCTGCTTTCAGCATACATTGCATTCGTAAGAGCTTCATTCACTCGCCAAGTATAGTTGTAATTGTGTCAATGTTTGTATGAATTCAAACAATTTTTTTCTTTTTGATTATTTGTAATTGGGTTCTAATGAGAGATAACATTCTCTATGTCCCTGAATCAACCCCTTTAGATGATCCCTCACTTGTTGTCCTTGCACTCGACAAAATTATTTCACAACATATTGCACTCCCACACTTAGAATCGCCACTAATATTATCTTAAGTATGTAAGGATGTTTGTAGTGCTTTATATACCTCTTGATCATTCATCTTTGCTATCATATGTGTAGACACCCCAAAATAACCACTATGCATTGTAAATGTTCAACATCACATTATAATCATTTTACCTCTCTAAAATTAATTTAATTACGTATATTACACCCTATCACCCCCTTACCAATTGTATTATATAATTTAATATCAAATTAATTAAATATCCTCACACATATCCAATTTCATATTTAAATTAAGTATCCTATCCACCTCCTCTATTCAAGTTGACTAATAACACGACTAAAGCTAAAAACTATTATTATAATCAAGAGGATGTGTTCAAATTAACTCAAATCATGCATTTGAGTTAACTAAAGATATCTCCTAAGTCATGGAAATCTAAAATCAATTCACATTCTTCCAAAAGCCAACTATTCACGACAATTTTTGGGTGAATAAATAACATATATGGAATTAAAAATCAAAAACATGTGCAACCCCTTGCCAACTCAACAATGACTCACTCATGCAAATCTAGAACAACAATTTGACTCTTCAATCAATCGGAAACTCAACTAAACAACTCAATCATGTTTAGTTATCTCCAAATCAAATCAATCTAAACTTAGCTTTTGGATTCACCTTCCTGAACTCTAAATCAGTGGCCTTTCCTTTGAAAATCATCCACCAAAAAGCTTGAGAGTTCATACTATTATTCTATAAATTTGTTTGTTCAATAAAATCACTCATTCATATGGTTATACTAGCTCATATCATATCAAAATCAGTCATCTTCATTCTCGTAGCTTGATCCATCATCCATTCAGAGTATCATAGAGCATCCACAATCCACAAAATCTTACAAATAAAACAGATCCAATAAAGAGCATCACTAAACCCTGTTTTTTCAGCCAAATATGATCCGAGGTGAATTTGGGATTTATAATGAAAGGCTTGCATTTCTTTTATATTGATTTTCCTCCTTTATGTAATTTCCATGCTTTACATTCTCGCACACCGATGGGACCGCCACATATTTTATATCATTTTTAGTTCATTTCTTATTAATCTAACTCTTTCGTTGTGTTTTTCTATTTTTTTATACTTACTATTCAAATTTTAGGTTTTTCGGTACGAAAAATTGGGAGAAAAAAACAATCTTATTGTTGGTTTTATTCATTTTTGTCCATCTAAAGGTGGTCATGAGTTGAGCTAGCATATCACCGCACATGCTAGTGTATCAATACATGCACTAACGTAGTCTTACACGCGCTACCATAACACTAGTTTTTGTTTACTATTTCTTGCATGTGCCTATGTCTCTCTATACGTGCTCAGTAACTAGTTTGTTAGTTGAAAAACTCTTTATTACACAAACGCGTTTAATTAAATGTGCTACCTTGAGTTGTTACTGAGCGCGCCCGATTGAACATGCGACTGTTAGTTACACTAACACACCTTATTGTATACACTTGCGTTGTCTTTGTTTTTTTACTATTTTCATGTTTTTCCAGCATGTTAAATCATTTATAATATTTGTTTTAACCCTTTTTCTAAACATTTTCCTTCACATTTTCATAAACAATCAGTTTAAGTGTTTAAATTACTTTTAATTATTGTTTAATCCAATCTAGTCAAACCAATGCGTATGCTCTTTTCTCGCACCCTCTTGGGTGATCTTAAAAATCGAAACGATGAAGTTTTTTATATTTTTGATTCCACTTTAGGAAAAATACTAATGTAATGGTTACAGGATCATATCGTATGAATGTTTCCTTGAAAATTTCATGAAACTACTAATTGTAGGTTACCTTGATTATGGAAACCAAGAAACTAACATTATCAAAGATTCTTTAAATTTTATTAAAACAATTATTAAAATTTTCAGAGAAGGTTTTAGTCCCCGTCTAATTTAACTATGGGAGGTTTATGGACATGGTCCAGAAAATGATTTTGAGGATTACCACAAGAACCCCAAAGTAGTTTGCACCTTGAGGGAATTGACCAACGAAACAGATACCCCTACCTACTTAACTAGTACACTTGTGAGATTTAGAGCCAAGGTTATCCTTAGTGACGGCCCCTATTTGATTCTTTGAGTGGATTTAAATTTGACGTCCCTAAGATTTCACTTAAAAATTTTGGGATACCCCTTTAAAATTTTGGTCTTTTCACCTTGTGAAAGTTAGGGGTCATGTTGTTTGTGTCCCCTTAAATAAGACCTTATTGTTTAATGTTTTGCCTTAACTCTTTTTGGATTGCAGGATTGCTCAGGATTCCTTTAGGAGGTTGTAAGAGGTTTCTTGGTCACATTTGTAAAAATACCCACTTGCTCAAATTTCTCAAAATCCATAGAAGCTAAGTGTTGAACTCACCTCTAGACCTATGTGGGTTTTTCACGTTACTTTGCTTATAAGTTGTAGTAAGTCCTCAATGAAAACCCAATTTTTACTACACAATGCTAGGTGGGTTTACACCACTACTTTAATTATTAAAATAAATTAAATAAAGTCGTTCCTAAAGCATGATTCATACCATTACCAATACATTGCAAAAAATTGATATTTCTCTACTTTATAAAGCAATCAAGCAAAGTTGAATCGAATGCCACAACCCAATTCTAGACCTAATTGGCCTTTTTAAATTACTTTACTAGCTACGCAATGGTAAGTAATCAAGTAAAGTCGAATTGAAATCCTGCATTTCTAATCAAATCCTATAGTAACTCGGAGTTTCAATAGCGCTTTAATCAATTAACGTAAGCAAGAAAACCGATCACAAAACATGCCCCTAAGAAAATGATTATGTGGACTTTTCCAAGTACATTTAATGAGGTGAAAGGTTAAGAAGGAAAAAAATCCACTCATTTCCACCAAACACTTCAGATTGTCTAAGCAAGTAATCCACCCCGCAAATTTTGAGCTACCTCGAGTGACCAGTGAAGGGATTTTTGGGAAATCCATTGGAGACCCATCTTGAGAAAAGGTATGTTGATAGTTTTTCCTTCTTTCATTTCAGTTCTACCTTGTGTTTTTCTTATTTTGCTTTGTTGATAGGTCATCCTGTCATCTAGGTTTTTCTTTTCTAAAAATCCATGAAGTCATGCTAAAAAAATGTTAGGAAATCTTGTGGATTATGTGGGCGATTATATACATGTTTGATTTTGTGCAAAACCACAAATGTGGAAAACCCTAGTTTTTGACCTAGCATGTGAACTAGTGATTTAAACCATTTTGGGCAGTTCCTTTCTCATTACTCACCTCGCGCTTGGTGGAATTCTTCGTAGCTCTTGCTTGGCCTAGAAAATCTAACCGCCGAGACTCACAATTTCCCTAATGCATTACAGAGATCGACCCTTCAAATACATGTTTTATTTTGTGTAAAACCACAAATGTGGAAAACCCTAGTTTTTGACCTAGCATGTGAACTAGTGATTTAAACCATTTTAGGCAGTTCCTTTCTCATTACTCACCTCACGCTAGGTGGAATTCTTCGTAGCTCTTGCTTGGGCTAGAAAATCTAATCGCTAAGACTCACAATTTCCCCTAATGCATTATGGAGATCTAACCCTTCATTGCTCAAAGCCTATACTAAGCGCATTTTTAAATTATTGTTTTTGCCCAATACATTGCGGAGATCCGAGCCCTCATTGCTCAAAGACTAGCCCCAAGCAGGTTTTACAAAGGCTTTTACTTCACGATTCATTACATAAACCCTCACCCCTACTACTAACTTGCTTAAAACTTAAGCAACTCCACCCTACAAACCCGCACTACATTGTGAAAAGAGGTTGCCTTATCAACTTACTAACCAAAATATTGAAACATTACTTGTAAAAGATTTTTGAGGACTCTGATGACCATATGAAACATTGAATGTGTACATTAGCTTGAAATTACCTTAAGATAATATAGAGGTCAATAGTTTAACTCAAAATCCTACATCTTAAGCAGGAGCAGGTGTTGACATCTCAGTAGTTTGCATACATAGTCTTACTAGAGATAAAATACAACAAATGTCGAAGCACAAGAGAAGTCATCGAATTTGGAGAGGTAGTTATAATTCAAGAAGATCCTAGTCTTGCGGTTGTGGGAACTTCTCAAGAAAATGATGCAAGAAATGAAAATCTTGGAGGAGGAAGTGAATGAAGCTATAAATCAACTTGATGATTGTGTCTTTTATATCACAAGATATGACCTTGACAAGCCACCAAGTACTCTTGAATAATTTATTCAACTTCTCAAGTAGGAAATAGATGAAGCCATTACTC